>CM055124.1:149949361-150276861 GCA_029206835.1 Rana muscosa
CAGGCGTCCTGGAGCACCGAGGCCAATTCTGACATTTCTCTCCTACATGTAAAAATCATCATTTGTTTGCTAGAAAATTACATAGAACCCCAAAACATTATATATGTTTTTTTAGCAAAGACCTTAGAGAATATAATGGTGGTCGTTGCAACTTTTTATCTCGCACGGTATTTGCGCAGCAATTTTTTTAACACGTTTTTTACGGAAAAAAACGTTTTGTGCTTAAAAAAAAAAAAACAGTAAAGTTAGCCCAATGTTTTTGCATAATGTGAAAGATGAAGTTACGCCGAGTAAATAGATACCTAACATGTCACCCTTAAAAATTGCACACGCTCGTGGAATGGCGCCAAACTTCGCTACTTAAAAATCCCCATAGGCGACGCTTTAAATATTTTTACTGGTTACATGTTTTGAGTTACAGAGGAGGTCTAGGGCCAAAATTATTGCTCTCACTCTAACGTTCGCAGAGATACCTCACATGTGGGGTTTGAAAACCGTTTTCATATGTGGGCGGGACTTATGCATGCGTTCGCTTCTGTATGCGAGCTCACGGGGACAGGGGCGCTTTAAAAAAATAAAATAATTTATTGTTCATTTTACTTTATTTATTTTAGTTTGACATGTTTTTCCGCCCCAAAAATGTTTTTGATCACTTTTATACCTATTACAAGGAACGTAAACATACCTTGTAATAGGAATATGGCACGACAGGTCCTCTTTACAGTGAGATATGGGGTCAATAGGACCCCACATCTCACCTCTAGGCTGGGAAGCCTGAAAAAAAAAAAATAACAAACAATCCTGGCTTTGATCGTAGAAGCACCGGAGGGCGGGACATCCCATCTTGCCTCCCGTAAGAATGATCAAGCGGCGGAACAGCCGCTATGATTGTTCTTATGGTGTAGGGAATCGCCGGCTGAAAAAGCTAATATCTGAATGATGCCTGTGGCTGCACCCATCATTCAGATATCCTCGCACAAAGTCAAGGAGGTCATATGACGGCCGGCGGGCGAGAAGTGGTTATTGCAGGGTATTGCGAAGTATTGCCGGGCATTGCGGAGTATGGCAGGGTATTGCACAGGGTATTGCACAGGGGCTATTGCAGAGTATTGTGCAGGGTATTGCAGAGTATTGCGCAGGGTATTGCAGAGTATTGCGCAGGGTATTGCAGAGTATTGCGCAGGGTATTGCAGAGTATTGCGCAGGGATGGCTGAGCAGGGATGGATGGATGACTGGATCTGTGACTGCAATTGTCACAGATCCAGCCCACAGTGCTGCTGACATGATCCGCTCCCTCCCCTCTCCTCTCACACTGTACCTATTGGGACAGAGAGGGGAGAGAGGAACCGGCGTCATCACATGACGCCGGTCTGTTTACAAGTGATTGCTCCGTCATTTGATGGAGCGATCACGTGGTAAACGGTCGCTATCAGCGGCGATTTACCGTGATCCGCCGGGTCCTCTGTTATATAACGTCCTCCAGAGTTAAGCAACCACCCTGCCGCCGTTATTTGTCGGCAGGCGGTTGTTAAGTGGTTAAGGGTAAAAGTTAGTCGCCATTCCACGAGCGGACACAATTTTTTTTTTTAATACTTTTTATTGGGTTTTCATGTGAAAGAAAACAAAACAAAAGAAAAAGTTACAAATAAAGCCTCAGGGCATACCCTGGCTTAAACAACACACATTGTAACAGTCCTATAAGTTCTTATACATTTATTGTAACAACTACAAACTTAAAGGGGTTGTAAAGTTACAACTTTTTTTTCCTAAATAGCTTCCTTTACCTTAGTGCAGTCCTCCTTCACTTACCTCATCCTTCGATTTTGCTTTTAAATGTCCTTATTTCTTCTGAGAAATCCTCACTTCCTGTTCTTCTGTCGGTAACTCCACACAGTAATGGGAGGCTTTCTTCCTGGTGTGGAGTGTCGTGCTCGCCCCCTCCCTTGGACTACAGGAGTGTCAGGATGCCCACTAACACACAGCTCCTTTCTCTATCTGCAATGTAGAGAGCGTCCAGACTCTCCTGTAGTCCAAGGGAGGGGGCGAGCACGACACTCCACACCAGGAAGAAAGCCTTGCATTACTGTGTGGAGTTACAGTCGACTTTCTGAGCATGCGTGCGTTTTTCATCCGATGGACTTGCCCATAGACGATTGGAATTTGCTATCGGTTTTTGATCCATCGGAAAAATGTAAAACATGTTCTATTTTTTAAAACCGATGGAAAAAAGACCGATGGGTCCCATACACGATCGGTTTGTCCGAGGAAAAAAGTCCATCGGACTGTTTTCATCGGTAAAACCGATCGTGTGTACAGGGCTTCACTGTGTGTTCTATGGGCAGTGGACTGGCTATTTGGGTAGTAGAGAGCCCACAGCCAATAGCGCTGCTTAGGGGAGCACAGGGGAGGACTTGCTCCTCCTCCAGTCCATCCATAGCCAATCAGCAGGCGGTGTAGCCCTCCCCCGCTCCAGCCCGTTCACATTTTAATGTAATGCCCCATACACACGATCGTTTTTCATGCCGTTAAAAATGCCATTAAAAAAAATGGCCATTAAAAATGATCGTGTGTAGGCTCCAGAGCATTTTTAACGACGTGAAAAACGGCCATTAAAAATTTCGAACATGCTCTCTTTTTTCACGTCGTTTTTCATGTCGTTTTTTTTAACGACGTGAAAAACGATAGCGTGTATGCTTTAACGACGTGAAAAAAACGCGCATGCTCAGAATCAAGTATGAGACAGGAGCGCTCGTTCTGGTAAAACTAGCGTTCGTAATGGAGAAAGCACATTCGTCACGCAGTCACGGACTGAAAAGCACGAGACTGAAAAGAGCGAATCGTCGCTCAACAAACTTTACTAACATGAAGGGTGGCGCCATTCGAACGGAACTTCTCCTTTTATAGTGCCGTCGTACGTGTTGTACGTCACTGCGCTTTGCTTGATCGTTTTTTTAAATGATCGTGTGTACGCAAGACAGGCTTGAGAGGAAACATGAAAAAAAACGACGTGAAAAACGGCAAGAAAAAAAATGGCAAGAAAAACGATTGTGTGTATGGGGCAAAAGTGCTAGAGTGTGCTGAATGGGGACGCCAGGAGGGAGATGCAAGAAGGTATGACTACAACAATACAAGTTCTGCAGGACACACAACTCTGGCTGAATGGAAACAACAGGATCATTGGGAGCACAGTAACATGTTGCTGGCCAGCTGCAGTGTCTTCCAGATATCTAGTTGATCAGGCAACGTGCAGGTTAGGCCTCATGTACACTGCAGCTGATAAACGGATGTTTAGGAGCAGTTGGGCATTTTTTTCAGCAGCCCCTGAACTCTCATCTATGTTATGTTATGTGCAGCCCTCAAAAATTCCACTCGCCTGCTCGCATTTGGCGAGTGGATATTTAGGTAGGGCGAGTGGAGAAGGCAGAAGCAGCCAGGATACTGCTGAGGGAGGAGAAGAGGCGCTCGGTGGATGCTGAGGGGATAACCCCCAACCGTCCTGGCTTGCTAGCAATCTCTGCTCTCCCCCCTTCTCAATGCAGACACGGATCGCACAATTTTCCGGCCAGCTCCGCCCTGGTCTCAGCGGCTCCCCTGGTAAGGAATCCTGCAGCCCCTGCATCATGTTTTTATTTGCAACTTTTTTTTGTGCGAGCACCAGGCACTCAAGGCATATGCCCCACATTTGCTGGTGGGTGTCCCGGTGCGGCGCTGCAACCGCCCGCATTGCGGTTTCAGTCCGAGGTGCCTTCTTTCTCTGACTGTTGGGACTGTAGCATGGAGCCGAGTGAAGTGCTGTGAAACTTCTCATCGGCTCTGTGCTACAGTCGCACCAGTCGGAGCTGTCCGCAGCACTGTGCTAAAGAAAAAAACAAACAAACGGCATGGTGCTGGCTGCATTCTATATTTGCAAGAGGTGACAGAGCTGCAGGGGGGTATTCTTGAGAGCTTGGGGTGATTAGTGAGAGACCTGGGGGGGGGTATTATTGAGAGAGCTGGGGGCTATTATTGAGAGAGCTGGGGGGGTATTATTGAGAGACCCGGGGGGGTATTAGTGTGAGGGGTGTATTAGTGAGAGAGCTGGGGGGTATTAGTGAGAGACCTGCGGGGTATTAGTGAGAGACCTGGGGGGGTATTAGTGAGAGACCTGGGGGGGTATTAGTGAGAGAGCTGGGGGGGGTATTAGTGAGAGAGCTGGGGGGTATTAGTGAGAGAGCTGGGGGGGATTAGTGAGAGAGCTGGGGGGGATTAGTGAGAGAGCTGGGGGGGATTAGTGAGAGAGCTGGGGGGATTAGTGAGAGAGCTGGGGGGGGATTAGTGAGAGAGCTGGTGGGTATTAGTGAGAGCGCTAGGGGGGTATTAGTGAGAGAGCTGGGGGGTATTAGTGAGAGAGCTGGGGGCAGCATTGGTGAGAGAGCTGGGGGGGTATTAGTGAGAGAGCTGGGGCGGCATTGGTGAGAGAACTGGGGGGGATTGGTTATTGGTGAGAGAGCTGGGGGGCATTTGTGAATGGTGAGAGACCTGGGGGGCATTTGCAATCATGGCATACCCGTGTATGATCGGATAAAATATGATAATTTATAAGGGTGTTTAGGGGCGGGGCAACTGGTGGTGAGTAACTCTTAAGGTCTGGCGAGTAGCTCAGGACTTGAAATTTTGAGCCCTGACCTATACTACTGATTTGCCGGCCATTAGTATTAGTTATGCCAGAAGATATCAGTCTAGGTAGGCTAAAGTTCAAGATTGGAAACAATAAAAATGCATTAGCATAACGAACACTTGTGGTGTGAACCAGGTCTTTGGCCATCCATCCATCCATCCATCCAATGATCGGACCCCTTCAAGCGATTTACACTGCTTCACCTGTGAGGTCTCCTGTCAGTACTGCTGGGAAATAACGCTGAATATTGCTTCATGCTGCACCGATCACCTTAGCCCGGGATGTACCGGTATACATAAGTGACACCACCTGTTAATTCCAGCTATCCTTTGACCCCCCCATCCCCAGTGGATCCAACAATATTCAGTTTTTGTCCAATCAGCCTGTAAGGGGTGAACGTGCCATAGCAGTGTATACTGATATGTGACTTCCAGTGATCTGAAGTTGGTCTTCGCTTTTGATTCGGTCCCATTATTTACCCTCATTTGTGATCGGCGCTATACTAGACTTTCCTGCCATTTGGACACTAGAACTTTAGCCTCCCTAGACTGATATCTCCCCATTAGAGGAATCTTCTGGCATAACGAATACTAATGGCCAGCCAATCAGTAGTATAGGTCACTCCTGCAGGAGGTCTGGAAGCTGCATGAATGTTTGTGGTGGCCACCTGAGTTCTCAATTAGACTATATAGTCTCATTTTAGTGGTGTTTAGAAGATGCGTGTATTTACTGTTGATAATTTGAGTGATTTTATATGTGGATAATAATAAATTATTGCAATTAATCTGGTAGCTCCTCCTTGATAAATTCTTTGAAATTTCTATTTTTTTCGCCCTTTTTGTGTACCACCAACCTTTGTGCCTGTAGGCTTGTAGCTCTCAATGAACCATCACGGTGTTGTTGAGCGTTCTGGTAGTTCATTGAGTCTTCCTGTCAGTGTGTATCTGGCAGACAGCTTACAATGACAGTCTGCAGGATCCCTGCATTGAACCCATGATCTGCTGATCGCTGGTGCAATGCTCTCTTCTTGATTGTAGGGTGGTTCCTTTCTTTTATAGTGTGCTTACAGCTAATTGTGGGACAGTGTATGGCCTGGTTTAGGGCTTAGAATTTATTGAAAAACAAAAGTTAGGGTATGTATGTGTAGCGGGTATATACTTTTAAACTGGTGAAGACACCAGTGATGCATAGTTCCCTGCGGCCCAGCAGGTGGCGCTGTCACTTTGGGCCGGGGTTGAACCATCGCTGCAGTGCCGAACCCTTTGTGATCTCTCGCAGCGGTTGTACGGCGGGGCGGGGAACCCGCCGTGCTTGCTGGGAGAGGGTATAAAGGGGGCGGACATCTTCGCCACGAGGTTGGAGTCCCAGGCACCTTCAGCCTGAGGGCTGCTGTTCGCGGTCGGTGTCCAGGCGGCCTAGGCCTGGACACCTGGAGGTCGTGTTCCATCCCAGACACCTTCAGTCTGGGGTGAGGTACTCAGCTGGAGGCCTGGGGCCCAGTACCTTCCACTGGGTCCCACGAGGGAGGGATTGTCCTAGGGGGCCCCGGGAGTGGGGCACCCGAATCCAGAGGCGTAAGGGGCCGGAGGAGGGACTCATCCGAAGACCTGGTGCAGCAGATTGCCAGTGCCGGGTGAACCTCTGGAGACCGCCCAGAGGGATATCTTTCCCGAACAGGGGCCAAGTTCATAGAGGAGGGTGGTTCATGTTCAATGACCGGTGGCAGCGATCCAACTATTCAACTCAGGTCAGTGGCAGAGACCTGCTATTAGGCCTGTGGCAGGGGCCTCAACAGTTCATCCGGTCGGTGGCAGCGACCAAACCTCACGGTCGGTGGCAGAGACCGTGCGCCAGGCCTATTCGCTAGCAAAGGAATAGGAGAGTTCAGTTGTGCCTGGGCCTACTTGTACCCACACCCCTGTCTGTCTGTTACTGAAAGTTCAACTGATTGTGTTCACCCTCTGAAAGTAGAGAAATAAAAGAGTGTTGGACTTTCGATTGGTGTGGGGCTCTATGTTATTGGCAGACACATCTCCACGGGACAGCTGGAGGCTTTGTATGCAGTGAACAGACCCGGAGGTAATTCAAGTAACTTTGCTCAACCCTCATACACATACAAGGGGAGAGCTTGGCGTAGTGTTCCTGCACTCTCCTCTCCCAGGTACCCCTAGACACAAGCCAATCAAACGAGAAAACCCGAGAGGGAGAGTGAGGCCCCGCTACATATGTTAAAATATTTTAGTATTTTGTTCTGGTTCAGGATTGTCCTAGATAGAAAGTTCAACTGAATAAATTGGTCTTTAGCAGAGATGATCAGTTTGGTTTATTGTGAGGACAAGAGGCTTCATTATTGTAATCAAACAGTGACATTTCCCAGTCCCTCAGGTGACTTCACAAGGCACTCAGGAGGTCACTGTGGACCATCTGGCAAATCTGAGACTCCATCTCCATCCTAACTGGGCAGTCTGTGACTCCTGCTCCTCCTCCTGCCCATCTGCAAACATGCCGACTGTAAGGCTACTTTCACACTGGGGTGTCAGCGCTTTACTGTCGTTTTTGCGGCCCATCTTGGATGCTTTTAACCCCCGCTAACGGCCGAAAAAGGGTTAAATACACCCACAAAGCGTCGCTTTGCCGGCGCTGCCCATTGATTTCAATGGGCAGGGGTGCTGTAGGAGCGGGGTATACCCCACTCCTACAGCGCCTTAAAGATGCGCTTGCAGGACTTTTTTGGCGTCCTGCCAGCGCACCGCTCCCTCAGGCTTTCACACAGGATTGCGAGAAGCTCTTTACAGGCGCTATTTTTAGCACTATAGCGCCTGTAAAGTGCCTCAGTGTGAAATCAGCCTAAGCTATCGATAAGAGAGAACAAGTCCAGAGACGGCTAACAAAAATAGTGAACATTTTGGGGGATAAAACATATCGAGAGCAACTTCAGGATCATAATATGTACATTCTGGAGGAAAGGAGAGACCTGATTAAGGCCGGATTCACATATGTGTGGCCGCGGGTTCGTGCCTATTTCTCAGATTTAGGTGCAAATTTTTGCCTGAATTTGCACCTGAACCGGACCCAAACACACACAGGACCATTTTGCAATCTGATCCCCAGCCACCCCGGACCTGTGTGAACCGGCTCCATTGAGAGTCGGTCACACTGGTATGACATGCGAATTGGATGCGGGAAAACCTGTACATATGTGAAGCCGGCCTTAAACTATCAAATACATCAGTGGTTCTCAACCTCAGTCCTCAAGTACCCCCAACAGGACATGTTTTAGGAATTTCTCTTGGATAAAATAGCTGTCCAAAATACCAAGCCATTGACTGATTTAAAGCACCTGTGCAAGATAAAGGAAAACCTGCAAACATGACCTCTGTTGGGGGTACTTGAGGACAGGGTTGAGAACCACTGAAATATATCAAGGGGGTGAACAAGGTTCAGAAGGGCAGTTTTTTCAATATAAAACCAAAATCAAGAACACGGGGACATGACCTTAAACTATCGGGAGGAAAGTTCAAAACTAATCTTAGAAACTATTATTTTACTGAAAGGGTAGTTGATGCTTGGAATAAACTACCAGCAGAGGTAGTGAGACAGTCATCAGTAAATGGCTTCAAACACGCTTGGGACAAACCTAGATCTTTACTCAGACAATAAATGTAACATAAAAAAATATGAAAAGATGGACTACTTGGTCTTTTTCTGCTTCAATCGTTTTTATTAGTTTTATAAAAGACAGTAATACAATTTAGTGAACATTTTTACATTACTGAAGCTATCAAGAATGGTAAAGGCCTGTCATTACTTTATGTATCTAGTAATGAGCACCCCCTAATTGATGACGATGATGATCACCCCCCCCCCCTCTCTTTACCTTTCTTAACCACTTCCATACTGGGCCTATTCTGGCACTCCTCTTCTACATGTAAAAATCATATTTTTTTTGCTAGAAAATTACTCAGAACCCCCAAACATTATATATGTTTTTTAGCAGACACCCTAGGGAATAAAATGGCGGTCATTGCAACTTTTTATCTCACACGGTATTTGCGCAATAATTTTTCAAACGCCCTTTTTTTGTGAAAAAAACTAAAGCGGTTTCATGAATTAAAAAATAACAAAAAACAGTAAAGTTAGCCCAATTTTTTTTGTATAATGTGAAAGATGATGTTACGCCGAGTAAATAGATACCCAACATGTCACGCTTTAAAATTGCGCACACTCATGGAATGGCGCCAAACTTCGGTACTTAAAAATCTCCATAGGCGACGCTTTAATTTTTTTTACAGGTTACCAGTTTTGAGTTACAGAGGAGATCTAGTGCTAGAATTGTTGCTTGCGCTCTAACGCACATAGAAAAAAAGTTGTCTGGACTGCCGCACTCTGGTCAAGCGTTTTATTTATGAAGAAAATTAAAATGCCAAAAAATCCAAAGGAAAATGTACAAAATCCATCAAAAAGCAATCAAACATAGAAAGGACATACAGGGCAAGGGCTAACGCGTTTCACATCAGGGTATGATGCAATGTGTTTAAGTTAAACAAAAGTCAAAAAACATGTTTCTCCATTGACATGAAGGTCAGGTTACTATAACCTAGCCAGCACTGGGTTCCCCCCTTACATCAGAGTCTGCAGGAATCCCCCTTACAGTGAAAGGGAACTCTTATGTAAAGGGGAACGCTGCAGATCATGATCTAAGGGGGGAATTCTGATGTAAGGGGAGGCTCTGGTGACCAGAGACCACCTTATATCAGAGTCCACTGCATTCCCTTTACATCAGAGTTACCACTTACATCAGGGTCTGCAGCATTACCCTTTTTCCTGTAAGGGGCAATCCTGCAGACTCGGATGTGAAGGGGAATGCCAGGAACTCTGATTTGGGGGGCACTCTGGTGACTAGAGACCACCTTCCGCAGAGTGAATACAATAAGGTAAGGGGAGTTACTAATATAGGGGGGAACCTTTATATCAGTGCCCCTTACATCATTGTATTCACTCCCCCCTTACATCAGCAACCCCCCCCCCCCCAGACTGGCCTGGCGGTGCTGTCACTGACCTCCTCTCAGGTGCATCATGCAGGGCTCAGTCAGATGGCTCCAGCTTGGCGGCTCTGGTTTTCCTATGGTCTCCTCTCCATAGTCCACACACGTCCGACTTCTCCCGTGACCCCCATGATCCCGGCGGTGCTCCCACTCATGACTCCTCTCCTGACTCCCCTCAGAGACTGCAGACATGATGTAGGAAATGGTCAGAGGCTGCGGGCAGGATACAGGAACAGAAGATCGTCAGAGGCTGCGGGCAGGAGATGGTCAGAGGCTGCGGGCAGGTCTCAGGAGATGGTCAGAGGCTGCGGGCAGGACTCAGGAGATGGTCAGAGGCTGCGGGCAGGACTCAGGAGATGGTCAGAGGCTGCGGGCAGGAGAGGGCCTCCTCTTCAGTGTCCTCCTCTACCTAGCCGGCTTCGGGCTTCACCCCCCCCCCCCAGTAATGTTCTCCTGTGGCCCGTCACGATGCTCCATCATACATACAGGACTCAGCATGTAACAGGAGGGCCCATCATACATACATACAGGACTCATGTAATCAATGCACAGGTCCTTACTGCACACAGCTGTCAGTATATCTAAAGGAAGTAATAACTTGTGTGTGGTGTGTGTGATCACCAGGAACTTGGAAGCAGAAGTCCTCCTAGAACACCACGCTTCATGCAGAAGTTCAACCTAACTAATAATTAGATGCTCCCAGCAGAGGAAATCGTGTAATCACTGGAGATTCTCCTCTTCAATCCGTGCCCCGAGCTCTGCCCTGGAAGATAACCTCAGTGTTCCTCCTATGGGGCTGATAACATGTGCTTTGCAGTCCTCTCTGCACCGTTGCACTCCCCCGTGGAACCGCCGAGAACTTAGAACGAGTGGTGGCTTCCTTTTAAAAATGGCACCAGGTGGCGACATTACGTTACTGCGCATGCGCCGCCCAGCCGAGCTTGTACGATCTATCCTGAGTCCTGCAGGCTTTGGAACGGCGCATGCGCAGTTGCATGGCCGGCCCGCAGCCATTTTTCTTACTGGCACCGGCTGTCCGTGACGGACATTCACGGACACCCCGAAAATGGGGTGAAATCAACAGACTGTCCATAAATTAACAGACGGTTGGCAACACTGATTGATACATGTCCCCTGGGGCAGGACCCGGGTCCCCAAACACTTTTTAGGACAATAACTTGCATATTAGCCTTTATAATTAGCACTTTTGATTTCAAACGTTCGAGTCCATTGTATTTAATAGGGTTCTAAAGTTCACGCAAACATTCTGGCTGTTCGCAGGTTCTGGTGCGAACCGAACAGGGGGGTGTTTGGCTCATCCCTAGTGGACAAGCTGTGAAGCCTATTGAAAAGGAGCAGGTCTCCTTTAGGGGGCCGCTATATATCTGTATGAAGTGTGAGTGTGTGGCAGTGTGTGAGAGGGTTAACTACACACAGACCAGCCCCCACCACCCCCCTTCATGCTGCAGATAACAGACATTGTTAGTCTAACCCAGTCTTTCTCAACCAGTGTGCCGTCAGAGGTTTTCAGGTGTGCCGCGGGATCAGGGGAGAGAAGGGCTGTCAGATGAGCCCGATCTCCTGATCCCCTGCCGAACTCTACATCGGCACTGTGAGAAGCTCCATTAGCCTCAAAAGTGAAAGTAAAGCGCAGGGGAGTGTGCTGTGCTCTCTGCTTCCCTCTACAGTGCAGTACCCGGCTGAATGAGGAAACTGAAAGGTACTGTGCTGGAAGCTAGATTTGTTTTAAAAAGGGCTTTATACATGTGTCTGTGTGTGTACATGTGTTTGTACATGTGTGTGTGTTTGTATGTGTGTGTGTGCATGCATGTGTCTATGCATGTGTCTGAATGTGTGTGTGTGTGCGTGTGTTTGTATGTGTGTGTGTGCACATGTGTATGTGTGTGTGCGTGTGTTTGTATGTATGTGTGTGTGTGCACCATAGTTGCCAACATTGGAAAAAAAACATCTGGGACACTTTTTTTGTATTGAGGCGGAGCCTTGCTATAATTAGGGGGCGGGGCATTCGTTTGTAGGCGTGTCATGCTGAAATGAAAAATGCGGCGCGCGAAGTGCGCCGCGGCGAAAAATGGGCGTGGTTTACGCACGATAGTGGGTGTGGCTTAAATGGGCGTGGTTCAAAGGGGTGTGGCTACAGTCCGAGGTGAGAGAAAGAGAGAGAAAGAAATAGAAAGAAAGAAGCCAGATCCTACACCACAATAGAAATGTGTAACAAAATTGGCAGATAAGGATACTCCAAAACACCTGTTGGCGCTTCAATCATCCCGACACCATGTTTGTTATGGTGTCAGGATGATTGAAGCGCATTATTTCTATTATTACATTGTAATATAAAATTAAATCATTCAACTCACCATAATGCCGAATCACTGTAAGCCCCAAGTGTGTCACCTGCCACGTCGCCTGCCACCAGATGCCATCAGGTGCCCCCAATGGAGTCCGTCCTTACATCAGCTTTACCCAGCGGAGTCCTTCCTTACATCAGGCGTACCCAGCGGAGTCCCCCCTTACATCAGGTGTCCCCAGCGGAGTCCCTCCTTACATCAGGTGTCCCCAGCGGAGTCCCCCCTTACATCAGGCGTCCCCAGCGGAGTCCCCCTTACATCAGGCATCCCCAGTGGAGTCCCCCTTACATCAGGCATCCCCAGTGGAGTCCCCCCTTACATCAGGCGTCCCCAGTGGAGGCCCCCCTTACATCAGGTGTCCCCAGCGGAGTCCCCCCTTACATCAGGCGTCCCCAGCGGAGTCCCCCCTTACATCAGGCGTCCCCAGCGGAGTCCCCCCTTACATCAGGCGTCCCCAGTGGAGTCCCCCCTTACATCAGGCGTCCCCAGTGGAGTCCCCCCTTACATCAGGCATCCCCAGCGGAGTCCCCCTTACATCAGGCATCCCCAGTGGAGTCCCCCCTTACATCAGGCATCCCCAGTGGAGTCCCCCCTTACATCAGGCGTCCCCAGTGGAGTCCCCCCTTACATCAGGCGTCCCCAGCGGAGTCCCCCCTTACATCAGGCGTCCCCAGCGGAGTCCCCCCTTACATCAGGCATCCCCAGTGGAGTCCCCCCTTACATCAGGCATCCCCAATGGAGTCCCCCCTTACATCAGGCGTCCCCAGTGGAGTCCCCCCTTACATCAGGCGTCCCCAGCGGAGTCCCCCCTTACATCAGGTGTCCCCAGCGGAGTCCCCCCTTACATCAGGCATCCCCAGTGGAGTCCCCCCTTACATCAGGCGTCCCCAGCGGAGTCCCCCCTTACATCAGGCGTCCCCAGCGGAGTCCCCCCTTACAACAGGCGTCCCCAGCGGAGTCCCCCCTTACAACAGGCGTCCCCAGCGGAGTCCCCCCTTACATCAGGCGTCCCCAGTGGAGTCCCCCCTTACGTCAGGCGTCCCCAGCGGAGTCCTTCCTTACATCAGGTGTCCTCAGCGGAGTCCCCCCTTACAACAGGCGTCCCCAGCGGAGTCCCCCCTTACATCAGGCGTCCCCAGTGGAGTCCCCCCTTAACCAGGTGTCTCCTGTCTCGACCGCCATTACTGTTTCCCCTTCCCCGAGGGGGAACAAAATAGAGGCGGAGCCGACCGCGTGGCTGCACAAAAAATTAAGCTGTGGCGCCGCCCACCCCCGCCCCTTTCCATTACAGACAGACCTGCAGCGGGGCGGGGCGGGGCGGGGGGGGTGGCCGGCCGGCCAGCCAAAACACGGATGTAGTACAATAGAAGATAAAGCTGCTGCGGCGCCGCCCACCCACGGGGAGACGCGGGGTATGGGCGGCGCCGCAGCAGCTTTATTTTCTATTGTACTACATCCTGGTTTTGGTCTTCTTTAAAATGGCGGCCGGCGGAGACATTGTCTCCCCTGGCTGTGGACCTCTAGCGGCGTCGGCCCGCGGCGGCCAAAGTCGTGGAAACCGGGAAAAAACGGATTGGCCGGGACTGTTGGCAACTATGGTGTGCACATGTGTCTGTGTGTGTGCGCATGTGTCTGTATATGTGTGCACACATGTCTGTATGTGTGTGTGTGCGCGCACATGTCTGTATGTGTGTGTATGTGTGTGTACATGTGTCTGCATATGTGTGTGTGTGCATGTCTCTGTATGTGTGTGTGTGTGCATGTGTTTGTATGTGGGCATGTGTCTGTATGTGTGTGTGCATGTGTCTGTATTTGTTTGTGTACACATGTCTGTGTGTGTATATGTTACTTTTAATCCTGAGCCTCCCCATTCCTCTACCATCAGAACTGCTTTTGTAGGGCTTGTTTGTGATAGCAGCAAGGACTGCTGCTCCTCTGAAAAGCAATCTATGCACAGATTGCTTTTCAGAGGCATTTGACAGGCGGTAAAGAGGCATTATGTTGCCTCCTCACCACCTGTTTTAAGCCTGTACATGCAGCATCACCATACTGCAACCCCATGCAATGCACACAGTTGGGGGTGGTTGCAGTACAGCCCCATTCACCCTGGTTATACCTCCATCTGCAGCCACAGCATGTGTACACCCCCAGCTGCTGCCTCTGCAGCTAAATAGGGAGAAGTTGGGGTTGGTAAAAACAGCTCAACCATGTGGTTTAACTGCCCCTCAAACCTGACATGTGAACAAGCCCTTGGTTCACATCTGTGTGGGCTTCCCTACCCACAGAAATGCAGGGAAAGAAGTCCCCGACCTTTTTTTTTAAATTGCACTGCACCAAAAGCACCCCAGGTTTTCCAATGTGTGGGGTACCATTAAGAATTAATTGCACCCCTAAAGAGCAGAATGCGATTTTGCGCGTGTTACGTGACACACAGTAACGTGAACCAAGCCTTGGACTGGGTTGCCTCAAGACTGAAAATACTTTTTCAGGGCGCCCCGACTAGAAAAAGCTTGAGAAACACTGGTCTAACCTTTCTGCAGAGTGCAGACAGCCTCCTCTCTCCAAATGGGCTCTTTCCAAAGGAAGCAGGCAGAGCTCCATGGAAACCCAAAGTTATCAGAGTAAACATCCCTTCCTTCACATTTTTGTTTCGTTCTTGTTTCTCAAATTGATTTTTGTCAGTTTTCGTCAGTGGACGAAAATGTGCTGTGCTTTTCGTTTAGTTTTCGTCACTGTAAAAATGCCACTGACGAAAGTTATGACGAAAACATTTTCGTTGACGAAATTAACACTGGTGGGGAGTGATCTAAAAAGCCCCTGGAAGATAGGAGGCCTCCATTATCAATGGCAGCAAATCCTAGGAAAAGAATGCAAGATCAATTCTGGAGGAGGAAGCATGTACCAGAGACAAGTGAGAATAACTCCTAAATCGCGAATGCTTCCATCTCCATAATTCTGTCAGTCCCACAGAAGCAGCCCAGTTAACCAGCTCCAGATTATGTGCACGCTGCGGGTTAGAAGTATCCAATGCATAATTAAGAAAATGATTGAAATCCCCAGCCATTAGAAGTTGGCACAGGGGCATATGAGGCCAGGGATATACACATTTACTAACGCTATGTGGCATGCATGAATTTCCAATATCACTATAACATATCTCCAGTGGCAGCTGGTGAAGTTTTAGGATGGGGGGGCGCAAGACCCCGCCCCTCCACGATTGGCCCCTCCCACTTCTCATAAGCCACACCCCTTATAGAATCCACCCACTCCGTCCCCTGTAATCCACTCATAGTGTCAGCATTATACACCAGGCTCTGCACATCATATACCAGGCTGCACATTATACACAGGGCTCTGCACATCATATACCAGGCTGTATATTATAAACAGGGCTCTGCACATAATATACCAAGCTGCACATTATACACAGGGTTCTGCACATCATATACCAGGCTGCACATTATACACAGGGCTCTGCACATCATAAACCAGGCTGCACATTATACACAGGGCTCTGCACATCATATACCAGGCTTCACATTATACGCAGGGCTCTGCACATCATATACCAGGCTGTACATTATACACCGGGCTCTGCACATCATATACCAGGCTGCACATTATACACAGGGCTCTGCACATCATTAAGGATGAGTTCTGATGCGTTTGCATACTCCACGTGCAGAGCCCGCCAGGAAGTCGGCACGGCGCTGCGCTATTCACAGGCAGGGAGACATTTCCCGATCTCTGCAGCCGAGCATCGGGACAATGTCTCCCTGCCTGTGATTAGCGCAGCACCGTGCCGACTTTCTGGCGGACTCTGCACGTGGAGTATGCAAACACGCCAGAGCTCATCCCTACACATCATATACCAGGCTGCACATTATACACAGGGCTCTGCACATCATATACCAGGCTGCACATACACAGACAAAGCTTCAATTTGTTTTAAAACCCAGACGATATCTGGAGATCACAGACTAGGAAATGGTTTAAACTTGCATTTTAAGTTCTGACTTTATTAATCCATTGCATAGCCTCTCTACAACATTAAACGTTAGACGACAGGGGTTGCATTTAAAAGGTAATTTCGCTAAGAAAAAAATTTAAGTACTACACTACATTTTATATTTTAACAATTACAATTACCTATGTAGTTTCATCTGCTGCCCACTATGACTCATAAAACTGGCAAATGTTTAAACATGGTGTACATGTAGGGTGGTGTTTTGTACACGGTCAATGTACAGTGTTATGTAAGTTTCAATACAAGCAATAACAAGTAGGGATCTGCAATGACATTTGTCAACTTACAACCTGGAAATATGCTTTGTTTTAGGTCCAAATGCAGGCAAAAACTCGGGCCTGATTCATCCCTGAAATGGAGAACAGGGACGCACTGGACCCCTGCTGTGAGCCTCTCTGCACCAGTGTGAATCTAGCCTGAACAGGGCCTTATGCCGCGTACGTTTTTAATGATGAGAAAAATTCAATTTTTTAAAATGGTAATTAAAAATGATCGTGTGTGCCTGCCCTTTGAGTACTATAGGGCCCACGCGGAATTGCTCGCCCCCAAACTAGCTCAGATGTTTCAAGCCTGCTTGAACCAAGACTCCTTACCGCCCTCTATGAGAGAAGCCCACGTAGTTCCCATTCCAAAGCCTAATAGGGACCCTAAGTTGTGCGCCTCCTACAGGCCAATTGCACTTCTCAACTGTGATCTGAAAATTTTGACCAAGTTATTGGCCACTAGACTTAACGCAGTAATAAAATCCCTGATTGACTCTGATCAAACGGGCTTTATGCCCGGTAGGTCTACAGACATTAATATATGCAGATTATTCTCTAATATTCATGCCCCCCATACTAACCAGGGTACTAGGACCATTGCCACCTTAGATATGGAGAAGGCATTCGACACAGTGGAGTGGGTCTATCTGTGGGAGGTGCTTAGAAGAATGGGGTTCCCGTTAAAATTTATAGGTTGGATACGCACACTTTATACTGGTCCCACGGCATGCATTAAACTGAATGGCTCCTTGTCTCCTGCGTTTCCCCTGCAGAGGGGCACCAGGCAGGGATGCCCTCTCTCCCCGGCTCTCTTCGCCCTGGCCGTGAAGCCTATTGCTGAAGCCCTTAGGAGCTCGGCCGGGGTCCGTGGTCTTAGGGTGAGCTGGCTGGAGGAGAGAGTGGCTCTCTATGCGGACGATATGCTCCTTTTTTTGAATGACGCTGGTGACTCTTTGCGGGGCGCACTTGGTGTCATGGATGCCTTCTCCGCCTTCACGGGGCTGAGAGTGAACTGGCACAAATCTCAGTTGTTTCCAGTGGATGCAGGGGCCAGGTCCTCCTCACCATCCTCTCTCCCACTTCAGTGGGTTGAACAGTTTACCTATTTAGGAGTTGTTGTCTCAAGAGAGAGTGGGGACTTTGTGCGACTCAATCTCGACCCTGTCTTGGTAGTCATTAAAGCCAAACTAAAGGCGTGGAGTAATCTCCCCCTTTCTCTCATTGGGCGTATTAATCTGCTCAAGATGAAAGTCCTCCCTAAACTTACATACATTTTTCGGAACTCCCCTCACTGGCTGACTAAAGTTTTCTTTAATTCCCTCAGGCAACTCTTCCTCTCCTTTATTTGGGGGCCCAGGCCACCTAGATTCAAATATTCCACCTTGACCAGGCCTGTGGACAGTGGAGGCTTTGCTCTCCCTGATTGCTACAAGTATTACTTGGCCACCCAGCTTGTGACCGCCCATTGGTGGCTGCGGCCGGACCTGACCAACTCCGCAACGGTGTTGGAGGCAGCCATAGTGGGGTCTTTGGAGGCACTGGAGGGTCTGTTATTCAGGGGGCCTAAAACGTCTCATGATCTCACCCCTTCGATGCGTACCACTCTGCGGGCATGGAAGGCGGGCGAGGCACTGAGGACACCTCAGCCGAACTCTTGGTCTCCTCACACCCCCCTGTGGCTGAATCCTAACCTATCGCACTTCAACACTATCCCGGATCCGCAGGCCTGGGCCAAATACAAAATACTGACCCTCAAACATGTCATCACCAACAGAGATCTCACCCCCTTTCACACTTTATGCGCCAAATTTTATGTGCCTGAGCGGGCCCATTTTAGATATCTCCAAATTGCACATGCCTACAGGTGCCAATTTTTAGGCAGGCCAGTTGAATTGGTATACACTGAGCTAGAATCCACCCTCCGGGTGAAAGACCTAGAGAAGCCCACGTCTCAGCTCTATGGATCCCTACTGGTTGCTGCTGTCCCCGAGCTGTCTTCCCTCCGCAGGAAATGGGTGGAGGACATACCGGGGCTGGATGAGGACGACTGGAGGGAGGTTTGGGACTTTCCCTTTTCCCCCCTGGTCTCAGCAAGGGACAAATTGGTCCAATATAAAATTGTACATAGAGCTCACTACACACCTCACAGGCTGCACCAGATGTCGCCGGAGCATTCTCTGGAGTGCTGGCGCTGCTCCTACCAACCAGGGGGTTTCTTCCACATTTTCTGGGCTTGCCCAGCAATCGTACACTATTGGAATAAAGTGCTACAGGTGATCACTAAGGCCACTAGGACTTGCGTCCCGTATGATCCTATATACTGTCTGCTAGGGCTAGTTGACCAATTGCCTATGATCAGAGCCAGGAAAACACTCCTATCCCTGCTACTATACTATGCGCGCAAAGCCATTACGATGAACTGGAAACAACCGTCTCCCCCCTCTGTCAAATTCTGGAAAAGCCTAGTTAATGCCAGTTTGCCCCTATATAAAGCCACTTACACAACCAGAGGATGCCCGCAAAAATTTGAGAAGGTGTGGAGTTGTTGGCTAGATGACAGAAGCACAGCAAATGATATAGTGACTACTGCCTAAACTCACAATGTATCCGTAGCTTAACACTTTATTAACCCAATTTTATTTCAGGCTGCTTTCCTCTATTGATATCACTTTGAGCATGGATTATCTTGAATTGACCTTCTCCCCACGTTTGGGGTTATAGTATAAGTTAAGTTAAACTGTATGTGTTATTTGTTGCTCTGTGGCGGTATGATGCCGAAACAGAGTAACTGCCCCTACGTGGGCAATTGTTAAGCCCTTGCACGGGAAAAATGTGTGTGTCCATAAAAACTCCAATAAAAAGATTTTGATAAAAAAAAAAAAAATGATCGTGTGTGGGCTTCATGCCGCGTACACACGACTGTTTTTAATGTCATTGAAAAAAACAACGTTTTTCTCAACGTGATTCTTCTCAAGCCTGCCTTGCCTACACGCGATTATGAAAAAAAAACGTACGAAATGTACAACAGCACTATAAAGGCAAGTTCCATTCGGATGGCGCCACCCTTTGGGCTGCTTTTGCTGATCCTTGTGTTAGTAAAGTTTGGTGAGAGCCGATTCACGCTTTTTTCAGCTTTATGCTCTTCAGTCTGTTACAGCGTGACGAATGTGCTATCTCCATTTCGAACGCTAGTTTTACCAGAACGAGCGCTCTCGTCTCATCACTTGCTTCTGAGCATGCACGTTTTTTTCACGTCGTTAAAGCCTACACATGCCCGTTTTTCATGACGAGAAAAGCGACGACGTGAAAAACTACGAGAAAAATTAGAGCATGTTCCAAATATTTCATGGCCATTTTTCACGTCGTGAAAAAATGCTCTGAAGCCCACACACGATCATTTTTAATGACCATTTTAAAAAATGGCATTTTTCTTGTCATGAAAAACGGTCGTGTGTACGAGGCATTCAGAGCATTTTTCACGATGTGAAAAATGGCCATGAAAAAATTGGAACATGCTCTAATTTTTCTCCTCGTTTTTCACGTCGTCGTTTTTCTCGTCATGAAAAACGGGCGTGTGTAGGCTTTAACGACGTGAAAAAAAATGCGCATGCTCAGAATCAAGTATGAGACGGGAGCGCTCGTTCTGGTAAAACTAGCGTTCATAATGGAGATAGCACATTCGTCACGCTGTAACGGACTGAAGAGCACGAGGCTGAAAAGCGTGAATCGTCTCTCACCAAACTTTACTAACACAAGGATCAGCAAAAGCAGCCCAAAGGGTGGCGCCATCCAAATGGAACTTCCCCTTTATAGTGCCGTCGTTCATTTCATACGTCACCGCGCTTTGCTCTAGCATTTTTTTTTCATGATCGTGTGTAGGCAAGGCAGGCTTGAAAAGAATCACGTCGAGAAAAACGTTGTTTTTTTCAATGACATTAAAAACGGTCGTGTGTACGTGACATTAAACTTACTCTGAAGCATGAATCGGACTGATGGTATATCAAGCACAGAGACTTGTGATGATCGCTTAGGAATATGGCTACATGAGATTACAAAGGGCTCAGATTAAAGCTTAAAAAATACTGGCATTTGAAAAAAAAAATCTCAGCCTGTAAGTTGTTTACAGACATATTAGAAGCAGGGCAATTACAGTCTGAAAAAAAAAAACCCATGGAAAGCACATTTAGGAGAGGAGGTAAAGCGCAGAAAAAAGCTAAACACGCTAGACGCATTTAGGCGCATTTGAGAGGTAATGCATTTAAATGGCCAGAACAAATAAATATTTTGGCCAATAGGATACATTTACGATAAAACGCATGACGCGCCTGCAGTGGGCTTTTCTCCTGCCAGGAGTTCCGATGTTTAGAGGAGCAAAGCAAACACCCTGTGTGCATGAGGTCTATTGGGTAGATTATAAAATTTTAAGGACATTAGACTATTATTAAAGAAGTAGGGAATCCGCGCTCAGGAAAACAACAGACAGAGGTTGCAGCCCCCCTAAAAACTCCCTAGGGAGAATAGGATATAATATAAAAGAATGGGGTGTTGGCGCTACCTCCCACTATAGAGACCCACCGGGTCTAAGTGACCTCAAGTAAATGTATAAGGACAGGCTGTACTGAGTTCCCGGGTCTGTACACCTACGGTGCCCATTATGAGGGGTTCCCACCATCCCTGTACTCAGTTCCTGGGTCTGTACACCTACTTTGCCCATTATGCGGGGTTCCCACAATCCCTGTGCAGAGTTAATGGGTCTGTACACCTGAGGTGCCCATTATGAGGAATTCCCACCTTCCCTGTACTGAGTTCCCGGGTCTGTACACCCGCTGTGCCCATTATGAGGGTTCCTCCCACCATCCCGGTACACCTACTGTGCCTATTATGAGGGGTTAATTTTGTTTATTGAAAATCTTACAAACAACAACTTATATACAATAAAACCATAATAAATAAATAAAACATATTTACAAAATAATTGAAAAGGACTATACAAAACAGAAAGAACAAGAACAAAATAAACTGTGCAAACCAAATTGCGCACAACATAATCCCTATGAGAGAGCCAGACTAAGGAACATCACCGTCACCATGCATGTAGCCTTTTATCAAAAATATATTTGATCTGAAAATCTAGGGGAGTGAAGCAAGGACAGAAAGAAAAGCCGCACACCCCGAGATCAACAGGCAGCAGCTAAAGAGTCCTGATATTCCTCCATGCCCTCATCCAGGCCTCCTGCTGCCACCTGTCTTTCTCAAGACCCCGAATCTTCCCAACCTCACCTAAAATGTCCTGCACCACCACTTCGACAGGGAGGATTTTACTCCGTAAGGATACCTGACACCGTGCACTCCACGTGAAATAACGGACTACTAGACTAACTAGAAAAAGTGTTTCCAAATCATAATCCCGACGAGTCTGGAATGCCCCCATACACCCACTCTGCATAACTCATATGGGGGAGGAAGGGTATACTCCGAGCCCTCCCCACCCTCTTGTACACCTCTATATTAAAAGGGCACTGAAGTAGAAAGTGATCCATGGACTCCACCACTCCTCCACACTCCACGCTCGGGCAGTGGCGGCTGGTGCTCAAATTTTTTGGGGGGGCGCAAACAAACTGAAAAAAAAAAAAACATTAATTGCCACCACTGTGCCCATTAAACGCAGCCACTGTGCCCAAACGCCACTAGTTTCCCCCCATATACAGCCAGTTTGTCCCCAATAATACAGCCAGTTTGTCCCCCCAATAATACAGCCAGCTTGTCCCCCAATATACAGCCAGTTTGTCCCCCATATACAGCCGTTTGTCCCCCAATATACAGCCAGTTTGTCCCCCAATATACAGCCAGTTTGTCCCCCATAATACAGCCAGTTTGTCCCCCATAATACAGCCAGTTTGTCCGCCAATATACAGCCAGTTTGTCCCCCAATATACAGCCAGTTTCCCCCCATTATACAGCCAGTTTGTCCCCCATTATACAGCCAGTTTGTCCCCCATATGCAGCCAGTTTGTCCCCCATATGCAGCCAGTTTGTCCCCCATATGCAGCCAGTTTGTCCCCCAATATACAGCCAGTTGCCCCCCAATATACAGCCAGTTGCCCCCAATATACAGCCAGTTTGTCCCCCGTATGCAGCCAGTTTCCCCCCAATATACAGCCAGTTTGTCCCCAATATGCAGCAAGTTTGTCCCCCATAATACAGCCAGTTTGTCCCCCATATGCAGCCAGTTTGTCCCCCATATGCAGCCAGTTTGTCCCCCATATGCAGCCAGTTTGTCCCCCAATATACAGTCAGTTGCCCCCAATATACAGCCAGTTGCCCCCCAATATACAGCCAGTTGCCCCCCAATATACAGCCAGTTTGTCCCCCATATGCAGCCAGTTTGTCCCCCATATGCAGCCAGTTTGTCCCTCATATGCAGCCAGTTTGTCCCCCATATACAGCCAGTTTGTCCCCCATATACAGCCAGTTTCCCCCCAATATACAGCCAGTTTGTCTCCCCAATATACAGCCAGTTTGTCCCCCCAATATACAGCCAGTTTCCCCCCAATAAACAGCCAGTTTGTCCCCCATAATACAGCCAGTTTGTCCCCCATATGCAGCCAGTTTTTCCCCCATATGCAGCCATTTTGTCCCCCATATGCAGCCAGTTTGTCCCCCAATATACAGCCAGTTTGTCCCCCAATATACAGCCAGTTGCCCCCCAATATACAGCCAGTTGCCCCCAATATACAGCCAGTTTGTCCCCATATACAGCCAGTTTGTCCCCATATACAGCCAGTTTCCCCCCCAATATACAGCCAGTTTGTCCCCAATATGCAGCAAGTTTGTTCCCCAAATACAGCCAGTTTGTCCTCATAATACAGCCAGTTTGTCCCCCAAATGCAGCCAGTTTGTCCCCCCCAGCCCTGCACTTACCTTCCTCGAGTCAGCGCCCTCCTTCTTCCGTCCTCGATGTCTTCTCCCGCCCTCGATGTCGCTTCAGCCAATCAGGTTACCGGTAACCAGACCACGTGAACATGATTGGCCAGGGAACGCACCCCTGTGCGTCCTCTCATTAGATATTTAGAAGCCGATTACAGCCCACAGGCTGGCTCTGATAGGCACTTCTAAAGGCCAACCAGACACTGTTATTCAGATGGCCGGTGCTCAAGGGGCCAGCCATCTGAATAGTGGGCGGCAGCAATACATAGGTTCATGCAATGCATGAACCTATGTATTGTTGTGAGTGACGGCCGGGCGCAGAAGTGAGCGGCGGCGGCGCTTCTGCGCCCACTATGGACGCACCGCCACTCATTGTGTGAAGAAAAGGACATTTAAAAAAAAAAAAAAAACTCTTAAAGGGCCCGTTTTTTTTTTTTGGTGACCACAGGAGGGGGGGCAGCGCCCGGGCGCCCCCTAGGGACGGGCCGCCACTGCTCTCGGCAACCCCGATCACTCATGGAAAGAAACTTCAAGTTGCCCTTCACATATAGTTTTCCATGAAAGGCAAGCCAAGCCTGATCCCTAAACTTCATTCGGATTCTCTACAAATGAATCAATCGCAAACCCGCCCTCAAAACTAGGTTTGGGCAATCCTTCAAGGCCAGTGGCTCGCAAAAAGCAGAGCTCATGATCCGCTTCTCAAGAAGTTTCCTTGGAAGAGGTCTGACTTTGCCTGCTGTTACTTGCCACTGCTGAAGCATTTTCAAACACGGGGCAACATAAGCCGGGAGCTTATCATGCTCGACCCTCAGGCTTTTCACTGGCCCACCATTTTCCCAGTCTCACAGAAAGGGCCTAAACCAGGACTGGAAAATACCAACCCACCCAGGCGGTCTCTCTGCCAACATGTTACCAAGATTATATTTCAAAAACATTAGAGAGAAAAAGACTACAGGGTTGATCATCCCTAGACCACCCTCCTGCCTAGGAAGGTAAGTCACATTCCTTTTGACAAGGTTTATTCTGTTCCCCCATAACAGCTGGAAGAAACAACCATAGACCCTGGTATAGAGAGAAACTGGCAAAACACAAACAAAACTGACATACAGAAAAATAGGAATTAGGTAAGTCTTGATCAGATCAACCTTTTCCCTTAAGGAAAGCCGCCAACCTTTCCAGCTTGCCACCTTGGCATCGGCATTCTCCAGCCTGTTCACCCAATTTGCATGGCCATAGTCACCTGGGCCGAATTCAATGCCTAGGACTCTAATTTTTTGTTGGGGCTCTGGAAAGTCATCCGGGAGAACAAAGCTCTCACCTTCCATGCCCATCCAGAAAGCTTCACACTTGTCCTGGTTGACCTTTGAACATGATGCCTCTGTATACTGCCTTATCACTGAGACCACCTCCTGCGCCTCTACAGTCCCAGAGACAAAAAACAGAAACATCATCAGCATAACAAACTGCCTGCCACTGGTGATAATCACCAGAAAAAAAACGTTGCCAGTATCTTTCTATCGACATTAAGAAGGCTAATGAGGTGCCAATTCCCAATCATCGAAGGATCTTTACCCTTTGACAGAAGGATCACTGCAGACTGCCTCATGGAGGGAGGGAGAGAACCCTCTTGCAAACAGCCATTAAAAACCTCTGCAAGGTAGGGAGCCAGGATCGTCTTAAAACATTTATAAAATTCGGCTGTCAAACCATCTGGCTCTGGCGTTTTCTTGATGGCCAGTTTATCAATAGCCTGGATTACTTCATCTGCAGTGATTTCATCTGTCAAATTCATCAAAGGAACATTACTTTCCAGTCCTAGTGTAGAGTCCAAAAAACCCAACATCCTTGTCCGATCAAGGTTCCTTCCTCCCAGGAGATCGGCATAGTATGACCTGACAACCTCCAGGATCCCTGACCCAGACTTCGTCAGAGAGCCCGTACTGTTCTTCAGGCCATTGACCGTCTTAACTGCTACGCTCTGTTTACAGTTCTGGTAAGAATCAGGCGAATGGTATTTCCCGTAATCCCTCTCCTGAACCAAAGAGGCGTGCCGGTCATGTTGATGTCTCCTAAGGAGGAGCTTCACCTCAGAGATCGCCCCAGAATCTCCTCCATTCGAAACAAGGCAGTCAAGTTTCCTCCGCAAACGCTGGTAGGTGATATACTTATCCTGCTGCTTCTTTCTTCCTATGGCCTTGAAAAGCCCAACAGTCCGCTGTTTTAAAAGCTCCCACCATTCTGACTTGCTGTTGCAAAAGTCTAGGATCGTTACCTGTGCTTGAAAAAAATCCTCAAAGGATTGTCTTACTCTCTCGTCTTCCAGGAGGGCCGAATTTAATCTCCAGATACCCCTCCCCCTAGGCGGCATGTCTGAGGCATTCAGAGTCACAGATAGAATACAGTGATCAGAAAACTTCACTGCCCGACACACAGGTGCCGAAAAAGCAGAGTCTCCCTTTAAAAAAAAACTATCTATCCTACTCTGACTACTACCTCGCTGAAAAGTGAACCCCGTGCTGTCTGGGCAGCGCTTAATGTGCGCATCTACCAGACCTGCTTCCCTAACTATCGCATTGAGAAAAAGGGTGTCATAGCCCAGCTTATCTCTGACACCTCTCCTGTCTTTAGACTTTGGAGGTGAGTTCAACACCATTACTAAGATAACCTGCTGGGCTGTAAAAAGAAAAGGCTTAATCTTTGTAAAGAGGCATTTTCTGTCCCACTTCGTCTGGGGACCATAGATGTTAATCAGGCGCAGGTCCTGCCCCTTCACAGAGACGTCCAAGACCATGCATCTCCCTATCTCTACCTCAATTACCCGCCGGCACGTTACCATACCAGAAAAAAGGACTGCAACCCCGCTGTAAGGCTCGGCCGCAAGAGACCAAAATGAGGGACCACGTCTCCACTCCTTCTTTGCCAGATGTATATCAGCCAGACTACTCAGATGGGTCTCTTGCAAAAACAAAATGTCAGCATCAAACTCGTTGAGCAAAAATAAGGCCATATGACAAGCACTTACTGATCCTTAGCTGGCAACATTAATGGTTGCCACTTTTAACGGAGTGGGAACTGCCATTAGGGTAGTTGAGGCAGCCGTTTCTTAGCCTGACTACTCCCTCTCCCTGGAGAACCAGCGCGCTTCGTTGCACCCTGGCACTCATCATCCATAGAGGATGCTGAACTGAATGAGTCCCATTCATCATCATCATCATGATTATCATCACCATCATCATCATCAGACAGTACCTTAAATTTATTTGCCAAAGGCAAAACCTTGGGACTTAAGGTAACTGTACCCCCTTTTTTTTTCTTCCTTTTGCCCCTCCTCCTTTTATCCTCCAACCACTCCATATCATCCTTAGACAAACCGGAGTCAACAGCCTCCCCTCACCTATCCTCCCCTTCACCCCCTCCCCCCCACACTCCCTTCCCTTATCTACTACTAGGCCAGCCTCTTCACCATCCTCCCCACTCCTCTGCACCCCACGATCCTTAACAGGAACCCTGCAGCGTCGAGGGAGGGGGACTGGCACCGCACTTTATGCACCTGCCTCAGCACCTCTTGCTGCCTCTGTAATTTTAGAAGACACAGACACAGAAGGATTGGACACATTCTCTGCAACTGACACCTTACCTACAGACTTGGAAGACACTGGCACACTAGGTAAACACACAGACTGGGGCACCACAGACTGGGGAGACACAGACACATTGGGTGTTGGCACAGACTGGGGCACCACAGACTGGGGAGACACAGACACATTGGGTGTTGGCACAGACTCAGATGGACTCACAGGCACTCCAGCTGCTGAGCTCTGAGCATCCTCCATGTCCAGGCGGAAGAACTCTCTCATGAGCTCAGGCTTGTTGTGCATTGCCTCAGGACACTGACTGTAAGGATGTCCCACCGCATTGCACAGATTACACCTTATAATATTACAGTCCTTAGCCAAATGTCCTTCCTCCTGACACAGAGAGCACTTCATCACTGGACAGGAGGATGCAAAATGTCCTTTGATTCCACATTTGTTGCACAGCTTTGGCTGGCCTGGATAAAAGATGGTCAGCCTGTCCCTCCCCAGGAAAGCTGAGGATGGCAGATACTGGACGACATTGTCAATGACTTTTAATTTTAGCTGTACAGACCATCCCCCCGTCCATATTCCCTGATCGTCCAAAAACTTTTTTAGGCGGCTCAGGACGTCTCCATACCTCCTCAACCAAACACATAAATCCCCCTGTGGTATGGACTCATTACGGACAAGAATTGTCACCATTTTAATGAGTGGCTGGCGGGATACAAGCTTGGGGATGAGCCCTTTCCAGTCCGGCAGGTCTCTACACACGTGCTCATATTTTTCCCAAAATATGTCCAAAGACTCCAGACGGATAAAGGACAAATCATATTCATAGGAACCTGCTGGACTGATCAGGGCAAAGATATCTACGGGCGTAAACTCCATCTGCAGGATTTTATCCACCACCGCCCTCCTATGTGGGGGAATTCCACCGCCCTCCCATTTTAACTGCACAACATACCTCCTTTTAAACAGGGAGGAAGACAAAACATTCCCATATTCCTTTCCTGCCTGCTCCCCCTTCCCAGATCCTGTAGCAGCAATACCAGCATAAGTTTTTTTAACACCCCCAGTATTTGCAATCTTGTCCTTGGACACATTCAAAGCTGCTGGCAGAGAGTCTAATTCAGCTGGGATAGCAGTCACTGAATTAGCAGAGGCAGGACCCGCCCTCTGCCCTGAGCACACAGCTCCAATCCTGTCCACTGCAGACTCCTGGAGAGTTGTGGCACTACTGAACCCAGCATCTCCTCCACCATTCACAGAAACAGCCGCTGCGCCTGGTCCAGGCAAAGTCTCTGTATTGTCCATGGACCTCTCTGCAGATTCTTCCCTCAGAAGCTGACTATTGCTCTCAGCAGTTTCAGCTGAAGCTTTGTTTTGAACAGGTAAATCAGACTGCATTGTATGTTGTACATTGTCTATGGGATTGGGCTGACTGCCCATAGCACTACAACCCCCAGCAAGCCCATTGTCACCAATAAAGTTCACACCACCATCCTGTACCTGCTTGCTGGGTTGTTATCTTTACAATGTTATGGCTGACGGTGGGATCGGACTTCCCCACAGCTGCTGCAGATTTTATGGTGGATCTTGCTCTTGCCACAGGTTTGTCCTTCACAGGACTAGGAATGGTGTCCATCTTATCATCACCATCCGGGGAAGCCGCATCCAAAGGGGATTCCAGCTTGGTGATGAACTCCAGCAAGCCAGAACCTTCACCTTCCTGAGATGTTCCACATTGCTGGGGTGTGAAGGGGACAGAGGCCTCCGCCATTGAGGGCTCAGCAGATGTCTGAGGTGTTGAAGAGCTGTGCTCATCCTCCGGGCCCACTTTCTCACTCTCTGCTGAGTCTGTCTGTTCCTGCATCTCCTCACTGGTCTCCTCACCCTCCATGCAGGAAGCGGCTCCTCTCCTCATGCGATTAAAACGCTCCTCATTTTTATATTTTTCTTTAAAAATTCCTCTATTCTCCTTCAGAGAACTCACCAAATCATTCTGCTTCCTCACAGCTTGTTCCAGGTCCTTCAACTCAGGCCTCAGAGCCGGTCTTTTCTTTCTGTACACTTTTGCACAGATCTGCTTTTTCTTCCTGAACTCAGCCATCAAAACCATCAATTTCTCCTCTTCCTTCTCAATCCTCTTTAGTTTGCTGACAGTCCTCTGTCTAAAGGCAGATAAGGACTCATCTCTCCTTTGGCTAGGCCCAGAATCTTCCACAGGCCTATTCAGGGGGGCCCCGCCAGGGGCCTCCCCAGGATCCAGCATCCTTCCTGGGGCAGAGAAGCAACTCTAGCCCCTGGTCTCTGGAAGCACAGGAGCAAAGGAACTAGCAACCGCACACCTCACTGACAAGGAGCAGAATGGCAGTTTCCCACCATCCCTGTGCTGAGTTCCTGGGTCTGTACACCTGCTGTGCCCATTATGAGGGGTTCCCATCATCCCTGTGCTGAGTTCCTGGGTCTGTACACCTGCTGTGCTCATTATGAGGGGTTCCCATCATCCCTGTGCTGAGTTCCTGGGTCTGTACACCTACTGTGCCCCCCCCCATCTAAATCGCGGCGGCCGATCTAATCTGCATAACAATGCCTGCACGATTTACATGTGAATAATGTTAATTTAAGAACAATGCCTTTTGTTTCTCTATAGCAGATGAACAGGCAGGGGAGAAAAAGGAAGGTGTACTGACTGGCATTACATGGAGAGAGGTGACATAAAGTTGGAGATTGAAATGCTGCTTTACAGTCTCTCAGGAGTCAGGACACAGTGATAATAGCCCCTTCTGCCCCCTCCCCCCTACAGTCCTGGCATTTAGAAATGTACCTGAAGATTTCTGTGTGATCCCTCTATGTGCTTTGCTGGATGCCGAGTCTGTGTCACAGGGATGAATGGAGCTGCCTCAGCTCCCTGGCTGTCCTGACCAATTCTCTTCTGCTCGTGATTTCCCCCTCACTTACTGAAGGAGACAGGCAGCCTGTGAGCCAATGACGCTGCAGGTCTGATTAAAGCCTCACCCTATGGAGCCAATCAATTACAAGCACTGGAAACCTAATGCTAGAGCCTAGATGTGGAGTTTTCATGGCTACAGCATTTGCGCCCGAACACACTCTAAACTACGTCAATAGAGCTTCTTAGCCCCAATCACGTGTTTACACACGGGTCATGCCTCTAATAGCACCCTGTGTCTGGCGCCCTTAACACACCCACTTAAAGGGACACTTTTTTTTTAATAAGTAGCTTTGGGGGGGGGGGGGCGGTGCTCCTGCGCCCCCTATTGACGGCCCGTGAATGCATATCTCCCCCCTGGATCCAGGGTCGGACTGGCCTACCGGGATAACGGGAGATTTCCCGGTAGGCTGCCTGTCCTGGGGCCGGTTTCATTTGCGGCTGCAGCAGTGCTCCCTGTCCCTGGCTGGATCTGTGTTCGGCGGTGACGCTGTAACACGGTCCCGCCCCCCTAGACCGGCTCGTGTGATAGTAGATAGAGTCAGCGTTCAGCCTATCACAGGAGCCGGTCTAGCGGGGCGGGACCATGTTACAGCGCCATCACCGCCGAACACAGATCCAGCCAGGCAGCTCCGTGATAAACAGGAGCAGGAGAGAGGGGACAGGGAGCACTGCAGGAGATGCCGCCATACAGCCCGCAGTGTGCCTGGATAGGAGGAGAAGCAGGGGGGCTGCATATAGAGGAAATTAGCTTTCTATATTCCTCCCTACAGCCGCTGAATGCTTGCAGGAGGGGGAGGGGGAGGAGGAGAAGAATCAAGCATTCCACGGCTGTATGGAGGAATATAGAAAGCTAATTTCCTCTATATGCGGCCCCCCTGCTTCTCCTCCTATCCAACTTCTTTTGCTGGCCCCTCCCAGTTCTCCTTGTGGCTCCCCCCCAGTGCTCTCCCCCCCAACACACTCTCCAGCCCCTCCACAGTTCTCTCCACCTCTCTCCACCTCTGTTCTTTCTGCCCCCCCTTTGCTCTCCAGCTCTCCAGCCACCATTCCAGTGCTCTCCACCCCTGTTCTCCCCCCCAGTACTCTCCACTCCCCCCAGTGCTCTCCACCCCTGTTCTCCCCCCCAGTGCTCTTCTTTCCCCCCAGTGCTCTCCACCCCTGTTCTTCCCCCCCCAGTGCTCTCCCCATCACTCCCCAGCCCCCACCCCAGTGCTCTCCGCCCCCACAGTGCACCTCAGCCCCCCCACCCCTGTTCTTTCTGGCCCCCCCAGTGCTCTCAAGCTCCACCCATCGCTCTCCAGCCCCCTGTGCTCTCCACCCCTGTTCTTTTTGGCTCCCCCTCCAGTGCTTTAAAGCTCCCCCCATTACTCTTTTGCCCCCACCCATGTGCTCTCCAACCCCGCCAGTGCTCTCCGCCCCCCATAGTGCTCTCCAGCACCCCATGCTCCCCACCCCTGTCCCCCGCCCCAGTGCTCTCCAGCTCTCCCTATCACTCTCCAGCCCCCACCCCAGTGCTCCCCACCCTTATTCTTTTTGCCCTACCCATGTGCTCTCCAACCCCGCCAGTGCTCTCCGCCCCCATAGTGCTCTCCAGCATCCCGTGCTCCCCACCCCTGTTCTTTCTCCCCCCCAGTGCTCTCCAGCTCTCCCCATCACTCTCCAGCCCCCACCCCAGTGCTCACCAGCCCCCTGTGCTCCCCACCCCTGTTCTTTTTGCCCCCACCCATGTGCTCTCCAACCCCGCCAGTGCTCTCCACCCCCCATAGTGCTCTCCATCCCCCGTACTTTCCACCCGTGTTTTTTCTGGCCCTCACTGGTACTCTCAAGCTCCCACCATTGCTCTCCATCCCCCAGTGCTCTCCACTCCCCCCTGCTCTTTGTACCGCCCAGTGCTCTCCACCCCTGTTCTTTCTCCCCCCCAGTGCTCTCAAGATCCCCCCCCAGTGCTCTTTACCTCCCACACTGTTAGCCCCCTCAGTGCTCTCCAGCCCCCCCTCTCAGCCTCCCGTGCTCTCCACCCCTGTTCTTTTTGGCTCCCCCCAGTGCTCTAAAGCCCCCCCAGAGCTCTCCGCTCCCCACCCCTGTGATCTCCACTCCCCTGTGCTCTTTGCCCCCACCCATGTGCTCTCCAACCCCGCCAGGGCTCTCCGCTCCCCCTTCTCTCCAGCTCCCCCCCCCCCAGTGCTCTCGCTTCCCCAGGACCAGAGGACAGGCTGACTGGGGCCGGAAAATGAGGACGGCTGAAGGTGCAGGTGGCCAGGGACCACTCCATCTCACAGCAAACAGATCCTCTGGAAGGAGCACTGTCCCCATCCAAAAAGAGATCAGACCCTGCCTGCTGATGGTGATCATGGATATCCTGCTGGCATGGAAGGTACCGTACCGAGCATCAAGAACACACCTTCCCGCAGACAGGGACTGCAGACTGGGACATGGAGCATAGGAGAGACTGCATTCACGGGCACAGTAAAGCTGCATTTGATGAGCATAGTGAGGCTGCAATGACGGGCACAGTGAGGCTGCAATGATGGGCACAGTAAAGCTGCATTTGATGGGCACAGTAAAGCTGCATTTGATGGGCACAGTAAAGCTGCATTTGATGAGCACAGTAAAGCTGCATTTGATGAGCACAGTGAGGCTGCATTGATGGGCACAGTGAGGCTGCATTGATGGGCACAGTGAGGCTGCAATGGTGGGCACAGTGTGGCTGCAATGGTGGGCAAAGTGTGGCTGCAATGGTGGGCACAGTGTGGCTGCATTGATGGGCGCAGGGAGGCTGCATTGATGAGCACAGGTAGGCTGCATTTGATGGGTACAGTGAGGCTGCATTTGATGGGCACAGTGAGGCTGCATTTGATGGGCACAGTGAGGCTGCATTTGATGGGCACTGATGAGGATGCATTTGATGGGTACTGGTGGGGCTGCATTGAGCTCTTGTCTCATGTCTGCAGCCTCTGACCATCTCCTGTATCATGTCTCCAGTCTCTGAGGGAGTCTAGAGAGGAGTCAAGAGTGGGAGCACCGCCGGGATGGGGGTCATGGGAGAAGTCAGATGTGTGGGGACTGTGGAGAGGAGACTATTGGATAAAACCAGAGCCACCGAGCTGGAGCCGACTGACTGAGCCCTGCACGGTGTACCTGAGAGGAGGTCAGTGACAGCACCGCTAGGCCAGTCTGAGGGGGAGTCACTGATGTAAGGGGGGAGTGAATACGATAATTTAAGGGGGCATTGATATAAAGGTTTCCCCCCTATATCAGTAACCCACCCCCCCTTACCTTAGTGTATTCTTTCTGCAGAAGGTGGTCCCCCCCCCACGTTCTGAGTTCCTGGGGTCCCCCTTGATGATTGACCACTTTTACCACTTTTAACTGGAATTTGCCTTTTAAATATATAAAGCCCTATGTGCTTTCATATCTGTCTTATCTATATATAATACACTCTTCAAATGTGCTTTAAAATGTATGGTTCTCCCTTTCATGAACAAGAAAATAATGATGTTATGCTGGTATAATAATGCTGTGGGGCTGGTATGAATTTTTTTCCAGGGCTGGATTTCATTCCCAGTCCGGCCCTGCCTGGATCCCTGATGACCCCTTCAATAGAACAAGGCAAAGATTTGTGCAGGAGGATCGTCACTCCCCTGGCATAGGATTAGTAAGTGGCATGTATAAATTCGCTGAATCCACAGGCAATTGAGGGCCAAAATTTTATTTTCCAAGAGGTGGGTCTCTTGAAGAAACATAATATGGGGGTGATGGGTGTGTAGATATTTAAGTACTAAGACTCTTTTAAATTTGGAATTCAAATCCCTGACATTTCAGGAGACTACAGAAAAACCTTGGTTTACGAGTAACGTGGTTTATGAGCATTTTGAAAGACGAGCAACTTTTTTTTTTTTAATTGCCTTGATATACGAGTGCTGTTTTGATATACAAGCGGTTTTTTTTTTTTATGTAAAAAAAAAAATAATTACATTTACAATGTGAATGAGTCTGCTGCTCATCCAAGTAAAGCCGCTGTGTATATGTACAGTGAAGCCACTGGTGTACAGTATACAGGCCAGAGATTTGCGGGCAATGTTGGCTCCCAGCTCTTCCAGGAGACACTCAGAGACATTCATAGACACTCCCATCAGGGGCGGACATACCCAGAAGTGATGTGAACAGTTCCTGAGTTCTCTAGGAAGTGCTGTGAGCTGAACCTGTGGCCACATACAGCGTTGTACTGTACACCAGCGGCTTTACTGAACATACAGTACTGTATACAGAGCGGCTTTAAATAGATAAGCACCAACCTCTGGCCACATACAGAGCTGTATAGTGTACACCAGCAGCTTTACTGTACATACAGTATACACAGCGGCTTTACTGTACATATACACAGCGGCTTTAAATAGGTGATCACCAGACTCCTTAACATTGTGAGTGTGCACATTCTTTTTCTTTACCTTAAAATTTTTGCAACACAGAGGTACAGTACAGTACAGTATTTTAAAGTGCAGTTTCATTTATGTTAACAGTACACTTTATACTGCATTTTGTTTATTTCATTTTATATGAATAAATGTTTGTGGAACGAATCATCTGAGTTTCCATTATTTCCTATGGGGAAACTCGCTTTGATATGCGAGTGCTTTGGATTAAAAGCATTCTCCTGGAACGGATTATGCTCATAATCCAAGGTTCCACTGTAGTTCAATTGTGTACCCATGGGTGCAGTACCAAAAAAAGTCACAAGATGGGGGCCTAACCACAGTAAATATGTCAGGAGTAGGGATGAGCTTCGTGTTCGAGTCGAACATACGTTCGACTCGAACATCGGCTGTTCGATCGTTCGACGAAGATCGAACGATTTGGGCCGTTCGCGCCAAATTCGAGTGACGCGAACGGCCCACAATGCACTACGCCATCGCAGTGTCATCCAGGCGCTGTGATTGGCCAAGCATGCACTGTGACCCTGCATGCTTGGCCAATCACAGCGCCGGCAGCGAGGAGAGCAATGATTGGCCACAGGCAGGATGCCTGTGGCCAATTATTGCTGAGGGTGTTTAGTACACGCCCCACACTATAAAAGGCCGCCAGCACGGCGGCCTAGTGTAGTGTGTTCCGGAGCAGGGAAAGAGAAGCATAGGCAGGGACAGTGACTTTTATTTCTTTCTTGCTTAACCTGGATTCCTTTAGTTTAGGGAAAGAGAAGGATAGGTAGGGAGAGTGTCAGTGTGTTTTGTGCTTGTGCTATATTGTGCTTAAAAAAAACATTTTTTCTAGGGACAGAAAACTGTAGGTAGGGAGAGTGTCAGTTTCTTTCACTGTCAAAGTCCTTGTTTCCAGGGACCTGGAAGGACAGTGAGTGAATTCTCCTTGTGCTAAATTGTGCTTAAAAAAAACATTTTTTCTAGGGACAGAAAACTGTAGGTAGGGAGAGTGTCAGTTTCTTTCACTGTGAAAGTCCTTGTTTCCAGGGACCTGGAAGGACAGTGAGTGAATTCTCCTTGTGCTAAATTGTGCTTAAAAAAAACATTTTTTCTAGGGACAGAAAACTGTAGGTAGGGAGAGTGTCAGTTTCTTTCACTGTCAAAGTCCTTGTTTCCAGGGACCTGGAAGGACAGTGAGTGAATTCTCCTTGTGCTAAATTGTGCTTAAAAAAAACATTTTTTCTAGGGACAGAAAACTGTAGGTAGGGAGAGTGTCAGTTTCTTTCACTGTGAAAGTCCTTGTTTCCAGGGACCTGGAAGGACAGTGAGTGAATTCTCCTTGTGCTAAATTGTGCTTAAAAAAAACATTTTTTCTAGGGACAGAAAACTGTAGGTAGGGAGAGTGTCAGTTTCTTTCACTGTCAAAGTCCTTGTTTCCAGGGACCTGGAAGGACAGTGAGTGAATTCTCCTTGTGCTAAATTGTGCTTAAAAAAAACATTTTTTCTAGGGACAGAAAACTGTAGGTAGGGAGAGTGTCAGTTTCTTTCACTGTGAAAGTCCTTGTTTCCAGGGACCTGGAAGGACAGTGAGTGAATTCTCCTTGTGCTAAATTGTGCTTAAAAAAAACATTTTTTCTAGGGACAGAAAACTGTAGGTAGGGAGAGTGTCAGTTTCTTTCACTGTCAAAGTCCTTGTTTCCAGGGACCTGGAAGGACAGTGAGTGAATTCTCCTTGTGCTAAATTGTGCTTAAAAAAAACATTTTTTCTAGGGACAGAAAACTGTAGGTAGGGAGAGTGTCAGTTTCTTTCACTGTGAAAGTCCTTGTTTCCAGGGACCTGGAAGGACAGTGAGTGAATTCTCCTTGTGCTAAATTGTGCTTAAAAAAAACATTTTTTCTAGGGACAGAAAACTGTAGGTAGGGAGAGTGTCAGTTTCTTTCACTGTCAAAGTCCTTGTTTCCAGGGACCTGGAAGGACAGTGAGTGAATTCTCCTTGTGCTAAATTGTGCTTAAAAAAAACATTTTTTCTAGGGACAGAAAACTGTAGGTAGGGAGAGTGTCAGTTTCTTTCACTGTCAAAGTCCTTGTTTCCAGGGACCTGGAAGGACAGTGAGTGAATTCTCCTTGTGCTAAATTGTGCTTAAAAAAAACATTTTTTCTAGGGACAGAAAACTGTAGGTAGGGAGAGTGTCAGTTTCTTTCACTGTGAAAGTCCTTGTTTCCAGGGATCTGGAAGGACAGTGAGTGAATTCTCCTTGTGCTAAATTGTGCTTAAAAAAAACATTTTTTCTAGGGACAGAAAACTGTAGGTAGGGAGAGTGTCAGTTTCTTTCACTGTCAAAGTCCTTGTTTCCAGGGACCTGGAAGGACAGTGAGTGAATTCTCCTTGTGCTAAATTGTGCTTAAAAAAAACATTTTTTCTAGGGACAGAAAACTGTAGGTAGGGAGAGTGTCAGTTTCTTTCACTGTGAAAGTCCTTGTTTCCAGGGACCTGGAAGGACAGTGAGTGAATTCTCCTTGTGCTAAATTGTGCTTAAAAAAAACATTTTTTCTAGGGACAGAAAACTGTAGGTAGGGAGAGTGTCAGTTTCTTTCACTGTGAAAGTCCTTGTTTCCAGGGACCTGGAAGGACAGTGAGTGAATTCTCCTTGTGCTAAATTGTGCTTAAAAAAAACATTTTTTCTAGGGACAGAAAACTGTAGGTAGGGAGAGTGTCAGTTTCTTTCACTGTGAAAGTCCTTGTTTCCAGGGACCTGGAAGGACAGTGAGTGAATTCTCCTTGTGCTAAATTGTGCTTAAAAAAAACATTTTTTCTAGGGACAGAAAACTGTAGGTAGGGAGAGTGTCAGTTTCTTTCACTGTCAAAGTCCTTGTTTCCAGGGACCTGGAAGGACAGTGAGTGAATTCTCCTTGTGCTAAATTGTGCTTAAAAAAAACATTTTTTCTAGTGTGACAGCAGGAAGGTAAAGTCACCTGGTTGCATCCAGGGGGGTAGATATATTTCGCCCAGATTCAGGCTTTACGCTGACTTATACAACTAGGTGGAGAGTTGTATAAGCCCAGCTAAGGCTAGTGGGCTCATGGATGACTCATACCTCTAGGGAGAGTGTGGGGCGTCGTGCAGACAGAGATGAGGAGACCAGCTGAACCTTGTCAGCTCATTTAGGCCTCTATAAGAACTCCCAGATTCATTAGATGTTAGCTCATGCCTGGAACCAGACCTGTGTGGACTGTCTAGGGAGAGTGAACCCCTGTGCGGTGAGGCAAAGCCTGTGTGGCTATTTGTTTGGACTTTTACTAAACCAGGGACTTAGGGACTAGGACAGCACTAGGCTGATCCCAGTTGTTAGTTAGGAAACCTGTATGTTTAGTCAGAGGTCAAGTTGACCAGGATTTATTTTGTTTATATGTTTCTTTTGGCTTTGCTGTGTTTTGTCACTGTAAATAGAAAATAAACCGCACCTTTTTGATTTTGAAAACCACAACCTCCGTTTGCTGGGCCTGTTTTGTGTGGGGAGCCCATCCCGGGGGGTCACACACACCCGCTGCCGAGCTAACCCCCTCACAGTTGGTGGAGAATGCAGGCAGTTTTTTTTTAAGCCAGCATGGAGGAGATACTGAAGCAGCTGGCTCTAGCAAATGCCAATCAACAGCAGACAAATGCAGGTTTGCAAAAGAGCCTTGCAGCTCAACAACAGAGCCTTGCAGCCCAGCAGCAGACAAACGCAACTTTGCAACAGAGTCTGGAGGCTCAGCAACGAGCCCAGCAGCAATCTGAGGCCCGCTTCATAGACCTGTTGCAGAAGCAAGAGCAGAGACTACAACAACAGATGGAAGCAGTAATGCAGCAACGTCCGCAGACCAGTGAGGAAAGCCGTCCCACTAATACCGCGTCCTTTGGGGTGAGTCGTTTATTGACAAAAATGACTGGAGAGGATGATCCAGAGGTATTTTTGACCACATTTGAAAGGACCGCTGAAAGAGAAAAGTGGCCTGAAGAGCAGTGGGCTGGACTGGTGGCTCCTCTGTTAACTGGTGAATCGCAGAAGGCTTACTATGACCTAGAGCCTAACCAAGCAAAAGACTATGTGATGCTAAAAACTGAAATATTGGCAAGGCTGGGTGTCACCCAGGCTGTCCGGGCTCAGCGTGTGCATAACTGGACTTTCCAGCTTGGAAAACCCCCCAGGTCTCAAATGTATGATCTCATTCACCTGAGCAGAAAGTGGCTACAGCCAGAGACTTTGTCCGCACCAAAGATTGTGGAACGTGTTGTAATGGATCGGTTTTTGAGAGCTCTTCCTACTGCCATCCAAAAGTGGGTAAGCCATGGAGACCCAGAGACGGCCGATGGTCTTGTGGATCGTGTGGAGAAATACTTGGCTACAGAGAACCTGACGGCCTCTTCCAGAGACACTCGGACTTTCCACCCTAAGACCAGACCATCCCCGGGGGCGGATGAGAGGATTCCAAGGGGTAAGGGTGGAGAGAGTGAGAGGGTGGGAGCTCTACCCCAAGTTTGGCGAGAACAGCCTGGGAAATCAGCGGCTCAAGAGGCGGCAAGAAGGATCGTTTGCTACCGCTGCCGGCAAGCGGGACATATTGCAGCCAATTGCCCGGTTGTGGAGGAACCCATGCAGTGTGACTTTCTGACGGGCAGACGTCAGTCGCTGTGTGCGACAGTCGCATGCACTGCCATTCGAGGAACTGAGAAACATTTATGCAAAATGTGTGTTAATGGTAGAAATGTTGTGGTATTGCTGGATTCAGGTAGCCTTGTGACCCTGATAAAGGCTGAGTTAGTTAAAACAGAGGTCTCTGGGAATAGCAAGGTAGCTGTTATTTGTGTGCATGGGGACACCCGAGAGTATCCAGTGACTACAGTGTGTTTCGAGACCCCCAAAGGTACCCTCTCTCATCCAGTGGGCTTAGTATCTCAGTTACCGCATGACGCCATTGTGGGAAGGGATTTTCCGAAGTTCTGGGAACTGTGGGATGATCCTGAGCCCCTCACTGGTGCCCCTATGTACCAGGAATGTGATAGCCAGAACTCCCCTGAGAGTGGTGAGGACTCTCCGGAATTTCCCTTATCAGTATTGGCAGGGGAGACTCAAGAAACTGGAGAGGAGCCCACCTCCTCAGACGAAAACCTACCGTCTGTGGAGTTTTCTGATCTTGAGGTTCACAGGGAAAACTTTGCCACAGAACAGTTGAAAGACCCCGCCCTAATAAAGGCACGGGAAAACGTAGTGAAAATAGATGGCGAGTTAGTGAACCCAGATAATACCTGCACTTACCCATACTTCAGCGTAGAGAAGGACCTACTGTATCGGGTGGCAAAAAGGGCAGAAGAAACCGTTGAGCAGCTTGTGGTGCCCAAACCTTACAGGAAGTTGGTGTTGGAGTTGGCCCATGGGCACATTCTTGGAGGTCATCTGGGGACAGAGAAAACCCGAGAGAGGGTATTACAGAGATTCTATTGGCCGGGGGTGATGAAGGACGTAGAAAATTATTGTTCCTCCTGCCCTGTGTGTCAGAGGTTGGCCCCGATGCCACATTTCCGTAGCCCGCTGGTCCCTCTACCCATCATTGAGGTCCCGTTTGAGAGGATCGCCATGGATTTGGTAGGTCCTATAATCAAGTCCGCTAGGGGGCACCAGTACATATTAGTTATAATGGACTATGCCACCCGTTATCCAGAAGCGATCCCTCTCCGAAATACCTCGGCCAAAACCATAGCCAAAGAGCTATCTCTTGTTTTTAGCCGGGTGGGTATTTGTAAAGAACTGCTTACGGACCAAGGTACACCCTTTATGTCCCGGGTTATGAAAGAGCTGTGTAAATTGTTCAAAGTGACGCAATTGCGTACGTCTGTGTATCACCCCCAAACCGATGGGCTGGTTGAAAGATTCAACAAAACCCTAAAACAAATGTTGAAGAAAGTGGTGGATAGAGATGGAAAGGATTGGGACTGTTTACTTCCTTATTTGATGTTTGCTATTAGGGAGGTGCCCCAATCCTCTACGGGATTCTCCCCCTTTGAGTTACTGTATGGGAGACACCCAAGAGGGCTGTTGGATATTGCCAAGGAAACTTGGGAAAGTGAGAGTTCTCCCCACAGGAGTGTGATTGAGCATGTCGCCCTGATGCAAGATCGAATTGCACAGGTAATGCCCATCGTGAAGGAACATTTGGCCCAAGCGCAGTTGGCACAGCAGAGAGTGTACAACCGTGGAGCCAAGACCCGTACCTTTTCCCCGGGGGATAGGATATTGGTACTTGTCCCTACGGTTGAAAGTAAATTCCTTGCCAAATGGCAAGGCCCCTACGAGATAATGGAAAAAGTGAGCGAAGTGAATTACAAGGTCAGACAACCAGGAAGGCGAAAGCCCGAACAGATCTATCACGTTAATCTGTTGAAAGCCTGGAGGGATAGAGAGTCCCTAGTCGCAGACACTTGGTCACCAGCTCAAACTGGTTGCGTGATTCCTGAGGTTGGAATAGCAGCCACCTTGTCACAACCCCAACAACAGGAGGTTAAGGAGTTTGTGCTTCGCAACAAGGAGGTATTCTCTGAGCTGCCGGGACAAACATCTGGGGTAGAGCATGACATCATTACCCCGCCCGGTGAAAGGGTGAAGTTAAAACCCTATCGGATCCCAGAGGCTCGACGGGAGGCAATACGGGAGGAAGTACAGAAAATGCTGAACTTAGGGGTGATAGAGGAGTCCCAAAGTGATTGGTCTAGTCCCATCGTGTTGGTGCCTAAACCGGATGGGAGCTGGCGATTTTGTAACGATTTTCGTCAGTTGAACAAAGTTACAAAATTTGACACCTACCCCATGCCACGTATAGATGAGTTGATCGACCGGCTGGGAACAGCCCGATACATGACGACTCTTGACCTCACAAAAGGGTATTGGCAAATCCCCCTGGCCAAGTCGGCCAAAGAGAAAACCGCATTTGTAACCCCAGACGGGGCGTTCCAATATAAAAGAATGCCGTTCGGGTTACAGAATGCGCCGGCCACATTCCAGCGGAAAATGGACCAGATGCTGAGGCCCCATCGGAAGTATGCTGCGGCTTACCTGGATGACGTAATTGTCCATAGCACAGATTGGGCCTCACATCTGCCAAAAGTGCAAGCAGTCCTGGACTCTGTTCGGGAAGCGGGGTTTACGGCTAACCCCAAGAAGTGTACCATTGGGCAGGAGGAGGCCAAATATCTTGGGTACACCATTGGGAGGGGAGTAATAAAACCCCAACTCAACAAAGTCGAGGCCATCCAGAGTTGGCCACGTCCCAACAGCAAGAAGCAGGTACGAGCCTTTCTGGGAATCGCTGGGTATTATCGGCGATTCATTCCCCACTTTGCTTCGAAGGCTGTGCCCCTAACCAACCTGACGAAGGGGAAAGGGTCGGTCATGATTAAATGGACCCCCGAGGCTGAGGCAGCATTCCAATTCTTGAAACAAGCCTTATGTAGCCAGCCAGTGTTGTACTCACCCGACTTCTCTAAAGACTTTGTCGTACAAAGTGATGCGTCAGATGTGGGGTTAGGAGCAGTATTGTCCCAGGTCTGGAACGGGGAAGAGCACCCAGTCATTTACCTCAGCAGGAAATTGAAGTCCCATGAGGTAAATTACGCCACCGTTGAAAAGGAGTGTTTAGCGGTGAAGTGGGCTCTAGATTCCCTTCGGTACTACCTGCTAGGTAGGCACTTTGACATGGTTACGGATCACGCTCCGTTAAAGTGGATGGCTCAAAACAAGGAAACAAATAGAAGAGTGAATAGGTGGTTCCTGGCCCTCCAGGAATTCAACTTCACAGTAAAGCATCGCCCTGGCGTTCAAATGGGGAATGTGGATGCTTTGTCTCGAGTACATGAATGCCTGATTGCTGGTGTTCCAACCCCGAGGTTAAAACAAGAGGGGGGGGTATGTGACAGCAGGAAGGTAAAGTCACCTGGTTGCATCCAGGGGGGTAGATATATTTCGCCCAGATTCAGGCTTTACGCTGACTTATACAACTAGGTGGAGAGTTGTATAAGCCCAGCTAAGGCTAGTGGGCTCATGGATGACTCATACCTCTAGGGAGAGTGTGGGGCGTCGTGCAGACAGAGATGAGGAGACCAGCTGAACCTTGTCAGCTCATTTAGGCCTCTATAAGAACTCCCAGATTCATTAGATGTTAGCTCATGCCTGGAACCAGACCTGTGTGGACTGTCTAGGGAGAGTGAACCCCGGTACGGTGAGGCAAAGCCTGTGTGGCTATTTGTTTGGACTTTTACTAAACCAGGGACTTAGGGACTAGGACAGCACTAGGCTGATCCCAGTTGTTAGTTAGGAAACCTGTATGTTTAGTCAGAGGTCAAGTTGACCAGGATTTATTTTGTTTATATGTTTCTTTTGGCTTTGCTGTGTTTTGTCACTGTAAATAGAAAATAAACCGCACCTTTTTGATTTTGAAAACCACAACCTCCGTTTGCTGGGCCTGTTTTGTGTGGGGAGCCCATCCCGGGGGGTCACACACACCCGCTGCCGAGCTAACCCCCTCACACTAGGGACAGAAAACTGTAGGTAGGGAGAGTGTCAGTTTCTTTCACTGTGAAAGTCCTTGTTTCCAGGGACCTGGAAGGACAGTGAGTGAATTCTCCTTGTGCTAAATTGTGCTTAAAAAAACATTTTTTCTAGGGACAGAAAACTGTAGGTAGGGAGAGTGTCAGTTTCTTTCACTGTCAAAGTCCTTGTTTCCAGGGACCTGGAAGGACAGTGAGTGAATTCTCCTTGTGCTAAATTGTGCTTAAAAAAAACATTTTTTCTAGGGACAGAAAACTGTAGGTAGGGAGAGTGTCAGTTTCTTTCACTGTGAAAGTCCTTGTTTCCAGGGACCTGGAAGGACAGTGAGTGAATTCTCCTTGTGCTAAATTGTGCTTAAAAAAAACATTTTTTCTAGGGACAGAAAACTGTAGGTAGGGAGAGTGTCAGTTTCTTTCACTGTGAAAGTCCTTGTTTCCAGGGACCTGGAAGGACAGTGAGTGAATTCTCCTTGTGCTAAATTGTGCTTAAAAAAAACATTTTTTCTAGGGACAGAAAACTGTAGGTAGGGAGAGTGTCAGTTTCTTTCACTGTCAAAGTCCTTGTTTCCAGGGACCTGGAAGGACAGTGAGTGAATTCTCCTTGTGCTAAATTGTGCTTAAAAAAAACATTTTTTCTAGGGACAGAAAACTGTAGGTAGGGAGAGTGTCAGTTTCTTTCACTGTCAAAGTCCTTGTTTCCAGGGACCTGGAAGGACAGTGAGTGAATTCTCCTTGTGCTAAATTGTGCTTAAAAAAAACATTTTTTCTAGGGACAGAAAACTGTAGGTAGGGAGAGTGTCAGTTTCTTTCACTGTGAAAGTCCTTGTTTCCAGGGACCTGGAAGGACAGTGAGTGAATTTTCCTTGTGCTAAATTGTGCTTAAAAAAAACATTTTTTCTAGGGACAGAAAACTGTAGGTAGGGAGAGTGTCAGTTTCTTTCACTGTCAAAGTCCTTGTTTCCAGGGACCTGGAAGGACAGTGAGTGAATTCTCCTTGTGCTAAATTGTGCTTAAAAAAAACACCCCTGTGCGTCCTCTCATTAGATATTTAGAAGCCGATTACAGCCCACAGGCTGGCTCTGATAGGCACTTCTAAAGGCCAACCAGACACTGTTATTCAGATGGCCGGTGCTCAAGGGGCCGGCCATCTGAATAGTGGGCGGCAGCAATACATAGGTTCATGCAATGCATGAACCTATGTATTGTTGTGAGTGACGGCCGGGCGCAGAAGTGAGCGGCGGCGGCGCTTCTGCGCCCACTATGGACGCACCGCCACTCATTGTGTGAAGAAAAGGACATTTAAAAAAAAAAAAACTCTTAAAGGGCCCGTTTTTTTTTTTTGGTGACCACAGGAGGGGGGGCAGCGCCCGGGCGCCCCCTAGGGACGGGCCGCCACTGCTCTCGGCAACCCCGATCACTCATGGAAAGAAACTTCAAGTTGCCCTTCACATATAGTTTTCCATGAAAGGCAAGCCAAGCCTGATCCCTAAACTTCATTCGGATTCTCTACAAATGAATCAATCGCAAACCCGCCCTCAAAACTAGGTTTGGGCAATCCTTCAAGGCCAGTGGCTCGCAAAAAGCAGAGCTCATGATCCGCTTCTCAAGAAGTTTCCTTGGAAGAGGTCTGACTTTGCCTGCTGTTACTTGCCACTGCTGAAGCATTTTCAAACACGGGGCAACATAAGCCGGGAGCTTATCATGCTCGACCCTCAGGCTTTTCACTGGCCCACCATTTTCCCAGTCTCACAGAAAGGGCCTAAACCAGGACTGGAAAATACCAACCCACCCAGGCGGTCTCTCTGCCAACATGTTACCAAGATTATATTTCAAAAACATTAGAGAGAAAAAGACTACAGGGTTGATCATCCCTAGACCACCCTCCTGCCTAGGAAGGTAAGTCACATTCCTTTTGACAAGGTTTATTCTGTTCCCCCATAACAGCTGGAAGAAACAACCATAGACCCTGGTATAGAGAGAAACTGGCAAAACACAAACAAAACTGACATACAGAAAAATAGGAATTAGGTAAGTCTTGATCAGATCAACCTTTTCCCTTAAGGAAAGCCGCCAACCTTTCCAGCTTGCCACCTTGGCATCGGCATTCTCCAGCCTGTTCACCCAATTTGCATGGCCATAGTCACCTGGGCCGAATTCAATGCCTAGGACTCTAATTTTTTGTTGGGGCTCTGGAAAGTCATCCGGGAGAACAAAGCTCTCACCTTCCATGCCCATCCAGAAAGCTTCACACTTGTCCTGGTTGACCTTTGAACATGATGCCTCTGTATACTGCCTTATCACTGAGACCACCTCCTGCGCCTCTACAGTCCCAGAGACAAAAAACAGAAACATCATCAGCATAACAAACTGCCTGCCACTGGTGATAATCACCAGAAAAAAAAACGTTGCCAGTATCTTTCTATCGACATTAAGAAGGCTAATGAGGTGCCAATTCCCAATCATCGAAGGATCTTTACCCTTTGACAGAAGGATCACTGCAGACTGCCTCATGGAGGGAGGGAGAGAACCCTCTTGCAAACAGCCATTAAAAACCTCTGCAAGGTAGGGAGCCAGGATCGTCTTAAAACATTTATAAAATTCGGCTGTCAAACCATCTGGCTCTGGCGTTTTCTTGATGGCCAGTTTATCAATAGCCTGGATTACTTCATCTGCAGTGATTTCATCTGTCAAATTCATCAAAGGAACATTACTTTCCAGTCCTAGTGTAGAGTCCAAAAAACCCAACATCCTTGTCCGATCAAGGTTCCTTCCTCCCAGGAGATCGGCATAGTATGACCTGACAACCTCCAGGATCCCTGACCCAGACTTCGTCAGAGAGCCCGTACTGTTCTTCAGGCCATTGACCGTCTTAACTGCTACGCTCTGTTTACAGTTCTGGTAAGAATCAGGCGAATGGTATTTCCCGTAATCCCTCTCCTGAACCAAAGAGGCGTGCCGGTCATGTTGATGTCTCCTAAGGAGGAGCTTCACCTCAGAGATCGCCCCAGAATCTCCTCCATTCGAAACAAGGCAGTCAAGTTTCCTCCGCAAACGCTGGTAGGTGATATACTTATCCTGCTGCTTCTTTCTTCCTATGGCCTTGAAAAGCCCAACAGTCCGCTGTTTTAAAAGCTCCCACCATTCTGACTTGCTGTTGCAAAAGTCTAGGATCGTTACCTGTGCTTGAAAAAAATCCTCAAAGGATTGTCTTACTCTCTCGTCTTCCAGGAGGGCCGAATTTAATCTCCAGATACCCCTCCCCCTAGGCGGCATGTCTGAGGCATTCAGAGTCACAGATAGAATACAGTGATCAGAAAACTTCACTGCCCGACACACAGGTGCCGAAAAAGCAGAGTCTCCCTTTAAAAAAAAACTATCTATCCTACTCTGACTACTACCTCGCTGAAAAGTGAACCCCGTGCTGTCTGGGCAGCGCTTAATGTGCGCATCTACCAGACCTGCTTCCCTAACTATCGCATTGAGAAAAAGGGTGTCATAGCCCAGCTTATCTCTGACACCTCTCCTGTCTTTAGACTTTGGAGGTGAGTTCAACACCATTACTAAGATAACCTGCTGGGCTGTAAAAAGAAAAGGCTTAATCTTTGTAAAGAGGCATTTTCTGTCCCACTTCGTCTGGGGACCATAGATGTTAATCAGGCGCAGGTCCTGCCCCTTCACAGAGACGTCCAAGACCATGCATCTCCCTATCTCTACCTCAATTACCCGCCGGCACGTTACCATACCAGAAAAAAGGACTGCAACCCCGCTGTAAGGCTCGGCCGCAAGAGACCAAAATGAGGGACCACGTCTCCACTCCTTCTTTGCCAGATGTATATCAGCCAGACTACTCAGATGGGTCTCTTGCAAAAACAAAATGTCAGCATCAAACTCGTTGAGCAAAAATAAGGCCATATGACAAGCACTTACTGATCCTTAGCTGGCAACATTAATGGTTGCCACTTTTAACGGAGTGGGAACTGCCATTAGGGTAGTTGAGGCAGCCGTTTCTTAGCCTGACTACTCCCTCTCCCTGGAGAACCAGCGCGCTTCGTTGCACCCTGGCACTCATCATCCATAGAGGATGCTGAACTGAATGAGTCCCATTCATCATCATCATCATGATTATCATCACCATCATCATCATCAGACAGTACCTTAAATTTATTTGCCAAAGGCAAAACCTTGGGACTTAAGGTAACTGTACCCCCTTTTTTTTTCTTCCTTTTGCCCCTCCTCCTTTTATCCTCCAACCACTCCATATCATCCTTAGACAAACCGGAGTCAACAGCCTCCCCTCACCTATCTTCCCCTTCACCCCCTCCCCCCCACACTCCCTTCCCTTATCTACTACTAGGCCAGCCTCTTCACCATCCTCCCCACTCCTCTGCACCCTACGATCCTTAACAGGAACCCTGCAGCGTCGAGGGAGGGGGACTGGCACCGCACTTTATGCACCTGCCTCAGCACCTCTTGCTGCCTCTGTAATTTTAGAAGACACAGACACAGAAGGATTGGACACATTCTCTGCAACTGACACCTTACCTACAGACTTGGAAGACACTGGCACACTAGGTAAACACACAGACTGGGGCACCACAGACTGGGGAGACACAGACACATTGGGTGTTGGCACAGACTGGGGCACCACAGACTGGGGAGACACAGACACATTGGGTGTTGGCACAGACTCAGATGGACTCACAGGCACTCCAGCTGCTGAGCTCTGAGCATCCTCCATGTCCAGGCGGAAGAACTCTCTCATGAGCTCAGGCTTGTTGTGCATTGCCTCAGGACACTGACTGTAAGGATGTCCCACCGCATTGCACAGATTACACCTTATAATATTACAGTCCTTAGCCAAATGTCCTTCCTCCTGACACAGAGAGCACTTCATCACTGGACAGGAGGATGCAAAATGTCCTTTGATTCCACATTTGTTGCACAGCTTTGGCTGGCCTGGATAAAAGATGGTCAGCCTGTCCCTCCCCAGGAAAGCTGAGGATGGCAGATACTGGACGACATTGTCAATGACTTTTAATTTTAGCTGTACAGACCATCCCCCCGTCCATATTCCCCGATCGTCCAAAAACTTTTTTAGGGGGCTCAGGACGTCTCCATACCTCCTCAACCAAACACATAAATCCCCCTGTGGTATGGACTCATTACGGACAAGAATTGTCACCATTTTAATGAGTGGCTGGCGGGATACAAGCTTGGGGATGAGCCCTTTCCAGTCCGGCAGGTCCCTACACACGTGCTCATATTTTTCCCAAAATATGTCCAAAGACTCCAGACGGATAAAGGACAAATCATATTCATAGGAACCTGCTGGACTGATCAGGGCAAAGATATCTACGGGCGTAAACTCCATCTGCAGGATTTTATCCACCACCGCCCTCCTATGTGGGGGAATTCCACCGCCCTCCCATTTTAACTGCACAACATACCTCCTTTTAAACAGGGAGGAAGACAAAACATTCCCATATTCCTTTCCTGCCTGCTCCCCCTTCCCAGATCCTGTAGCAGCAATACCAGCATAAGTTTTTTTAACACCCCCAGTATTTGCAATCTTGTCCTTGGACACATTCAAAGCTGCTGGCAGAGAGTCTAATTCAGCTGGGATAGCAGTCACTGAATTAGCAGAGGCAGGACCCGCCCTCTGCCCTGAGCACACAGCTCCAATCCTGTCCACTGCAGACTCCTGGAGAGTTGTGGCACTACTGCACCCAGCATCTCCTCCACCATTCACAGAAACAGCCGCTGCGCCTGGTCCAGGCAAAGTCTCTGTATTGTCCATGGACCTCTCTGCAGATTCTTCCCTCAGAAGCTGACTATTGCTCTCAGCAGTTTCAGCTGAAGCTTTGTTTTGAACAGGTAAATCAGACTGCATTGTATGTTGTACATTGTCTATGGGATTGGGCTGACTGCCCATAGCACTACAACCCCCAGCAAGCCCATTGTCACCAATAAAGTTCACACCACCATCCTGTACCTGCTTGCTGGGTTGTTATCTTTACAATGTTATGGCTGACGGTGGGATCGGACTTCCCCCCAGCTGCTGCAGATTTTATGGTGGATCTTGCTCTTGCCACAGGTTTGTCCTTCACAGGACTAGGAATGGTGTCCATCTTATCATCACCATCCGGGGAAGCCGCATCCAAAGGGGATTCCAGCTTGGTGATGAACTCCAGCAAGCCAGAACCTTCACCTTCCTGAGATGTTCCACATTGCTGGGGTGTGAAGGGGACAGAGGCCTCCGCCATTGAGGGCTCAGCAGATGTCTGAGGTGTTGAAGAGCTGTGCTCATCCTCCGGGCCCACTTTCTCACTCTCTGCTGAGTCTGTCTGTTCCTGCATCTCCTCACTGGTCTCCTCACCCTCCATGCAGGAAGCGGCTCCTCTCCTCATGCGATTAAAACGCTCCTCATTTTTATATTTTTCTTTAAAAATTCCTCTATTCTCCTTCAGAGAACTCACCAAATCATTCTGCTTCCTCACAGCTTGTTCCAGGTCCTTCAACTCAGGCCTCAGAGCCGGTCTTTTCTTTCTGTACACTTTTGCACAGATCTGCTTTTTCTTCCTGAACTCAGCCATCAAAACCATCAATTTCTCCTCTTCCTTCTCAATCCTCTTTAGTTTGCTGACAGTCCTCTGTCTAAAGGCAGATAAGGACTCATCTCTCCTTTGGCTAGGCCCAGAATCTTCCACAGGCCTATTCAGGGGGGCCCCGCCAGGGGCCTCCCCAGGATCCAGCATCCTTCCTGGGGCAGAGAAGCAACTCTAGCCCCTGGTCTCTGGAAGCACAGGAGCAAAGGAACTAGCAACCGCACACCTCACTGACAAGGAGCAGAATGGCAGTTTCCCACCATCCCTGTGCTGAGTTCCTGGGTCTGTACACCTGCTGTGCCCATTATGAGGGGTTCCCATCATCCCTGTGCTGAGTTCCTGGGTCTGTACACCTGCTGTGCTCATTATGAGGGGTTCCCATCATCCCTGTGCTGAGTTCCTGGGTCTGTACACCTACTGTGCCCCCCCCCCATCTAAATTGCGGCGGCCGATCTAATCTGCATAACAATGCCTGCACGATTTACATGTGAATAATGTTAATTTAAGAACAATGCCTTTTGTTTCTCTATAGCAGATGAACAGGCAGGGGAGAAAAAGGAAGGTGTACTGACTGGCATTACATGGAGAGAGGTGACATAAAGTTGGAGATTGAAATGCTGCTTTACAGTCTCTCAGGAGTCAGGACACAGTGATAATAGCCCCTTCTGCCCCCTCCCCCCTACAGTCCTGGCATTTAGAAATGTACCTGAAGATTTCTGTGTGATCCCTCTATGTGCTTTGCTGGATGCCGAGTCTGTGTCACAGGGATGAATGGAGCTGCCTCAGCTCCCTGGCTGTCCTGACCAATTCTCTTCTGCTCGTGATTTCCCCCTCACTTACTGAAGGAGACAGGCAGCCTGTGAGCCAATGACGCTGCATGTCTGATTAAAGCCTCACCCTATGGAGCCAATCAATTACAAGCACTGGAAACCTAATGCTAGAGCCTAGATGTGGAGTTTTCATGGCTACAGCATTTGCGCCCGAACACACTCTAAACTACGCCAATAGAGCTTCTTAGCCCCAATCACGTGTTTACACACGGGTCATGCCTCTAATAGCACCCTGTGTCTGGCGCCCTTAACACACCCACTTAAAGGGACACTTTTTTTTTAATAAGTAGCTTTGGGGGGGGGGGGGGCGGTGCTCCTGTGCCCCCTATTGACGGCCCGCGAATGCATATCTCCCCCCTGGATCCAGGGTCGGACTGGCCTACCGGGATAACGGGAGATTTCCCGGTAGGCTGCCTGTCCTGGGGCCGGTTTCATTTGCGGCTGCAGCAGTGCTCCCTGTCCCTGGCTGGATCTGTGTTCGGCGGTGACGCTGTAACACGGTCCCGCCCCCCTAGACCGGCTCGTGTGATAGTAGATAGAGTCAGCGTTCAGCCTATCACAGGAGCCGGTCTAGCGGGGCGGGACCATGTTACAGCGCCATCACCGCCGAACACAGATCCAGCCAGGCAGCTCCGTGATAAACAGGAGCAGGAGAGAGGGGACAGGGAGCACTGCAGGAGATGCCGCCATACAGCCCGCAGTGTGCCTGGATAGGAGGAGAAGCAGGGGGGCTGCATATAGAGGAAATTAGCTTTCTATATTCCTCCCTACAGCCGCTGAATGCTTGCAGGAGGGGGAGGGGAGGAGGAGAAGAATCAAGCATTCCACGGCTGTATGGAGGAATATAGAAAGCTAATTTCCTCTATATGCGGCCCCCCTGCTTCTCCTCCTATCCAACTTCTTTTGCTGGCCCCTCCCAGTTCTCCTTGTGGCTCCCCCCCAGTGCTCTCCCCCCCAACACACTCTCCAGCCCCTCCACAGTTCTCTCCACCTCTCTCCACCTCTGTTCTTTCTGCCCCCCCTTTGCTCTCCAGCTCTCCAGCCACCATTCCAGTGCTCTCCACCCCTGTTCTCCCCCCCAGTACTCTCCACTCCCCCCAGTGCTCTCCACCCCTGTTCTCCCCCCCAGTGCTATCCTTTCCCCCCAGTGCTCTCCACCCCTGTTCTTCCCCCCCAGTGCTCTCCCCATCACTCCCCAGCCCCCACCCCAGTGCTCTCCGCCCCCACAGTGCACCTCAGCCCCCCCACCCCTGTTCTTTCTGGCCCCCCCAGTGCTCTCAAGCTCCACCCATCGCTCTCCAGCCCCCTGTGCTCTCCACCCCTGTTCTTTTTGGCTCCCCCTCCAGTGCTTTAAAGCTCCCCCCATTACTCTTTTGCCCCCACCCATGTGCTCTCCAACCCCGCCAGTGCTCTCCGCCCCCCATAGTGCTCTCCAGCACCCCATGCTCCCCACCCCTGTCCCCCGCCCCAGTGCTCTCCAGCTCTCCCTATCACTCTCCAGCCCCCACCCCAGTGCTCCCCACCCTTATTCTTTTTGCCCTACCCATGTGCTCTCCAACCCCGCCAGTGCTCTCCGCCCCCCATAGTGCTCTCCAGCATCCCGTGCTCCCCACCCCTGTTCTTTCTCCCCCCCAGTGCTCTCCAGCTCTCCCCATCACTCTCCAGCCCCCACCCCAGTGCTCACCAGCCCCCTGTGCTCCCCACCCCTGTTCTTTTTGCCCCCACCCATGTGCTCTCCAACCCCGCCAGTGCTCTCCACCCCCCATAGTGCTCTCCATCCCCCGTACTTTCCACCCGTGTTTTTTCTGGCCCTCACTGGTACTCTCAAGCTCCCACCATTGCTCTCCATCCCCCAGTGCTCTCCACTCCCCCCTGCTCTTTGTACCGCCCAGTGCTCTCCACCCCTGTTCTTTCTCCCCCCCCCAGTGCTCTCAAGATCCCCCCCCAGTGCTCTTTACCTCCCACACTGTTAGCCCCCTCAGTGCTCTCCAGCCCCCCCTCTCAGCCTCCCGTGCTCTCCACCCCTGTTCTTTTTGGCTCCCCCCAGTGCTCTAAAGCCCCCCCAGAGCTCTCCGCTCCCCACCCCTGTGATCTCCACTCCCCTGTGCTCTTTGCCCCCACCCATGTGCTCTCCAACCCCGCCAGGGCTCTCCGCTCCCCCTTCTCTCCAGCTCCCCCCCCCCAGTGCTCTCGCTTCCCCTGGACCAGAGGACAGGCTGACTGGGGCCGGAAAATGAGGACGGCTGAAGGTGCAGGTGGCCAGGGACCACTCCATCTCACAGCAAACAGATCCTCTGGAAGGAGCACTGTCCCCATCCAAAAAGAGATCAGACCCTGCCTGCTGATGGTGATCATGGATATCCTGCTGGCATGGAAGGTACCGTACCGAGCATCAAGAACACACCTTCCCGCAGACAGGGACTGCAGACTGGGACATGGAGCATAGGAGAGACTGCATTCACGGGCACAGTAAAGCTGCATTTGATGAGCATAGTGAGGCTGCAATGACGGGCACAGTGAGGCTGCAATGATGGGCACAGTAAAGCTGCATTTGATGGGCACAGTAAAGCTGCATTTGATGGGCACAGTAAAGCTGCATTTGATGAGCACAGTAAAGCTGCATTTGATGAGCACAGTGAGGCTGCATTGATGGGCACAGTGAGGCTGCATTGATGGGCACAGTGAGGCTGCAATGGTGGGCACAGTGTGGCTGCAATGGTGGGCAAAGTGTGGCTGCAATGGTGGGCACAGTGTGGCTGCATTGATGGGCACAGGGAGGCTGCATTGATGAGCACAGGTAGGCTGCATTTGATGGGTACAGTGAGGCTGCATTTGATGGGCACAGTGAGGCTGCATTTGATGGGCACAGTGAGGCTGCATTTGATGGGCACTGATGAGGATGCATTTGATGGGTACTGGTGGGGCTGCATTGAGCTCTTGTCTCATGTCTGCAGCCTCTGACCATCTCCTGTATCATGTCTCCAGTCTCTGAGGGAGTCTAGAGAGGAGTCAAGAGTGGGAGCACCGCCGGGATGGGGGTCATGGGAGAAGTCAGATGTGTGGGGACTGTGGAGAGGAGACTATTGGATAAAACCAGAGCCACCGAGCTGGAGCCGACTGACTGAGCCCTGCACGGTGTACCTGAGAGGAGGTCAGTGACAGCACCGCTAGGCCAGTCTGAGGGGGAGTCACTGATGTAAGGGGGGAGTGAATACGATAATTTAAGGGGGCATTGATATAAAGGTTTCCCCCCTATATCAGTAACCCACCCCCCCTTACCTTAGTGTATTCTTTCTGCAGAAGGTGGTCCCCCCCCACGTTCTGAGTTCCTGGGGTCCCCCTTGATGATTGACCACTTTTACCACTTTTAACTGGAATTTGCCTTTTAAATATATAAAGCCCTATGTGCTTTCATATCTGTCTTATCTATATATAATACACTCTTCAAATGTGCTTTAAAATGTATGGTTCTCCCTTTCATGAACAAGAAAATAATGATGTTATGCTGGTATAATAATGCTGTGGGGCTGGTATGAATTTTTTTCCAGGGCTGGATTTCATTCCCAGTCCGGCCCTGCCTGGATCCCTGATGACCCCTTCAATAGAACAAGGCAAAGATTTGTGCAGGAGGATCGTCACTCCCCTGGCATAGGATTAGTAAGAGGCATGTATAAATTCGCTGAATCCACAGGCAATTGAGGGCCAAAATTTTATTTTCCAAGAGGTGGGTCTCTTGAAGAAACATAATATGGGGGTGATGGGTGTGTAGATATTTAAGTACTAAGACTCTTTTAAATTTGGAATTCAAATCCCTGACATTTCAGGAGACTACAGAAAAACCTTGGTTTACGAGTAACGTGGTTTATGAGCATTTTGAAAGACGAGCAACTTTTTTTTTTTTAATTGCCTTGATATACGAGTGCTGTTTTGATATACAAGCGTTTTTTTTTTTTTATGTAAAAAAAAAAAGAATTACATTTACAATGTGAATGAGTCTGCTGCTCATCCAAGTAAAGCCGCTGTGTATATGTACAGTGAAGCCACTGGTGTACAGTATACAGGCCAGAGATTTGCGGGCAATGTTGGCTCCCAGCTCTTCCAGGAGACACTCAGAGACATTCATAGACACTCCCATCAGGGGCGGACATACCCAGAAGTGATGTGAACAGTTCCTGAGTTCTCTAGGAAGTGCTGTGAGCTGAACCTGTGGCCACATACAGCGTTGTACTGTACACCAGCGGCTTTACTGAACATACAGTACTGTATACAGAGCGGCTTTAAATAGATAAGCACCAACCTCTGGCCACATACAGAGCTGTATAGTGTACACCAGCAGCTTTACTGTACATACAGTATACACAGCGGCTTTACTGTACATATACACAGCGGCTTTAAATAGGTGATCACCAGACTCCTTAACATTGTGAGTGTGCACATTCTTTTTCTTTACCTTAAAATTTTTGCAACACAGAGGTACAGTACAGTACAGTATTTTAAAGTGCAGTTTCATTTATGTTAACAGTACACTTTATACTGCATTTTGTTTATTTCATTTTATATGAATAAATGTTTGTGGAACGAATCATCTGAGTTTCCATTATTTCCTATGGGGAAACTCGCTTTGATATGCGAGTGCTTTGGATTAAAAGCATTCTCCTGGAACGGATTATGCTCATAATCCAAGGTTCCACTGTAGTTCAATTGTGTACCCATGGGTGCAGTACCAAAAAAAGTCACAAGATGGGGGCCTAACCACAGTAAATATGTCAGGAGTAGGGATGAGCTTCGTGTTCGAGTCGAACATACGTTCGACTCGAACATCGGCTGTTCGATCGTTCGACGAAGATCGAACGATTTGGGCCGTTCGCGCCAAATTCGAGTGACGCGAACGGCCCACAATGCACTACGCCATCGCAGTGTCATCCAGGCGCTGTGATTGGCCAAGCATGCACTGTGACCCCGCATGCTTGGCCAATCACAGCGCCGGCAGCGAGGAGAGCAATGATTGGCCACAGGCAGGATGCCTGTGGCCAATTATTGCTGAGGGTGTTTAGTACACTCCCCACACTATAAAAGGCCGCCAGCACGGCGGCCTAGTGTAGTGTGTTCCGGAGCAGGGAAAGAGAAGCATAGGCAGGGACAGTGACTTTTATTTCTTTCTTGCTTAACCTGGATTCCTTTAGTTTAGGGAAAGAGAAGGATAGGTAGGGAGAGTGTCAGTGTGTTTTGTGCTTGTGCTATATTGTGCTTAAAAAAAACATTTTTTCTAGGGACAGAAAACTGTAGGTAGGGAGAGTGTCAGTTTCTTTCACTGTCAAAGTCCTTGTTTCCAGGGACCTGGAAGGACAGTGAGTGAATTCTCCTTGTGCTAAATTGTGCTTAAAAAAAACATTTTTTCTAGGGACAGAAAACTGTAGGTAGGGAGAGTGTCAGTTTCTTTCACTGTGAAAGTCCTTGTTTCCAGGGACCTGGAAGGACAGTGAGTGAATTCTCCTTGTGCTAAATTGTGCTTAAAAAAAACATTTTTTCTAGGGACAGAAAACTGTAGGTAGGGAGAGTGTCAGTTTCTTTCACTGTGAAAGTCCTTGTTTCCAGGGACCTGGAAGGACAGTGAGTGAATTCTCCTTGTGCTAAATTGTGCTTAAAAAAAACATTTTTTCTAGGGACAGAAAACTGTAGGTAGGGAGAGTGTCAGTTTCTTTCACTGTCAAAGTCCTTGTTTCCAGGGACCTGGAAGGACAGTGAGTGAATTCTCCTTGTGCTAAATTGTGCTTAAAAAAAACATTTTTTCTAGGGACAGAAAACTGTAGGTAGGGAGAGTGTCAGTTTCTTTCACTGTGAAAGTCCTTGTTTCCAGGGACCTGGAAGGACAGTGAGTGAATTCTCCTTGTGCTAAATTGTGCTTAAAAAAAACATTTTTTCTAGGGACAGAAAACTGTAGGTAGGGAGAGTGTCAGTTTCTTTCACTGTCAAAGTCCTTGTTTCCAGGGACCTGGAAGGACAGTGAGTGAATTCTCCTTGTGCTAAATTGTGCTTAAAAAAAACATTTTTTCTAGGGACAGAAAACTGTAGGTAGGGAGAGTGTCAGTTTCTTTCACTGTCAAAGTCCTTGTTTCCAGGGACCTGGAAGGACAGTGAGTGAATTCTCCTTGTGCTAAATTGTGCTTAAAAAAAACATTTTTTCTAGGGACAGAAAACTGTAGGTAGGGAGAGTGTCAGTTTCTTTCACTGTCAAAGTCCTTGTTTCCAGGGACCTGGAAGGACAGTGAGTGAATTCTCCTTGTGCTAAATTGTGCTTAAAAAAAACATTTTTTCTAGGGACAGAAAACTGTAGGTAGGGAGAGTGTCAGTTTCTTTCACTGTCAAAGTCCTTGTTTCCAGGGACCTGGAAGGACAGTGAGTGAATTCTCCTTGTGCTAAATTGTGCTTAAAAAAAACATTTTTTCTAGGGACAGAAAACTGTAGGTAGGGAGAGTGTCAGTTTCTTTCACTGTCAAAGTCCTTGTTTCCAGGGACCTGGAAGGACAGTGAGTGAATTCTCCTTGTGCTAAATTGTGCTTAAAAAAAACATTTTTTCTAGGGACAGAAAACTGTAGGTAGGGAGAGTGTCAGTTTCTTTCACTGTCAAAGTCCTTGTTTCCAGGGACCTGGAAGGACAGTGAGTGAATTCTCCTTGTGCTAAATTGTGCTTAAAAAAAACATTTTTTCTAGGGACAGAAAACTGTAGGTAGGGAGAGTGTCAGTTTCTTTCACTGTCAAAGTCCTTGTTTCCAGGGACCTGGAAGGACAGTGAGTGAATTCTCCTTGTGCTAAATTGTGCTTAAAAAAAACATTTTTTCTAGGGACAGAAAACTGTAGGTAGGGAGAGTGTCAGTTTCTTTCACTGTCAAAGTCCTTGTTTCCAGGGACCTGGAAGGACAGTGAGTGAATTCTCCTTGTGCTAAATTGTGCTTAAAAAAAACATTTTTTCTAGGGACAGAAAACTGTAGGTAGGGAGAGTGTCAGTTTCTTTCACTGTGAAAGTCCTTGTTTCCAGGGACCTGGAAGGACAGTGAGTGAATTCTCCTTGTGCTAAATTGTGCTTAAAAAAAACATTTTTTCTAGGGACAGAAAACTGTAGGTAGGGAGAGTGTCAGTTTCTTTCACTGTCAAAGTCCTTGTTTCCAGGGACCTGGAAGGACAGTGAGTGAATTCTCCTTGTGCTAAATTGTGCTTAAAAAAAACATTTTTTCTAGGGACAGAAAACTGTAGGTAGGGAGAGTGTCAGTTTCTTTCACTGTCAAAGTCCTTGTTTCCAGGGACCTGGAAGGACAGTGAGTGAATTCTCCTTGTGCTAAATTGTGCTTAAAAAAAACATTTTTTCTAGGGACAGAAAACTGTAGGTAGGGAGAGTGTCAGTTTCTTTCACTGTGAAAGTCCTTGTTTCCAGGGACCTGGAAGGACAGTGAGTGAATTCTCCTTGTGCTAAATTGTGCTTAAAAAAAACATTTTTTCTAGGGACAGAAAACTGTAGGTAGGGAGAGTGTCAGTTTCTTTCACTGTGAAAGTCCTTGTTTCCAGGGACCTGGAAGGACAGTGAGTGAATTCTCCTTGTGCTAAATTGTGCTTAAAAAAAACATTTTTTCTAGGGACAGAAAACTGTAGGTAGGGAGAGTGTCAGTTTCTTTCACTGTGAAAGTCCTTGTTTCCAGGGACCTGGAAGGACAGTGAGTGAATTCTCCTTGTGCTAAATTGTGCTTAAAAAAAACATTTTTTCTAGGGACAGAAAACTGTAGGTAGGGAGAGTGTCAGTTTCTTTCACTGTCAAAGTCCTTGTTTCCAGGGACCTGGAAGGACAGTGAGTGAATTCTCCTTGTGCTAAATTGTGCTTAAAAAAAACATTTTTTCTAGGGACAGAAAACTGTAGGTAGGGAGAGTGTCAGTTTCTTTCACTGTGAAAGTCCTTGTTTCCAGGGACCTGGAAGGACAGTGAGTGAATTCTCCTTGTGCTAAATTGTGCTTAAAAAAAACATTTTTTCTAGGGACAGAAAACTGTAGGTAGGGAGAGTGTCAGTTTCTTTCACTGTCAAAGTCCTTGTTTCCAGGGACCTGGAAGGACAGTGAGTGAATTCTCCTTGTGCTAAATTGTGCTTAAAAAAAACATTTTTTCTAGGGACAGAAAACTGTAGGTAGGGAGAGTGTCAGTTTCTTTCACTGTGAAAGTCCTTGTTTCCAGGGACCTGGAAGGACAGTGAGTGAATTCTCCTTGTGCTAAATTGTGCTTAAAAAAAACATTTTTTCTAGGGACAGAAAACTGTAGGTAGGGAGAGTGTCAGTTTCTTTCACTGTCAAAGTCCTTGTTTCCAGGGACCTGGAAGGACAGTGAGTGAATTCTCCTTGTGCTAAATTGTGCTTAAAAAAAACATTTTTTCTAGGGACAGAAAACTGTAGGTAGGGAGAGTGTCAGTTTCTTTCACTGTCAAAGTCCTTGTTTCCAGGGACCTGGAAGGACAGTGAGTGAATTCTCCTTGTGCTAAATTGTGCTTAAAAAAAAACATTTTTTCTAGGGACAGAAAACTGTAGGTAGGGAGAGTGTCAGTTTCTTTCACTGTGAAAGTCCTTGTTTCCAGGGACCTGGAAGGACAGTGAGTGAATTCTCCTTGTGCTAAATTGTGCTTAAAAAAAACATTTTTTCTAGGGACAGAAAACTGTAGGTAGGGAGAGTGTCAGTTTCTTTCACTGTCAAAGTCCTTGTTTCCAGGGACCTGGAAGGACAGTGAGTGAATTCTCCTTGTGCTAAATTGTGCTTAAAAAAAACATTTTTTCTAGGGACAGAAAACTGTAGGTAGGGAGAGTGTCAGTTTCTTTCACTGTCAAAGTCCTTGTTTCCAGGGACCTGGAAGGACAGTGAGTGAATTCTCCTTGTGCTAAATTGTGCTTAAAAAAAAACATTTTTTCTAGGGACAGAAAACTGTAGGTAGGGAGAGTGTCAGTTTCTTTCACTGTGAAAGTCCTTGTTTCCAGGGACCTGGAAGGACAGTGAGTGAATTCTCCTTGTGCTAAATTGTGCTTAAAAAAAACATTTTTTCTAGGGACAGAAAACTGTAGGTAGGGAGAGTGTCAGTTTCTTTCACTGTCAAAGTCCTTGTTTCAAGGGACAGAGAAGGACACCTGAAGGTAGCCCTTATTGCTTTTTTCCCATCTCCCTGCAGGCCATCTATTAGAATGTCTGGAAGGCAAACAAGGAGAGGCAGACAGTCAGGAGGCAATAAAAGAGGGCAAGCAGGCTCTGTGTCTGGGGGCAACAGTGCTGGTCGTGGACGCGGTGCATTGTCATCAGCACATGGCCATGGGACACGCTTGTCCTTCTTTTCGGCAGCTGGACATGTTGAGCCACATCATGCCGAAGACTTGGTAGAGTGGATGACCAAGCCCTCCTCCTCCTCCTCATCCTCTCTCACCCAGGCTCAGGGTACTGGAAAAGCAGCTGCCAAAGCGTCCTCTTCCCTGGTATCAATGTCAGACTCATCATCAGTCACTCCTTCCCTAGACCCACCATGTCCTCCTCCTGAGGAGTCCCCCGAACTGTTTCAGCACAGTGTTGGGTACATGCTCCAGGAGGATGCCCAGCGTTTCGAAGGGTCTGATGATGAAACCCAGCTAGAGGAAGGCAGTAGCGTGAGAGCAGACAGAGGGGATGCTCAAGAAGGACACCAATCTGGCAGTCATGTTCCAGCAGCTGCAGCATACTGCCAGATTGGCTCCAGTGATGAGGAGGGAGGTGATGATGAGGTCACTGACTCCACGTGGGTGCCTAATAGGAGAGAGGAGGAGGAGGAGGATGAGGAGGAGGCACATCTCCAACGAGGCAGGATGCCCTTTGGTGGCCAGCGTAAGGGCAGTACACCGACGGAATCACACCGCAGAGCTCCGCCTGCGCAGGGCGCTGCCTCTGCCCGTCATTCAAAAAGTTCTTTGGTGTGGGCCTTTTTTGAGGCTAGTGCATCAGATCGCACAGCTGCTGTTTGCAACATATGTCTCAAGCGTATATCGTGTGGCCAAAACATCAGCCGCTTGGGTACCACATGCCTGACCAGACATATGTTGACCTGCCATGCAGCTCGTTGGCAAGCCTACCTCAAAGACCCACACCAAAGAACAAAGCGGACCTCTCCTTGCACCGCATCAGCTGGGATCTCCAACCCCACTATAACTTCAGTCCTCTCTGAAACATGCACTGAGAGGAATGAAGGTGTAGAATTAGGTGTGTCACAGCCAAGTACTTGCGGCCACTCTGCTAGCAGTACACCGACGTCCGATTCTAGCAGGCAAATTTCCCTGCCCCAGCTGCTGGACCATCGAAAGAAGTTCACTCCCAGCCTTCCACATGCCCAGCGGTTGAATGCTAGCTTGGCTAAATTGCTAGCGCTTCAACTGCTGCCTTTTCAGTTGGTAGACTCGGCCCCCTTCCGTGAGTTTGTGCAATGTGCGGTTCCTCAGTGGCAGGTTCCCAAACGCCACTTTTTCTCACGGAAGGCTATTCCGGCTCTCTACCGGCATGTGGAAGGCAATGTCTTGGCCTCGCTGGACAGGGCGGTCAGCGGTAAGGTGCATATTACCGCTGACTCATGGTCCAGCAGGCATGGACAGGGACGTTACCTTTCTTTCACGGCCCATTGGGTCACTCTTTTGGCAGCTGGGAAGGATGCAGGACAAGGTGCAGTAGTGTTGGAGGTTGTCCCACCGCCACGCCTCCAAAATGCTACTACTGGTTGTGACACACCTCTCTCCTCCACCCCCTCCTCTTCTTCTTCCTCCATGGCCTCTTCCTGTGGTTTGTCCTATGAACCAGCGGTGCTCCGTAGCCGTTCACGGGGCTACGCAAGTACGCAGGCAAAAAGATGCCATGCCGTGCTTGCGCTGGTGTGTTTGGGGGACAGAAGCCACACTGGGGCAGAGGTCCTGTCTGCTCTGCAGGGCCAGGCCGAGAGGTGGTTGACGCCACGCCAGCTTAAGCCAGGAATGGTGGTTTGCGACAATGGCACCAACCTCCTCTCCGCCCTCCGACAGGGACAACTGACCCATGTGCCCTGTGTGGCTCACGTCCTTAACCTGGTGGTGCAGCGGTTCTTGGGCAGGTACCCGGGCTTACAGGATGTCCTGAGGCAGGCCAGGAAAGTCTGTGTGCATTTCCGCAGATCTTATAATGCCAGTGCTCGCCTGGCTGAGCTGCAAAAGGAGTTGAACCTGCCCAAGAACCGCCTTATATGTGACATGCCCACCAGGTGGAACTCAACGTTGGCCATGCTGCAGCGGCTGCACACGCAGCAGAGGGCCATCAATGAGTACCTGTGCGACTACGGCACCAGGACAGGGTCAGGGGAGCTTGGTTTTTTTTCTCCACGCCAGTGGGGCATGATCAGGGATGCATGCACTGTCCTGGCACCATTTGAGGAGGCCACGAGGATGGTGAGCAGTGACAGTGCATGCATCAGTGACACTGTACCTCTTGTCCACCTGTTGGAGCACACGCTGCGTGGAATAATTGACAGGGCACTTGAGGCAGAACAGAGGCAGGAAGAGGAGGACTTCCTTGCCTCTCAAGGCCCCCTTTACCCAGACAGTGTTCCTTCTGTCCCACCCATCGCACAGGAAGAGGAGGAGGAGGAGGAGGAGGAGGAGGAGGAGGAGGAGGAGGAGGATTGTGTCAGCATGGAGGTGGAGGCTGGCACTCAGCATCATCAGCAGCAGTCTTTTAGGGATGATTTACAGTCCCAAGAAACCAGTGGACTTGTACGTGGCTGGGAGGAGGTGGCTGCGGATCATGTCGTCCTTAGTGACCCAGAGGACTCCGGAGCGAATGCCTCAGCAAACCTACGCTGCATGGCCTCCCTGATCCTGCAAAGTCTGCGGAAGGATCCTCGTATTCTTCGGATCAAGGAGAGGGACCATTACTGGCTGGCCACTCTCCTTGATCCACGGTACAAGGGTAAGGTTGCGGACCTTATGTTACCGTCGCAGAGGGAGCAGAGGATGAGACAACTCCGGGAGGCCTTGCAGAAAGGTCTGTGCAACGCGTTCCCAGAGACTGGGAGGTTACAAACTCCTGGTCCTGGACAACGAGTTGCTGAGGCTTCGGCCAGTCAAAGAAGGAGCGGTGGGGAAGGTGGCCGTCTGACCGATGCGTTCAGACAATTCTTTAGTCCGCAGCCCCAAAGTATGATCGGTTCCAGCAACCATCGCCAGCGTCTGATAAACATGGTGCAGGAATATCTAGGGGCAAGGTCAGACTTGGACACCTTCCCCACCGAAAATCCTCTGGCTTACTGGGTCTTGAGGATGGATCACTGGCCAGAGCTTGCACAGTATGCAATTGAGCTACTGGCCTGTCCTGCATCCAGCGTTCTTTCGTAACGCACATTCAGTGCTGCTGGAGGATTTGTCACGGATCACAGGGTGCGCCTGTCCACCGACTCGGTTGATCGACTGACTTTCATCAAGATGAACCAGTCTTGGATCACCACCAGCTACCACACACCTGATGCTGATATAACAGACTAATTGATTTTAACATGTCACATCCCTTCAAGACTGATGCTGATGCTGAGTGCCTGTGCTGTTATGTTGACTGGCTATCCTCCTCCTCCGAGTCCTCAATGATACGATTGATGTTGATAGCTTGGAAGATCATTTTTGTTTATGGGTGCCGCCACCAGTGGCTAAGGCCCAATTTTTCAGCCCCTGTTTTACAGGGGCGTGTAATTACAATTTTTTTAGCAATAATTTGCCATAGGGCTCATTGCTGTGCTCCAAGTACAGTATCTGTGAGGGGTTGGAGTGTTGTGGCACCAGTGCCTAAGGCCCAATTTTTCAGCCCCTGTTTAACAGGGGCGTGTCATTACAATTTTTGAAGCAATACTTTGCAACAGGGCTCATTGCTGTGCTCCAAGTACAGTATCTGTGAGGGGTTGTAGTGTTGTGCCACAAGTGCCTAAGGCCCAATTTTTCAGCCCCTGTTCAACAGGGGCATGCAATTACAATTCTTGATCTAATAATTCACAGCAGGGTCCATTGCTGCACCCACCAAGAGTAACTCTGAGGGCTTACAGTCTTGTGGCAACGCCACCACCACCACCACCACGAAAGGCCCAATTTTTCAGCCCCTGTTCAAAAGGGGCATGTAATTACAATTCTTGATCAAATAATTCACAGCAGGGCCCATTGCTGCACCCACCAAGAGTAACTGTCAGGGCTTACAGTGTTGTGGCACCAGCACCACCATCAAAGCCCCAATTTTTACTACCACTGTTCAACAATTATATGTAATTAAAATTCCTGATATAATAGTTGACAGCAGGGCGTTCCAGCACCAACCAAGAGTAACTGAGTGCTTACAGTGTTGTGCCAACACCAACAACTAAGGGGCCTATTTCTGCAGAGTATATACGGCAGGTCCCTACTTTCAAACATCCAACTTACAAACGACTCCTACTTGCAAACGAAAGAAGACAACAGGAAGTGAGAGGAAATCTACCCCTAGAAAGGAAAATTCTCTCCTGTAAGAATAAATATGGGAGAAAGGGGTCTCATCTGTACTGATGCTTTATCAGCAATCCTTGTTTCAAGAAAAACACCACATTTCAAAAACAGTTGTCATTGGGACGGAAAGTGAGGTGAAATGTTCTGAACAGGGGCACAGACAGCAAAACAAATGTTACAGGGGTGATAACCCTTACCTATGTTTCCCAAAAAGTTTAAAAATAGATTTTTGGGCTGGAGCTACACTTCAACAATGTACCTGTTCAAAATTACAAACACATTCTACATAAGAACAAACCTACAGTCCCTGTCTTGTATGCACCGCCTGTATACGGCTGTTCAGAGTATATAGGGCCTTTTTTATTTTATGTGCGGGGTTCCCCTTAATATCCATACAAGACCCAAAGGGGCTGGTAATGGGCTGGGGTAGGGGGGGGGGGGGGGGTCATAGGGTAGCTATGCCATTTTTCTTAAAGATTTTCATCCATATTACCGGGACCAGACATTACATTAAAGCCGCAAGCAGTTTTAAATGGCTTTTTTTTCCTTTAGAAGTGTCATTTTGTGCAGGGACAGTTCTAAACACGGGAAACACGTGGCACTTCACAGGCATACTTTAGACACCCCCCAGGTACGATATTTAAAGGAATATTTGACTTTTTTTTTTTCACTTTATGCATCATTAAAATGACTGCTCCCGAAAAACGACCGTTTTTAAAACTTCTTTTTGCATTGATACATGTCCCCTGGTGCAGAACCCGGGTTCCCAAACCCTTTTTAGGACAATAACATGCATAATAGTTGTTATAATTAGCACTTTAGAATTCGAACGTTCGCATCCATTGTATTTAATAGGGTTCTAATGTTCGTTCGAACTTTCGGTCCGTTCGCGGGTTCTGGTGCGAACCGAACCCGGGGGTGTTCAGCTCATCACTAGTCAGGAGTCATACATTGCCACTTACAGTGCTGTGCTACAGATAACCAATCTATTTCAACCCATATACAAAGATAGAGTAGGGGGGCTGAAAAAACATTCCCCCCTGCCTTCTCTATAAGGACTGTTGTAGTGCATAAAAAAAAAAAAAAAAATGTAAAAAGGGAAAAACAAGCAAGAAAAAAGAGTGAGTGCAATTAACATAGTTGCCGTTCCTTGCAGCTTGAACAAACCAAAAACAGTGCCAAGGGACTTTATACAGCCGTGTTTTTGAGCGTTTTTTACAGCTTAAAAACGCCTGTCCATGTTATTGTATAAATTTTTCGACCGTATTTTTTTCGCGTTTTTTTTCGCGTTTTTTAACGCTTTGCGGTTTTTTATGCCTAACGCCGACGCCGCGGAACGCACTGGTCCTGTTTTTTTTTTTACAGCTTAAAAACGCCTATGCTATTTGCAGCTCAAAAATGCCTAGGTGGGCATGAAGCTATAGACTAACATGGAAAGGCGTTTTTAAGCTGTAAAAAACGCTCAAAAACGCGGCTGTAAAAACATCCGTGGGCATGAGGCCTAAATCTCCGGAGAAAAATCTGGAAACAGGTGCAGGGTGGCATTTTCATATTCAAGCTGTGGATCCTTCTTGGCAGCCGCAAGGAAGAGATCCCGGGCTCTGTAATTAAGGAATTTTACCAGGAACGGCTGTGGAGTTGCTCCTGATGGTTGTGATGCTGGTTAGCTAGTTATTTTTTTATAGCGTCAGGGCACCCACCGTATATATCCTAAATAAAGGTATAACCCCCAGATCACCCGGCGGGTGATAGTTAGGCTTTAGGGTCAGTTAGGGTCTGCGTCGCCCCAGGCAGCGTCAGATTAGTGCCAGTATCACTAACACCCGCGCACGCACCACACACCTCCCTTAGTAGTATAGTGTCTGAATGGATCAATATCTGATCTGACTAGCGTCCCCAGCAGTTTATGGTTCCCAAAAACGCAGCAGTGTAGGGTACCTGCTAGCACCTGCATTTAGCCCCTCCGCCCAGCCCAGCCCTGCCCAGCCCACCCAAGTGCAGTATCGATCGATCACTGTCACTTACAAAACACTAAACACATAACTGCAGTTTTCGCAGAGTCAGGCCTAATCCCTGCGATCACTAACAGCTTTTTTTGGTAGCGTTTGAATCAGTCGCTGACATTCAGGAGCTTTTTTTCCTGTGAGTCTCACTACTGTACCAGTAAATTTAGAGACCAAAATGTCAAATTGAAGGTACAGTAGTGAAGAGGCATACATGTTTCTGAGCATGACAGATAGTTAAGAGAAAGTCACCCATCTGTCAGATTCAGGATCAAAATACTAACCCGTAGACAGCAGCGGCACCCTGACAGATAGCTCTGACGACTGAGTAGTGGTCCCTGCCAAGGTCAGGCGTACCTGACCCCGTTCTTCTGCTGTCATTGAGGTGCAAGAACCGCAGGGCTCTCGTATGGAGCAGAGAATCAGTACTAGTGCCGCTCATCCTTCTGGTGAACTGGCAAGCACCAGCGGCCTAGTACATCCTGGTCGTACATCCAGCACTGCAGTATCACTTGGTGACGTGGCAAGTCCCACAAGCTGGCGAGGTGGCAAACACAAGTAGTGTCTCGCTGCCACCAAGAAGAAGACAAACACAGGCCCGTCTAGCCCATAATGCCCTTCCTGCTGCATTTGCCAATCCTAATTGGGATCCTTCCACTTCTGCAGCACCCGTACTTCCCCCATTCACTGGCCAACCCGGAATTCAGGTGGAAACAGTTGATTTTAAGTCACTTGATTTTTATTCGCTGTTGATCTGTCAGAAACCATAAATCAGACCGAGACCTAAATACAGTTAAATAACACTTGTTTAATAATAATAATAAAAAAGTAAACAGAGTAAGCGTAGTCAGTACATAGCCAGAGTTCAGTAACCGGATCAGGTAGTCGGCCAAGCCAATGTCAGAGAGCCAGAAGGAACCTCAGCCGAGCAGGTCTTCACAGGAACGCAGGAGAAAGTCTCTGTAGTGTTGGCAAAGGCAAAGGCAGAGATGAAGTGAGCTGGAAGGCCTTAAGTAGGCAGGCCTGACGAGGGATCATCAACAGGTGAGTCACTGTTGAGAGAAAAACGCTGGCAAATGCAATTAGCCGTCAGCTGAGCGGCCAGCTCAGAGAAGGAAGGGCTGAGCTTAGCCCTGACATGATCTCTATAGATCTATTGTGGACCAAAGCAATTTGTATGCTGGTCAATTCATCGCCGCTAATCCCCAGTTGCTCCTTGCCAGAGTTTGGAGACCTATCACAGTCTCTGAATTTAAGACCTTCCTGGGCCTATCCCTTCTCATTAAAAAGAACGATTTGCGGTCATATTGGTCCACTGACCCAGTTCATCATATGCCCGTGTTCTCTGCCTCCATGACCAGGACACGATACGAGCAGATCTTGCAGTTCATGCACTTCAATAATAATGATCTCGTCCTCAAGTTGACCCTGGATTTGATCGGCTCTACAAAATTCGCCCCCTCGTAAACCACATCAACCAACGTTTTGAAGCCTTGTTTACTCCCGATCAAGTTGTCTGCGTTGATGAGTAGTCCCTGATTAAGTTTTCTGGCCGCTTGTCTTGGTCAAAATGTATTAGCTCTGTGACAGGGCAACAGGCTACATATAGTTTTACATACATATACATATATGTATATACATATAGTTATACATATACATATAGTTTATTTACAATATAAATATATAAATAAATATAAATAAAAATATAATATAAATATAAATATATAAATATGTATTTTATATACAATACATATAGTTTTATGGTTTACGAGGGAAGAGATAGTCACGTAGAGCCAGAGAACTGCCCAGACTACATAGGGAGCGCTGGTAAGATTGTGTGGGACTTGGTGTCACCCTTATTCGGAAAGGGGTACCACTTGTACGTGGACAATTATTACACGAGCATGCCACTTTTTAGTCACCTTTTTGATTGTGGAATTGGCGCATGTGGCACTGTGCAATCTAATTGCCGGGGCTTCCCCCAATGGCTTGTAGAATCCAGACTTAGACGGGGGGAGAGAGCCTGCTTGAAGTGTAATAATTTGTTAGCAGTGAAGTGTAGGGATTCACGGAATGTTTTTGTTCTGTCCTCCCTTCACGCAGATACGACAGTCCAAATTCCCAGGGCGACTGGTGTTGTGGAGAAACCCCTCTGTTTCCACATGGGAGGGGTGGACCTCAATGACCAGTTGTTGACGCCGTACCTAATTGCCCGTAAGGCCAGGCGCTGGTACAAAAAAGTGTATGTATATTTATTTCAATTGGCTCTGCTGAATGCTTATGTGCTATGCAAAGCTTCAGGACAAACTGGATCCTTCCTAAAATTCCAGGAAGAGATCGACACAGCCCTTTTGTTTCCATACGGTACTGTGCCCCACCTTCCTAACGCGAATGCAGTGAGCCAGCTGCATGAGAGGCATTTTCCGTATGCCCTCCCTGGTACCCCTAGCCAAAGAACACTCCAAAGAACATGTAGTGTTTCAAACGCTACCATACACTAGCGGAGTAATAGCGTAGTGCACTGCACTGCACTGCACAGTCCTAGGCACACTAACACAGGGTCTCGAAAGATGAGATGGCCATCTCATTTTGAGAGATCCTAATCTGGAACGTTCACAGTTTACAGTTTTTATAAAAGTGCAACAAAAAAACGCACACAAAAAAAAAGCAAAAAATAGTTGTGGTTTTATTTTTCTTCTCTCTCTCTATTGTTCTCTCTCTTATGTTCGTTCTCTATTGTCTGCTCTATTGTTCGCTCACTAGTGTTCTATATCTATTGTTCTCTCTCTATTTAGAACTGTAATGTTTTATTTTTACTATGTTTTATTGTATGTGCTTTGCAGGTATGGTATGTATTACTGTTATACTGTAATGTTGTTTTATTGTTAACCATCATTTGCTTAGCAGGTACGCCATTCAGCTGCAGCACGGATTTATTTATCTTGACAGCAACAGCATTTGCTCCCACGATACGTAAAGCTGTAACTCCAGCGCTGTAGGAAGTGATTTCACCACCACAGTTTAAAAAAAAGAGCATATATGCCGAAGCATGGGGGCAGGAGTGGAGGAGAGATTTGCTTTCTAACATTAGTGGCGGATTGCCCCCATGCTTCGTCATATATTTTTTAGGCACAGGTTACGTTAAAATTTTTTTTATTTTTACAATGTTTTATTGTATTTGCTTTGCAGGTATTGTATGTCTTACTGTTATACTGTAATGTTACTTTGTTTTCTTGTTAACCATCATTTGCTTAGCAGGTACGCCATTCGGCTGCAGCACTGATTTATTTATCTTGACAGCAACAGCATTTGCTCCCAAGATACATACATCAGCGACTCCAGCGCTGTAGGAGGTGGTTTCACCACCACAGTTAAAAAAAAAATGTTGCATGTATGCCTATTATTAGAAGTGGGTGGATGAAGGGCGGTATTCTAATGGTGGGCATACCCACCGATCAATCTCTTTTTTTCGTTCAGCCCAGAGGCTTCATGAAAAAAAAGATTGCAATATTTGGCCAACAAGGACCAGAAACGTACTGGTATGTTGCTGGACTTTGAGTGGTTATACCAGAATGATACCTGCAGGTTTAGGTATCATCTTGGTATCATTCTTTTCAGCCAGCGGTCGGCTTTCATGTAAAAGCAATCCTAGCAGCTAATTAGCCTCTAGACTGCTTTTTTACGATCTTGGTGTGGTCAGATGCTTTAAGGGCAGAGGAGAGATCTAGGGTCTAATAGACCCCATTTTTTTTAACCACTTAACGACCGCTCACTGTATATATACGTCGGCACAATGGCACCGACAGGCACAATCACGTAGAGTGTACGTGATTGCCTTTGTACAGTTGGGGGGTCCAATCGGACCCCCCTTCTGTACAGTGAGCGGTCGGAATTCGTTGGGGAGCGATCCGACATGAGGGGACGGCCGTTCGATTCCGGCCACCCCCCTGCGATCGCTCCCGGCGAATAGAAATGCCCCCTCTGTCTGTCAAATGTACACACAGACAGAGAAAGCAGGAGGAAGTGATGTCATCTCCTGTGCGGCGCTCACATATACCGAGCGCCGTACAAGAGAAGACATCAAGGTTAGTGCACAAACACTACACTAACACCAGCACACATAGGCACATAAATCGCCCCCCCAGGCCCCCCCAGATCACCCCCCAGCCCCCAGTCACAGTGTCACTGATTGCAGTGACCATTTATTTACTGATCACTGCAATCAGTGACATTTGTGACTGTAAAAGTGTCACTACATTTAGTTTTAGGTCCAGTGTAGCCCCCTAACCCCCCCTAATAAAGGTTTAACCCCTTGATCACCCCCCAGATAACCCTTTCACCCCCTAGCACCACCGTCGCTAAGCGATCATTTTTCTGATCGATGTCTTAGCGTCGGTGATGCTGATCGGTAGCCAGTAATTTTTTTTAGGTTCGCCGCAGGTTTTTATAGCGTCAGGTACCCCCATAAATTATCTAATAAAGGTTTAACCCCCTTGATCGCCCCCCAGGTAACCCTTTCACCCCCTATCACCACTGTCGCTAAGCGATCATTTTTCTGATCGATGTCTTAGCGTCGGTGATGCAGATCGGTAGCCAGTATTTTTTTTTAGGTTCGCCGCAGGTTTTTATAGCGTCAGGTACCCCCATAAATTATCTAATAAAGGTTTAACCCCCTTGATCGCCCCCCAGGTAACCCTTTCACCCCCTATCACCACTGTCGCTAAGCGATAATTTTTCTGATCACTGTCTTAGCGTCGGTGATGCAGATCGGTAGCCAGTAATTTTTTTTAGGTTCGCCGCAGGTTTTTATAGCGTCAGGTACCCCCATAAATTATCTAATAAAGGTTTAACCCCCTTGATCGCCCCCCAGGTAACCCTTTCACCCCCTATCACCACTGTCGCTAAGCGATAATTTTTCTGATCGCTGTCTTAGCGTCGGTGATGCAGATCAGTAGCCAGTATTTTTTTTTAAGGTTCGCCGCAGGTTTTTATTTAATTGCCCCTAGTTAACCCTTTCACCAGTGATCATCATATAAGTGTTACGGGTGACGCTGGTTAGTTAGTTTGCTTTTTATAGTGTCAGGGCACCCGCCGTATATAACCCAATAAAGGTTTAACCCCCTGATCGCCCGGCGGGTGATATCAATTAGGTTTTAGCGTCAGAGAGGGTCTGCGTCACATCCCAGGCAGCGTCAGGTTAGTGCCAGTAACGCTAACACCCACGCGTGAAGCATACACCCTCCTTAGTGGTATAGTATCTGAACAGATCAATATCTGATCTGATCAGATCTATACTAGCGTCCCCAGCAGTTTAGGGTTCCCAAAAACGCAGTGTTAGCGGGATCAGCCCAGATACCTGCTAGCACCTGCGTTTTGCCCCTCCGTCCACCCCAGGCCACCCAAGTGCAGTATCGATCGATCACTGTCACTTACAAAACACAACAAACATAACTGCAGCGTTCGCAGAGACAGGCCTGATCCCTGCGACTCCAGTGCTGTAGGAGGTGATTTCACCACCACAGTTAAAAAAAAAAGCAAATATGCCGAAGCATTGGGGCAGCAGGAGCAGAGGAGTGATTTTGCTCCTAATGCCGCGTACATACGATCGAAATTCCAACGGAGGCTTGCCCGTAGAAAAGTCCGACCATGTGTGTGCGGCATAACTTTTTTTGCGGGAGGATGCCCCCATGCTTCGGCATATATAAATGGTGCATGTATGCCCATCATTAGAAGTGGGTGGATGAAGGGCAGTATTCTAATGGTGGGCATACCCACCGATCAATCTCTTTTTTCGTTCAGCCACCTGGCTGCATGAAAAAAAAGTGTGCATTAAAATTAAAAAAAGTGTATTTTTTCCCCAAAAAAATGCGTTTGAAAAATCGCTGCGCAAATACTGTGTAGAAAAAAAATGCAACACCCACCATTTTATTCTGTAGGGCCTTTGCTTTAAAAATATATATAATGTTTGGGGGTTCAACATAATTTTCTTGCAAAAAAAAAATATGTTTTCATGTAAACAAAAAGTGTCAAAAAGGGCTTTGTCTTCAAGTGGTTAGAAGAGTGGATGTAAGCTTCCTAATGTTGTGTATAAAATGCCAGAACAGTTCAAAACCCCCCCAAATGACCCCATTTTGGAAAGTAGACACCCCAAGCTATATACTGAGAGGCATGTCGAGTCCATGGAATATTTTATATGTTGACACAAGTTGCGGAAAAAAAAAAATATATATATATATATTTTTTTTTTTGCACAAAGTTGTCACTAAATGATATATTGCTCAAACATGCCATGGGCATATGTGGAATTACACCCCAAAATACATTCTGTTGCTTCTCCTGAGTACGGGGATACCACATGTGTGAGACTTTTTGGGAGCCTAGCCGCGTACGGGACCCCAAAAACCAAGCACCACCTTCAGGCTTTCTAAGGGTGTAAATTTTTGATTTCACTTCTCACTGCCTATCACAGTTTCGGAGGCCATGGAATGCCCAGATGGCACAAAACCCCCCCAAATGACCCCATTTTGGAAAGTAGACACCCCAAGCTATTTGCTGAGAGGTATTGTGAGTATTTTGCAGATCTCGCTTTTTGTCACAAAGTTTTGAAAATTGAAAAAAAAAAAGAAAAAAAAAATGTTCTTTCTTCATTTTCAAAAACAAATGAGAGCTGTAAAATACTCACCATGCCTCTCAGCAAACAGCTTGAGGTGTCTACTTTCCAAAATGGGGTCATTTGGGGGGGGGGGGTTATGTGCTATTTTGGCATTTTATGGCCTTCGAAACTGTGATAGGTAGTGAGGAGTCAAATCAAAAATTTGTGCCCAGAAATCCTGAAGGCGGTGATTGGTTTTCGGGGTCCCGTACGCGGCTAGGCTCCTAAAAAGTCCCACACATGTGGTATCCCCGTACTCAGGAGAAGCAGCAGAATGTATTTTGGAGTGCAATTCCACATATAACCATGGCATGTGTGAGCAATATATCATTTAGTGACAACTTTTTGTAATTTTTTTTTTTCGTCATTATTCAATCACTTGGGACAAAAAAAAAATATTCAATGGGCTCAACAGGCCTCTCAGCAATTTCCTTGGGGTGTCTACTTTCTAAAATGGGGTCATTTGGGGGGATTTTGTACTGCCCTGCCATTTTAGCACCTCAAGAAATGAGATAGGCAGTCATAAATTTAAAGCTGTGTAAATTCCAGAAAATGTACCCTAGTTTGTAAACGCTATAACTTTTGCGCAAACCAATAAATATACGCTTATTGACATTTTTTTTACTAAAGACATGTGGCTGAATACATTTTGGCCTAAATGTATGACTAAAATTGAGTTTATTCGATTTTTCTTATAACAAAAACTAGAAAATATCATTTTTTTTAAAAATTTTCGGTCTTTTTCCGTTTATATCGCAAAAAATAAAAATCGCAGAGGCAATCAAATACCATTAAAAGAAAGCTCTATTTGTGGGAAGAAAAGGACGCAAATTTCGTTTGGGTACAACATTGCATGTCCGCACAATTTACAGTTAAAGCAGCGCAGTGCAAAATTCTAAATTCACCTCTGGTCCTTTAGCTACCAAATGGTCCGGGGCTTAAGTGGTTAAAAAGAGTACCTGTCACTACATAAAAAAATGTAACCTCTTGCTTACTGGGCACATAAACCCCCTTCCTGCCCAGGCGAAATTTCGGCACTGCGTCGCTTTGAATGACAATTGCGCGGTCGTGCGACGTGGCTCGCAAACAAAATTGACGTCCTTTTTTTCCCACAAATAGAGCTTTCTTTTGGTGGTATTTGATCACCTCTGCGGTTTTTATTTTTTGCGCTATAAACCAAAAAAGAGAGCTTTCACACTGGAGAAACAGCAGACCGCTGTTTCAGGTCGATTTGCAGGCGTTATTTAAAGCACAATAGCGCCTGCAAACCGCCCCATTGTGAAAGGGGTCTTAGGGGATCAGGAAGGATTTTTTTTTCTCTGCTGGAGTAAATTGGATCATGCTTTATTGTGTTTTTATTTTTTTTGCCTTCCTCTGAATCAACTGAGTATAGGACTGTATATTTTAATGAGATTAAATTGTTTTATTATTTTTATTGCATTTTAGTGTAAATATGAGATCTGAGTTTTTTTTGACCCCAGATATTTAAGAGGTCCTGTCATGCTTTTTTTCTATTACAAGGGATGTTTACATTCCTTGTAATAGAAATAAAAGTGACCCATTTAAAAAAAAAAAGAACCGTGTAAAAATTAAAAATAAAAGGTAAAATAAATAAGAAAACAAAATAAAATGTTTAAACGCGCCCCGTCCCCACGAGCTCGCATGCAGAAGCGAACGCATACGTGAGCAGTGCCCGCATATGAAAACGGAGTTCAAACCACACATGTGAGGTATCGCCGCAATCTTTAGAGCGAGAGCAATAATTCTAGCCCTAGACCTCCTCTGTAACTGGAAACATGCAACCTGTAGAATTTTTAAGGGTAAAAGTTTGTCGCCATTCCACGAGTGGGCGCAACTTTGAAGCGTGACGTGTTGGGTATCAATTTACTTGGCGTAACATTATCTTTCACAATATAAAAAAAAGTGCACTAGCTACCATAACCCCGGTATCCTCTTCAAGAGCGGGCGGTCCGCTTCAAGATAAAAGTGGTCTCTGATGTGGATTCAGTGCTCTCCGCCACTTCCCGGAGCCGCCGGTAGCGGCGGAGGCTATCGGATTCTTTCCCTTGTTAGGTATGGAGACGAGTGAGGGGAAGATGGGCCCCCACCTGTCTCCATACCACTGCAGGGCGGAAGCAACGTCAAAACGTCACTTCTGCCCAATGCTCTTAAAGGGACATTTTTATTTATTTATTTTTAATGACGCATATGAAAACGGAGTTCAAGCCATACATGTGAGGTATAGCCATGATTGTTAGAGCGAGAGCAATAATTATAGCCCTAGACCTGCTCTGTAACTCAAAACATGCAACCTGTAGAATTTTTTAAACGTCGCCTATATAGATTTTTAAGGGTCAAGCCTCGTACACACGAACAAGTTTCTCGGCAAAAACCAGCAAGAAACTTGCTGGCAGAGTTTTTTTGCCGAGAAATTCGTTCGTGTGTATGGTTTCTCGTCAAGAAAAGCGACAAGTATCTCGACGAGAAAATAGAGATCCTGCTCTCTATTTTCTCGTCGAGATTCTCGCTGACTGCCCCCCCCGCCCCTGGGCTGCGAGTGTCCTCACACAGGCAGCGGCGCCTGCCCGCTCACTCGCTGGCTGCCCCCCCGAATTTCTCGGCAAAAAAACTCTGCCAGCAAGTTTCTTGCTGGTTTTTGCCGAGAAATTCGTTCGTGTGTATGGTTTCTCGTCAAGAAAAGCGACAAGTATCTCGACGAGAAAATAGAGATCCTGCTCTCTATTTTCTCGTCGAGATTCTCGTCGGCATGTTTCTCGACGAGAAAAGTGAGTGTGTGTACACTTACCTGTCCTCCCGGAAGCCCGCGCATGTTCGAAATGAATTTGACGCATGCGCGGTAGCTTCCTAGGCATACGTAGGGTATACCAATATGGCGGCGACGGCATCGAATGTGACGAGCGCATGCTCGTCGTAGTCGATGACGTCACCGCGTACGCTCCATTCAAAGAACCGCGGGTTCTTTGAATCAAGCGTGTGTACACTCGGCCGGGACAAGTTTCTTATCCAAGAATCTCGTCGAAAAAAACGACATGTTTTTTCGACGAGAATCTCGGCCGCGTGTACGAGGCCTGAAAGTTCCACGAGCGGGCGCAACTTTGAAGCGTGACATGTTGGGTATCAATTTACTCGGCGTAACATTATCTTTCACAATATAAAACAAAGTGCACTTGTAAGACCGCTGTGCAAATACGGCGTGACAAAAAGTATTGCAACAACCGCTATTTTATTCTCTAGGGCAGAGGTCTCAAACTGGCGGCCCTCCAGCTGTTGCGGAACTACAAGTTCCACCATGCCTCTGCCTGTGGGAGTCATGCTTGTAACTGTCAGCCTTGCAATGCCTCATGGGACTTGTAGTTTTGCAACAGCTGGAGGGCCGCCAGTTTGAGACCCCTGCTCTAGGGTGTTAGAAAAAAATATATATAATGTTTGGGGGTTCTAAGTAATTTTCTAGCAAAAAAAAACAGTTTTTAACTTGTAAACACCAAATCTCAGAAAGGTCCTTAAGTGGTTAATTTTTTTTTTTTTTACATACTGTCACCAGTCACTGATCACCGCCACACAAGTTATATGATGACCAGGGCTGGCCCTATGATGGGACCGGGTGGTACCATGGTACCAGGCGGCACTTTTAGGGGGGCGGCAAACTGACGCCCGCCAGCCAGCCTGTTCCGCCCAATCCGCTGCCTTTGAGGAACCCGACGCCGCTGCCTGTGAGGACAGTCGCAGCCCGGGGGCGGGGGGGGGGGCAGCCAGCGAGTGAGCGGGCAGGCGCCGCTGCCTGTGTGAGGACACTCGCAGCCCAGGGGCGGGGGGGGGCAGTCAGCGAGTGAGCGGGCAGGCGCCGCTGCCTGTTCTAGGACACTCGCAGCCGGGGGGGGGCTGTCTGTGAGGAGCCCAGCGCCGCTGCTGTTAGTGGTGACAGGGGCGGCCGCGGGCAGAACACTCGCAGCCCGGGGGGGGGGTTAGGAGCAGTCAGTGAGTGGACGCGCAGCGGAGCAGAGAGATGATGTCCTCTCTCACCGCCCGCCCTGAATCACCACAATTCCACCCTCACTGTGCAGCCGTGTGCACTCTGGGACACAGCAAGTGACAACGCGCAACGTGTGGCAGGTGACGTTGTGACAATCCGCAACGTGTGGCAAGTGACGTCACGTGGCAAGTGACAATACGCAACGTGTGGCACGTGACTATCTGCAACGTGTGGCAGGTGATGTCGTGGCAAGTGACAATCCGCAACGTGTGGCATGTGATGTGGCAAGTGACAACCCGCAACGTGTGGCAGGTGACGTAAGTGACCATACGCAACATGTGGCAAGTGACAATCCGCAACGTGTGGCAGGTGACAATCCGCAACGTGTGGCAGGTGACAATCCGCTACGTGTGGCAGGTGACAATCCGCAACGTGTGGCAGGTGACGTAAGTGACATGTGGCAAGTGTCAATCCGCAACGTGTGGCAGGTGTCAATCCGCAACGTGTGGCAGGTGACAATCCGCAACGTGTGGCAGGTGACAAACCGCAACGTGTGGCAGGTGACAAACCGCAACGTGTGGCAGGTGACAATCCGCAACGTGTGGCAGGTGACAACCTGCATCTGGTGGTGGAGTCCAAAGCAAAACTGTAAGTACAAGCACACATCACAAGTTGTATGAGACATGAGAGCCTGAGAGGGACTTGCCTTGCCCAGCCCTGATTAACCACTTAAGGATCGGAAGGATTCGCCCACTTAAAGCGATTGTATGGCTTTGTTTTTTATTTTTTTTAAATAAAAAACATGTTATACTTACCTCCACTGTGCAGTTAGTTTGGAAAAGAGTGGCCCCGATCCTCTTGTTCTCGGGTCCCTCGGCGGCTGTCTCGGCTCCTCCCTGCATCAGATAACCCCCTTCTGGGAAGCGCTCTCCCAAGGAGGTTAGCTTGCGGGCGCGCTCCCTGTCATACACACTGCGTTCATAGACACAGCGTGTACGACTCATTCCCGCCCCCCCACGGGCTGCGTCATTGGATGTGATTGACAGCAGCGTGAGCCAATGGCTGCGCTGCTATCAATCTATCCAATCTAGCCAATAAACGGCCAGCCTCCGTGGAGAAGAGGACGCCGGGGGATGCGCACAGCAGGTGAACGGGCTCAGGTAAGTAAAACGGGGGGCCTGGGGGGCAGTAATTGCCAGGTGTTTTTTCACCTTAATGCATAGGATGCATTAAGGTGAAAAAACATGAATCTTTACAACCCCTTTAAGGACCAGGCCATTTTTTGCGATACGGCACTGTGTCGCTTTAACTGACAATTGCGCGGTCATGCGACACTGTACCCAAATAAAATTGATGTCCTTTTTTTCCCACAAATAGAGCTTTCTTTTGGTGATATTTGACAATATGTTTTACTTTTTGCTATAATAAATATCCAAAAAATGTATTAAAATTTTTTATTTCTTCATCAGTTTAGGCCAATATGTATTCTTCTACATATTTTTGGTACCAAAAAAACACAATTAGCGTACATTGATTAGTTTGCGCAAAAGACATTGCGGCCGCCCGCCATGCACAGGTCCCTTCATACTCCTATATACATGTATAGAGCCATGACAGGTTCTCTTTTTACTCCTATACATGTATAGAGCCATGACAGGTCCTCTTTATACTCCTGTTGACATGTATAGAGCATGACGGGTCCCCTTTAGTTATCATGATATAAAATAATGAATGTGGGGGCCTTTTGGTGGGCGTGATTTTTTTTGGGGGGGGGGGGCAGCATTTCATTCTTGGTCCCAGGCAGCACAATGTCTTGGGCCGGCCCTGATGATGACGTTGTACTGCATTGGTGACAGTATGTAAAAAATGTCACAAAATTGTGATTAAATATATTTTTTTAATTTCTTAATTTTCCAAAAAATTGTGACAAAAAAATACAACTTCAAAATGCTCGCCATGCCACTTTATAAATACCTTGGGCTATCTACTTTCCAAAAAGGGATAATTTGGGGAATATTTGTACTGTCCTGGCATTTTTTGGGCCTAGAAATTACAAAAAATGACAAGAAATTAAATTTTTTGGACCAAGAAATTAGATAGGCCATCAGTTCCTCAGCTCCTGGCCTAGGCTTTCTCAGTGGGGATTCTTAGCTGTGTGTTTTGCCTATTTAGTAGTCTACACAAACAAACTAAAACTCACGCTAAAATGGAATGAAATAATTATAAAGAAATAATAAGACCGCAGCTGCTGTAACAAAAGGTACTAACACCTCAAAGAAAAAAATATATATAGTTGCGCTAATCATGGAATAATTGATTCCCAATAAGGAATAATTGATTCCCAGCAGGGGAGGGTGATGACATCAGCGTGCTGCTCGTTCCGCCCTGACGTCATCGCCCTCCACTGCTCGATCTCCTAACGGACGGTTTTGTTTGTTTGTGGCCGGCCGGCGCAACAGACTTAAGGCTGTTCCTTATTCTAACAAATGTGAGTTTTATATCCATGTGTTAAGTTCCTAAATAAACCCCAAAGATTTTACACCATCGAGGCATCCTCTTTCCTTTACATTTGTACCCAATGGTCTTTATGTTGCGGAAGCACTGATTGTTTACCTGTGGACACGGTGGACATCAGCATCATTATCCAACTGGGATCTAGTACATGCGTTTTGAGGTCCTCCGTTATAGGGGACCAAGGCACTTTGGTAAGCAGGTCTACTTACTAATGGTGGTGGATTTCACTTCGGTCTTCAGCCTTCAAGTGAAGAATCTGATTGCCAACTGGATATTTTGCACGGGTGTTTATCTAACACAGTTGTCTTTTATGGACTATTCAAATTATTTGCCATTTATGGACTCTTATATGTGGTCACTTTATTGATGGCACACTGTCATTACTTTTCAACAAAGAACTGTTTTTGCACTTATATATCAATTTTTTGCACTTTATGTATGTGTTATATATATGTTTATAGATGAACATTTATATACCTTTTTACACCTTATTTTAATCTACTTTAACCACTTAAGCCCCGGACCATTTGGTAGCTAAAGGACCAGAGGTGAATTCAGAATTTTGCACTGCGCTGCTTTAACTGTAAATTGTGCGGACATGCAATGTTGTACCCAAACGAAATTTGCGTCCTTTTCTTCCCACAAATAGAGCTTTCTTTTAATGGTATTTGATTGCCTCTGCAATTTTTATTTTTTGCGATATAAACGGAAAAAGACCGAAAATTTTGAAAAAAAATTATATTTTCTACTTTTTGTTATAAGAAAAATCGAATAAACTCAATTTTAGTCATACATTTAGGCCAAAATGTATTCAGCCACATGTCTTTAGTAAAAAAAATGTCAATAAGCGTATATTTATCGGTTTGCGCAAAAGTTATAGCGTTTACAAACTAGGGTACATTTTCTGGAATTTACACAGCTTTAAATTTATGACTGCCTATCTCATTTCTTGAGGTGCTAAAATGGCAGGGCAGTACAAAATCCCCCCAAATGACCCCATTTTAGAAAGTAGACACCCCAAGGAAATTGCTGAGAGGCATGTTGAGTCCATTGAATATTTTTTTTTTTGTCCCAAGTGATTGAATAATGACAAAAAAAAAAAAAAATTACAAAAAGTTGTCACTAAATGATATATTGCTCACACATGCCATGGTTATATGTGGAATTGCACCCCAAAATACATTCTGCTGCTTCTCCTGAGTACGGGGATACCACATGTGTGGGACTTTTTAGGAGCCTAGCCACGTACGGGACCCCGGAAACCAAGCACCGCCTTCAGGATTTCTAAGGGTGTAAATTTTTTATTTCACTCCTCACTACCTATCACAGTTTTGAAGGCCATAAAATGCCAAAATAGCACAAAACCCCCCCCAAATGACCCCATTTTAGAAAGTAGACACCCCAAGGAAATTGCTGAGAGGCCTGTTGAGCCCATTGAATATTTTTTTTTTGTCCCAAGTGATTGAATAATGACAAAAAAAAATAAAAAATTACAAAAAGTTGTCACTAAATGATATATTGCTCACACATGCCATGGTTATATGTGGAATTGCACCCCAAAATACATTTTGCTGCTTCTCCTGAGTACGGGAATACCACATGTGTGGGACTTTTTAGGAGCCTAGCCGCGTACGGGACCCCGAAAACCAATCACCGCCTTCAGGATTTCTAGGCACACATTTTTGATTTGACTCCTCACTACCTATCACAGTTTCGAAGGCCATAAAATGCCAAAATAGCACAAAACCCCCCCAAATGACCCCATTTTGGAAAGTAGACACCCCAAGCTGTTTGCTGAGAGGCATGGTGAGTATTTTACAGCTCTCATTTGTTTTTGAAAATGAAGAAAGAACATTTTTTTTTTCTTTTTTTTTTCAATTTTCAAAACTTTGTGACAAAAAGCGAGATCTGCAAAATACTCACAATACCTCTCAGCAAATAGCTTGGGGTGTCTACTTTCCAAAATGGGGTCATTTGGGGGGGGGGGTTTGTGCCATCTGGGCATTCCATGGCCTCCGAAACTGTGATAGGCAGTGAGAAGTGAAATCAAAAATTTACACCCTTAGAAAGCCTGAAGGCGGTGATTGGTTTTTGGGGTCCCGTACGCGGCTAGGCTCCCAAAAAGTCTCACACATGTGGTATCCCCGTACTCAGGAGAAGCAACAGAATGTATTTTGGGGTGTAATTCCACATATGCCCATGGCATGTTTGAGCAATATATCATTTAGTGACAACTTTGTGCAAAAAAAAATAAAAAATTGTCTTTTTTCCGCAACTTGTGTCAACATATAAAATATTCCATGGACTCGACATGCCTCTCAGTATATAGCTTGGGGTGTCTACTTTCCAAAATGGGGTCATTTGGGGGGGGGGGTTTTGAACTGTTCTGGCATTTTATACACAACATTAGGAAGCTTACATCCACTCTTCTAACCACTTGAAGACAAAGCCCTTTTTGACACTTTTTGTTTACATGAAAACATATTTTTTTTTGCAAGAAAATTATGTTGAACCCCCAAACATTATATATATTTTTAAAGCAAAGGCCCTACAGAATAAAATGGTGGGTGTTGCATTTTTTTTTCTACACAGTATTTGCGCAGCGATTTTTCAAACACATTTTTTGGGCAAAAAATACACTTTTTTTAATTTTAATGCACTAAAACACACTATATTGCCCAAATGTTTGATGAAATAAAAAAGATGATCTTAGGCCGAGTACATAGATACCAAACACGACATGCTTTAAAATTTCGCACAAACGCGCATTGGTGACAAACTACATACATTTTTAACCACTTAAGCCCCGGACCATTTCGGGCCATTAGGACCAGGCCTGTTTTTGGGATTCGGCACTGCGCTGCTTTAACTGTAAATTGTGCGGACATGCAATGTTGTACCCAAATTAAATTTGCGTCCTTTTCTTCCCACAAATAGAGCTTTCTTTTAATGGTATTTGATTGCCTCTGCGATTTTTATTTTTTGCGATATAAACAGAAAAAGACCGAAAATTTTGAAAAAAAATGATATTTTCTACTTTTTGTTATAAGAAAAATCGAATAAACTCAATTTTAGTCATACATTTAGGCCAAAATGTATTCAGCCGCATGTCTTTAGTAAAAAAAATGTCAATAAGCGTATATTTATTGGTTTGCGCAAAAGTTATAGCGTTTACAAACTAGGGTACATTTTCTGAAATTTACACAGCTTTAAATTTATGACTGCCTATCTCATTTCTTGAGGTGCTAAAATGGCAGGGCAGTACAAAACCCCCCCAAATGACCCCATTTTGGAAAGTAGACACCCCAAGGAAATTGCTGAGAGGCATGTTGAGCCCATTGAATATTTTTTTTTTGTCCCAAGTGATTGAATAATGACAAAAAAAAAAAAAAATTACAAAAAGTTGTCACTAAATGATATATTGCTCACACATGCCATGGTTATATGTGGAATTGCACCCCAAAATACATTCTGCTGCTTCTCCTGAGTACGGGGATACCACATGTGTGGGACTTTTTAGGAGCCTAGCCACGTACGGGACCCCGGAAACCAAGCACCGCCTTCAGGATTTCTAAGGGCGCAAATTTTTGATTTCACTCCTCACTACCTATCACAGTTTCGAAGGCCATAAAATGCCAAAATAGCACAAAACCCCCCCAAATGACCCCATTTTGGAAAGTAGACACCCCAAGCTATTTACTGAGAGGCATGTTCAGTCCATGGAATATTTTATATTTTGCCACAAGTTGCGGGAATATGACAAACTTTTTTTTTTTGCACAAAGTTGTCACTAAATGATATATTGCTCACACATGCCATGGGCATATGTGAAATTACACCCCAAAATACATTCTGCTGCTTCTCCTGAGTACGGGGATACCACATGTGTGGGACTTTTTGGGAGCCTAGCCGCGTACGGGACCCCAAAAACCAAGCACCGCCTTCAAGGTTTCTAAGGGCATACATTTTTGATTTCACTCCTCACTACCTATCACAGTTTTGAAGGCCATAAAATGCCAAGATGGCACAAAACCCCCCCAAATGACCCCATTTTGGAAAGTAGACACCCCAAGCTATTTGCTGAGAGGCATGTTGACCCCATTGAATATTTTTTTTTTGTCCCAAATGATTGAATAATGACAAAAAGAAAAAAAAAAAATGTACAAAAAGTTGTCACTAAATGATATATTGCTCACACATGCCATGGTTATATGTGGAATTGCACCCCAAAATACATTCTGCTGCTTTTCCTGAGTACGGGGATACCACATGTGTGGGACTTTTTGGGAGCCTAGCCGCGTACAGGGCCCCAAAAACCAAGCACCGCCTTCAGGATTTCTAAGGGCGTAAATTTTGGATTTCACTCCTCACTACCTATCACAGTTTCGAAGGCCATAAAATGCCAAAATAGCACAAACCCCCCCCAAATTACCCCATTTTGGAAAGTAGACACCCCAAGCTATTTGCTGAGAGGCATGTTGAGTCCATGGAATATTTTATATTTTGCCACAGGTTGCGGGAATATGACAAACTTTTTTTTTTTTGCACAAAGTTGTCACTAAATGATATATTGCTCACACATGCCATGGGCATATGTGAAATTACACCCCAAAATACATTCTGCTGCTTCTCCTGAGTACGGGGATACCACATGTGTGGGACTTTTTGGGAGCCTAGCCGCGTACGGGACCCCAAAAACCAAGCACCGCCTTCAAGGTTTCTAAGGTCATACATTTTTGATTTCGCTCCTCACTACCTATCACAGTTTTGAAGGCCATAAAATGCCAAGATGGCACAAAACCCCCCCAAATGACCCCATTTTGGAAAGTAGACACCCCAAGCTATTTGCTGAGAGGCATGTTGAGCCCATTGAATATTTTTTTTTTGTCCCAAATGATTGAATAATGACAAAAAGAAAAAAAAAAATGTACAAAAAGTTGTCACTAAATGATATATTGCTCACACATGCCATGGTTATATGTGAAATTACACCCCAAAATACATTCTGCTGCTTCTCCTGAGTACGGGGATACCACATGTGTGGGACTTTTTGGGAGCCTAGCCGCGTACGGGACCCCAAAAACCAAGCACCGCCTTCAAGGTTTCTAAGGGCATAAATTTTTGATTTCACTCCTCACTACCTATCACAGTTTTGAAGGCCATAAAATGTCGAAATAGCCCAAAACCCCCACAAATGGCCCCATTTTGGAAAGTAGACACCCCAAGCTATTTGCTGAAAGGCATGGTGAGTATTTTACAGCTCTCATTTGTTTTTGAAAATTAAGAAAGACATTTTTTTTCTTTTTTTTTTCTTTTTTTACATTTTCAAAACTTTGTGACAAAAAGCGAGATCTGCAAAATACTCAACATACCTCTCAGCAAATAGCTTGGGGTGTCTACTTTCCAAAATGGGGTCATTTGGGGGGGTTTTGTGCCATCTGGGCATTCCATGGCCCCCGAAACTGTGATAGGCAGTGAGGAGTGAAATCAAAAATTTACACCCATAGAAATCCTGAAGGCGGTGCTTGGTTTTTGGGGTCCCGTACGCGACTAGGCTCCCAAAAAGTCCCACACATGTGGTATCCCCGTACTCAGGAGAAGCAACAGAATGTATTTTGGGGTGTAATTCCACATATGCCCATGGCATGTTTGAGCAATATATAATTTAGTGACAACTTTTTGTACATTTTTTTTTTTTTGGTCATTATTCAATCACTTGGGACAAAAAAAAAATATTCAATGGGCTCAACATGCCTCTCAGCAAATAGCTTGAGGTGTCTACTTTACAAAATGGGGTCATTTGGGGGGGGGGGTTTGAACTGTCCTGGCATTTTATGCACAACATTAGGAAGCTTATGTCACACATCATCCACTCTTCTAACCACTTGAAGACAAAGCCCTTTCTGACACTTTTTGTTTGCATGAAAAAAAAAATTTTTTTGCAAGAAAATTATGTTGAACCCCCAAACATTATATATTTTTTTAAAGCAAAGGCCCTACAGATTAAAATAGTGGGTGTTGCATTTTTTTTTCCACACAGTATTTGCGCAGCGATTTTTCAAACACATTTTTTGGGGGAAAAACACACTTTTTTTATTTTTAATGCACTAAAAAACACTATATTGCCCAAATGTTTGATGAAATAAAAAAGATGATCATAGGCCGAGTACATGGATACCAAACACGACATGCTTTAAAATTGCGCACAAACGCGCAGCGGCGACAAACTACATTCATTTTTAAAAGCATTTAAAAGCCTTTACAGGTTACCACGTTAGATTTACAGAGGAGGTCTACTTCTAAAATGACTGCCCTCGATCTGACCTTCGCGGTGATACCTCACATGCATGATGCAATTGCTGTTTACATATGACGCTAGACCGACGCTTGCGTTCGCCTTTGCGCAAGAGCAGGGGGGGACAGCGGTGCTTTTTTTTTTTTATTATTTATTTGGCTTTTTTATTTTATTTTTAAACTGTGCCTTCCATATTTTATTTTTTTTACCATTTTTATCGTTATCTCAGGGAATGTAAATATCCCCTATGATAGCAATAAGTAGTGACAGGTACTCTTTTTTTGAAAAAAATTGGGGGGTTAGACCCTAGATCTTTCCTCTGCCCTCAAAGCATCTGACCGCACCAAGATCGGTGTGATAAAATGCTTTCCCAATTTCCCAATGGCGCTTTTTATATCCGGGGGGGGGACATTCCCTCCCACTGCTTGTAAAAGCAGTCTAGAGGCTAATTATCTGCTAGAATTGCTTTTACATGAAAGCCGGCTGCTGGCTGAAAAGAATGATACCAAGATGATACCTAAACCCACAGGCATCATTCTGGTATAAACATTCAAAGTCCAGCAACATACCAGTACGTTGCTGGTCCTTGTTGGACATGTATTGTAATCTTTTTTTTCATACAGCCTATTGGCTGAACGAAAAAAAGAGATTGATTGGTGGGTATGCCCACCATTAGAATACCTCCCTTCATCCACCCACTTCTAATGATGGGCATATATGCCGAAGCATGGGGGCATCCTCCCGCAAAAAAGTTATGCCGCGTACACACGGTCAAGCCTTCGTCGGAATTTCGACCGTATGTACGCGGCATAAAAGGTTATGCCGCGTACACACGGTCGGACTTTTCCACGGGCAAGCCTCCGTTGGAATTTCGACCGTATATACGCGGCATTAGGAGCAAAATCGCTCCTCCGCCCCTGCTGCCCCCATGCTTCGGCATATATGCTCTTTTTTTTAACTGTGGTGGTGAAATCACCTCCTACAGCGTTGGAGTCACGGCTTTATGTATCGTGGGAGCAAATGATGTTGCTGTCAAGATAAATAGATCCGCGCTGCAACTGAATGGCGTACCTGCTAAGCAAATGGTGGTTAACATTAAAACAAAGTAACATTACAGTACAACAGTAAGACCTTACCATGCCATACCTGCAAAGCAAATACCAAAACAAAACCTAGTAAAAAATAAAAAAATGTTTTAACGCAACCTGTGCCTAAAATATATATATGCCGAAGCATGGGGGCATCCTCCCGCAAAAAAGTTATGCCGCGTACACACGGTCGGAATTTTCCACGGGCAGGCCTCCGTCGGAATTTCGACCGTATGTACGCGGCATTAGGAGCAAAATCGCTCCTCCGCCCCTGCTGCCCCCATGCTTCGGCATATATGCTCTTTTTTTTAACTGTGGTGGTGAAATCACCTCCTACAGCGTTGGAGTCACGGCTTTATGTATCGTGGGAGCAAACGCTGTTGCTGTCAAGATAAATAGATTCGCGCTGCAACTGAATGGCGTACCTGCTAAGCAAATGGTGGTTAACATTAAAACAAAGTAACATTACAGTACAACAGTAAGACCTTACCATGCCATACCTGCAAAGCAAATACCAAAACAAAACCTAGTAAAAAATAAAAAAATGTTTTAACGCAACCTGTGCCTAAAATATATATATGCCGAAGCATGGGGGCATCCTCCCGCAAAAAAGTTATGCCGCGTACACACGGTCGGAATTTTCCACGGGCAGGCCTCCGTCGGAATTTCGACCGTATGTACGCGGCATTAGGAGCAAAATCGCTCCTCCGCCCCTGCTGCCCCCATGCTTCGGCATATATGCTCTTTTTTTAAACTGTGGTGGTGAAATCACCTCCTACAGCACTGGAGTCACGGCTTTATGTATCGTGGGAGCAAACGCTGTTGCTGTCAAGATAAATAATTCCGCGCTGCAGTTGAATGGCGCACCTGAAAACAAAAAATTACATACCTGAAAAGCAAGCATGATAAAACATTGCAGAATAGAATACAGTAAAAAAGAGCAGAACAATAGAGAGAAAATAGAGAGAGAGAGAACAATAAAACGACAACTATTTTTGGTTTTTTTATTTTATATTTTTTTTGTGTTTTGTTTTTTAGGTTTTTTTTTTCTTTTTTACACTTTTTTTTGTAACTTTACAACTGTAATGGTTCGGGTCTCTCAAAATGTAATGGCATCTTGGGAGACCCTGTGTAAGTGTGTCCTTGTCTGTGAAATGCTGTACCCTACGCTAAAACTTCACTTTTGAGTGGTAGCGTTCAAAACATTCACCTTGGCAAAGACCAGGCTTGTCAGGACAGAGTGGACAAAAACTACGGGTGTCACGCCTAAATTCGCGCTTGCTACAGACACGACATCTTTTTTGGGGGGCTCGTTGGGTAGGGGTACTCGGGAGGACATACGAATAATGCCTCTCATGCAGCCGGCTTACTGCATTTGGTTGGGGATGGTGAGGTGCAGAACCGCCTGGATACAGGAGTTCTGTGACTATCTCATTCTGGAATTTTAGAAGAGATAACGTCCCGCCTGAAGCTCTGTATAGCACATGAGCGTTCAGCAAAGCCAATTGGAATAATGATAGAGACACTTTTTTGTACCAGCGTCTCGCCTTACGGTCAATTAGATACGGCGCCATCAACTGGTCGTTGAGGTCCACCCCTCCCATATTTTTGTTATATTCGTGCACACAGAGGGGTTTCTCCACAACACCAGTCGCCGTACGAATTTGGACTGTCGTGTCTGCATGAAGGGAGGTAAGAAGGAAAACATTCTTATTGTCCCTCCACTTCATAGCGAGCAAGTTATTACACTTCAAGCAGGCTCTCTCCCCCAGCCTAAGACGGGCATCTACAAGCCGCTGGGGAAAGCCCCGGCGATTAGGTCGCACGGTGCCACATGCTCCAATCTGATGATCAAACAAGTGACTAAACAGTGGCACGCTCGTGTAATAATTGTCCACATACAAGTGGTACCCCTTTCCGAATAAGGGTGACACCAAGTTCCACACTATCTTGCCAGCGCTCCCTATGTAATCCGGGCAGTTGACCGACTCAATCTGACTATCTTTTCCCTCATAAACCGTAAAGTTCACTACATAGCCTGTTGCCCTGTCACAGAACTTGTAGAGCTTGACCCCGTATCTGGCACGCTTGCTGGGAAGGTACTGCTTGAAAGACAAGCGGCCAGAAAATTTAATAAGGGACTCATCAACGCAGACAACTTGATCGGGAGTAAACAAGGCTGCAAAACGTTCGTTGAAGTGGTTTATGAGGGGCCAAATTTTATAGAGCCGGTCGTATTCAGGGTCCCCACGTGGACGACAAAGTTCATTGTCGTTGAAGTGCATGAACCGCAAAATCTGCTCGTATCGTGCCCTGGACATGGAGGCAGAGAACACGGGCATGTGGTCAATTGGGTGCGTGGACCAATAAGCACGCAATGACGGAAATTTATGTGTGCCCATGTTGAGGGAAAGGCCCAGAAAGGTCTTAAATTCGGAAACCGTAATTGGTTTCCAATTTCTGGCAATTTTAGGCAACTGGGGGTTAGCGGCGATAAATTGACCAGCATATAAATTACTCTGGTCCACAATAGATCTATAGAGATCTTCCGTGAAAAACAGCGAATAAAAATCAATTGGAATAAAATCAGCTGTTTCCACCTGAATACCGGGTTGGGCAGTGAATGGGGGAAGTACGGGTTCTGCAGAAGTGGTGGGGACCCAATCAGGATAGGCAAATTCTGCAGGAAGGGCAGTATGGGCACGACGGGCCTGCCTTTGTCTTCTTGGTGGCAGCGGGACACTACTTGTGCTTGCCACCTCGCCAGCTTGAACTGCACTTATGGGACTCGCCACGTCACCACGTGATACTGCAGTGCTGGATGTACGTCCAGGCTGTACTAGGCCGCTGGTGCTTGCCAGTTCACCAGAAGGAATAGCGGCGCTAGTACTACTCTGCTCCATGATACGAGAGACCTGCGGTTCTTGCTCCTCAACAACCTCAGAAGATCGGGATCGGGTACACCTGACCTTAGCAGGGACCTCAACTTCGTCGTCAGAGCTATCTGACGTGGGGCCGCTGACGTCACTGTCTTCTACGGGAAGATATTCTGAGCCTGAATCTGACAGATACGTGACCTCCTCTTCACTATCTGTCATGCTCAGAATCTCGTAGGCCTCTTTACTAGTGTACCTTCGTCTTGCCATTTTGGGCTCTAAATTTAGGGGTACACTAGTAAGATTCACAGGAAAAAAAGCACCTGACTGTCGTCAGCAAATATATCAAACGCTACAAAAAAACTGTTAGCGATCGCAGGGATCAGGCCTGTCTCTGCGAACGCTGCAGTTATGTGTGTTGTGTTTGGTAAGTGACAGTGATCGATCGATACTGCACTTGGGTGGGCTGGGCTGGGCTGGGCTGGGCGGAGGGGCTAAATGCAGGCGCTAGCAGGTATCTGGGCTGATCCCGCTAACACTGCGTTTTTGGGAACCCTAAACCGCTGGGGATGCTAGTATAGATCTGATCAGATACTATACCACTAAGGGGGGTGTATGCTTTGCGCGTGGGTGTTAGCGTTACTGGCACTAACCTAACACTGCCTGGGGCGACGCAGACCCTCTCTGGCGCTAAAACCTAATTGATCTCACCCGCCGGGCGATCAGGGGGGTTAAACCTTTATTGGGTTATATACGGCGGGTGCCCTGATGCTATAAAAAGCAAACTAATCAACCAGCGTCACCCGTAACCTTTATATGGTGATCACTGGTGAAAGGGTTAACTAGGGGCAATCAGGGGGTTAAAACCTTTATTAGGTTAAATATGGGGGTACCTGACACTATATAAAAACCTGACGGGTAACCTAAATAACTTACTGGCTAACCAGTGACACCAGTGACGCTTATACGGCGATCACTGGTGAAAGGGTTAACTCTAGGGGCAATCAGGGGGTTAAAATAATATATGGGGGTACCTGACACTAATAAAAACCTGCGGCGAACCTAAAAAAAAATAACTGCCTATCTAAAACACCAGCGACACGAATACAGCGATCGGAAAAACAATCGCTTAGTGACGCTGAAGTTAGGGGGTGAAAGGGTTACCTGGGGGGTGATCAAGGGGTTAAACCTTTATTAGGGGGGGTTAGGGGGCTACCCTGGACCTAAAGGGGCCTAATCCTAACTGCCCTGCAACTTTTTACAATCACAGATGACACTAAATGCAGTGATCAGTAAAATAAATGATCACTGCAATCAGTGACACTGTGATTGGGGGCTTTGGGGTGACCTGGGGGGTGATCTGGGGGTGACTGGGGGGTGATTTGTGTGCCTATGTGTACCTACGTGTCAGTGGACTGTTGGTGCACTAACCTGCTTCTTCTCTGCTCGCGCCGGGAACGAAAAGACCGCGGCGAGGGAGATGACATCACTTCCTCCAGCCTGTGTTTACATTTCAGGCAGGAGGAAGCATTTTCATTGGCCGGGAGCGATCGCGAGGGGGGGGGGGGGCGGAATCGAGCGGCCGCCCCCTCATGCCTGATCGCTCCCGAACACTTAACGGCCGCTCACTGCAGTGAAGGGGGGTCCGGATGGACCCCCCAACTGCACAAAGGCGATCACGTAGATCTACGTGATTCTGCCTGTCGGTGCCATTCTGCCGACGTAAATCGGCGGTGGGCGGTCGTTAAGTGGTTAAAAGCCTTTAAAAGCCTTTACAGGTTACCCCGTTAGATTTACAGAGGAGGTCTACTGCTAAAATTACTGCCCTCGATCTGACCTTCGCGGTGATACCTCACATGCATGGTGCAATTGCTGTTTACATATGACGCCAGACCGACGCTTGCGTTCGCCATTGGGCAAGAGCGGGGCAGGACAGGGGTGCTTTTTTTTTTATTATTAATTTTGCTTTTTTATTTTATTTTTAAACTGTTGCTTCCATATTTTTTTTTTCTTATCATTTTTATTATCTCAGGGAATGTAAATATCCCCTATGATAGCTATAGGTAATGACAGGTACTCTTTTTTGAAAAAACTGGGGTCTATTGGACCCTAGATCTTTCCTCTGCCCTCAAAGCATCTGACCACACTGTAAAAGCAGTCCAGAGGCTAATTAGCCACTAGGATTGCTTTTACATGAAAGCCGGCCGCTGGCTGAAAAGAATGATACCAAGATGATACCTAAACCCGCAGGCATCATTCTGGTATAAACATTCAAAGTCCAGCAACATACCAGTACGTTGCTGGTCCTTGTTGGACATGTATTGTAATCTTTTTTTTCATGCAGCCTGTTGGCTGAACGAAAAAAAAAGATTGATCGGTGGGTATGCCCACCATTAGAATACCGCCCTTCATCCACCCACTTCTAATGATGGGCATACATGCACCATTTATATACGCCAAAGCATGGGGGCATCTTCCCGCAAAAGTTATGCTGCGTACACATGGTCAGACTTTTCCACGGGCAAGCCTCCGTCGGAATTTTGACTGTATGTACGCGGCATTAGGAGCAAAATCGCTCCTCCGCCCCTGCTGCCCCAATGCTTCGGCATATATGCTTTTTTTTTTTTAACTGTGGTGGCGAAATCACCTCCTACAGCACTGGAGTCGCAGGGATCAGGCCTGTCTCTGCGAACGCTGCAGTTATGTTTGTTGTGTTTTGCAAGTGACAGTGATCGATCGATACTGCACTTGGGTGGCCTGGGCTGGACGGAGGGGCAAAACGCAGGTGCTAGCAGGTATCTGGGCTGATTCCGCTAACACTGCATTTTTGGGAACCCTAAACTGCTGGGGACGCTAGTATAGATCTGATCAGATCAGATATTGATCTGTTCAGATACTATACCACTAAGGGGGGTGTATGCTTCACGCGTGGGTGTTAGCGTTACTGGCACTAACCTGACGCTGCCTGGGATGTGACGCAGACCCTCTCTGACGCTAAAACCTAATTGATATCACCCGCCGGGCGATCAGGGGGTTAAACCTTTATTGGGTTATATACGGCGGGTGCCCTGACACTATAAAAAGCAAACTAACTAACCAGCGTCACCCGTAACACTTATATGGTGATTACTGGTGAAAGGGTTAACTAGGGGCAATTAGGGGGTTAAAACCTTTATTAGGTAATATATGGGGGTACCTGACGCTATATAAAAACCTGACGGCGAACCTAAAAAAAAATTACTGGCTACCGATCTGCATCACCGTCACTAAGACAACGATCATAAAAACGATCGCTTAGCGACAGTGGTGATAGGGGGTGAAAGGGTTACCTGGGGGGCGATCAGGGGGTTAAACCTTTATTAGATAATATATGGGGGTACCTGACGCTATAAAAACCTGCGGCGAACCTAAAAAAAATTACTGGCTACCGATCTGCATCACCGACGCTAAGACAGCGATCAGAAAAATTATCGCTTAGTGACAGTGGTGATAGGGGGTGAAAGGGTTACCTGGGGGGCGATCAAGGGGGTTAAACCTTTATTAGATAATATATGGGGGTACCCGACGCTATAAAAACCTGCGGCGAACCTAAAAAAAATTACTGGCTACCGATCAGCATCACCGACGCCAAGACATCGATCAGAAAAATGATCGCTTAGTGACGGTGGTGCTAGGGGGTGAAAGGGTTACCTGGGGGGTGATCAAGGGGGTTAAACCTTTATTAGGTAATATATGGGGGTACCCGACGCTATAAAAACCTGCGGCGAACCTAAAAAAAATTACTGGCTACCGATCAGCATCGCCGACGCTAAAACATCGATCAGAAAAATTATCGCTTAGTGGCCGTGGTGATAGGGGGTGAAAGGGTTACCTGGGGGGTGATCAAGGGGGTTAAACCTTTATTAGGTAATATATGGGGGTACCCGACGCTATAAAAACCTGCGGCGAACCTAAAAAAAATTACTGGCTACCGATCAGCATCACCGACGCTAAGACATCGATCAGAAAAATTATCGCTTAGCGACGGCGGTACTAGGGGGTGAAAGGGTTATCTGGGGGGTGATCAGGGGGTTAAACCTTTATTAGGGGGGGTTAGGGGGCTACACTGGACCTAAAACTAAATGTACTGACACTTTTACAGTCACAAATGTCACTGATTGCAGTGATCACTAAATAAATGGTCACTGCAATCAGTGACACTGTGACTGGGGGCTGGGGGTGATCTGGGGGGTGATCTGGGGGTGTCTGGGGGGCCTGGGGGGCGATTTATGTACCTATGTGTCCTGGTGTCAGTGTAGTGTTGTGTGCACTAACCTGCATCTTCTCCTGTACGGCGCTCGGTATATGTGAGCGCCGCAGGAGAGATGACATCACTTCCTCCAGCCTGTGTAAACAAGTACACAGGCAGGGGAAGCTCTCATTCGCCGGGAGCGATCGAGAGGGGGTGGCCGGAATCGAACGGCCGTCCCCTCATGCCGGATCGCTCCCGAAGGTAAAACGACCGCTCACTGTAAAGAAGGGGGGTCCGATCGGACCCCCCAACTATACAAAGGCAATCACGTACATATACGTGATTCTGCCTGTCGGTGCCATTCTGCCGACGTATATTTACAGTGGGCGGTCGTTAAGTGGTTAACCATATTGTAGATTTATTTCACGGTTCCTGGGAATCAATTATTCCATGATTAGCGCAACTATATATTTTTTTTTCATCGCTTTTTCACTGATTTTTGTTTTCAGGTTAGTTGCTGCTTAACCACAGTTTAGGAATCCTTTAGTCTACAAACGGATTGCCTCCTCCATCCGAGCGCAGTTTCTTTTTTCTTTCTTTGTACTAACACCTCAAAAGATGGATAATTAAATATTAACAGCGCTAGCGGAATGCGTGCAAAAAAAGCGTAAACCAAAAGAATATATAAATGGTGAACTATTAGAAAATGGATGTCACCAACCAAGCTCTAAAAATACCAGTGCTAACCAATATAAAGTGCTTCCACAAATATATGTGTAGCGGCCCCCTCACCCCGTCCTCTTTAGCTAGGGGCATGTCACGCGACAGAGTGAGGTGCGCTACGGCCCATGTCCTCCCCATAACGGTGGGTGAGGTGAAGGCCAATATCTGATGTTTCCTCGGGCCGGTGTGTCTTGGGCATGTACCGAGTCTGTTGGGCAGAAAACCACTAAACCACCCTTTGCTCCCATTAACAGAGTCCATACACCGATCACAGTCCAACTGTTGGTTTTATTTCGTATCTCCACATACAGGCAATGCGATGGCAGCATAACGGTGGGATGAGCAGGTCGAGGCACTATACTGATCCGGGTCCCTACACCCCCTGTGCTATGACCAAGGGTTGCAGGAGTCTTAATTCGAACACCTTCGCTGCGTTGCAGCCCCTATCAGGGGAAGATGTCCTCCAAGAGAGTTACCGGAGGCCCATCCGTCACCGGGTTGACGCTGCACCGGAATCTTCGGACGGGTGACCTCCCCAGCCTCCTCACCTCAGATGCGGGTCCCCTCGCGAGGGGCACCCTGGAATCACTTCACCCTTGCGGGACCCAGTCGGAGTCACTGGGTCCCAGGCCTCCTCAATAGTACCTCATCCCAGGCTAAAGGTGCCTGGGATGGAATCCCAGCTTCATTCCGGCCAGGCCTAGGCCGGAACCTTGAACCGCCCGCACCCAGGCCGAAGGTGCCTGGGTGCGCGACGAGATGATCCCCCCCGAAGACCTCGTGGCGAGGGTGTCTCCCCCTTTTATCTCCTCCCATCAACACCACGGCGGGTTCCCCGCCCCAGCCGTACCATCTCCAGGAAGGAACCAAAAGGGTAGCACTATGGTGATGATTCTACCTGAAGCCTGTAGGTACTCTGCCACCCACAGGCAAAGGAGAATATTACATCCCCCAATCCTCCACGAATAACAAAAAGGGGTCTAAACCCTGACATAATTACACACCTGGGTCACACTACCCCCAGGTGTATCCCACTAAATCTGAAGACCCCGCTACATATGCAAATGTATTAAATACTGTTCATAAAGTGCTGGGTGCTTCCAAAGATGCAGGAATCCCAAACGATGGTCTCCCCTCTTATAGCCCCAATCACCAAAAATTGATTTGACAGTCTCAATAGCAGGAATGTTCTGATCGGGGGTATGCAGGGGTGCTCAGATCCCAGAGGTAATTCCAGAGGTGATTCCACAAATCTCAGTATAAATGAGGGCAATAAGACATGACGAGGGAAAAAGAGAAAAAATACATGTGCAAAGTATCGCCAGTACAAACCACACTGCGCCGTTAGCATATATCACTCACGAGATATAGGGAAAAAACAAGCATCAGTGTGTTCCGGATTCACAATGATGGCGTACATTCCACGGAACCGGAAGCAGTGTCACTGGTTCTTTAGTAGTCTGCCTGTTACATTTGTTGATTTTATTTGTTGCATAAGTATGTTTTGATATTCTTTCGGGAAATAGCCTAACTGCTTGTACACATATCTATCTATCTATCTATCTATCTATCTATCTATCTATCTATCTATCTATCTATCTATCTATCTATCTATCTATATATTTGTATTGTATATCTACTTTTATCAACATGGTCTCCCTGTAGATGCCAATAAAAATATCCCCTGAAGAAGTGAAGGCTGATTCATGAAACACATTGAGGTGTATGGCATGGCTTGATCATCATTCTATTCGTTTATGTATGCTGTCTCATAGCATTTAAGTATTATAAATGGCTGATTTATGTATCACTGGCAATATGTTTTTATACTACATGTGTTGAATGAAATTTGTACAAATTTTATCGGATTTTATTTTCCTGAATGGCGTACCTCTTTAAAAGTCCCATGAGCATCCTGGTTGTATGAGCTAGAACATTTTAAACCAGAGTTTAATGTCACTTTAACCCTTTCAATACAGGGCTTTTTATACCACTTCCATACCGGGCCTATTCTGGCACTTCTCTCCTACATTGTAGTCCTACATACTTTGCTAGAAAATTACTCAGAACCCCCAAACATTATATATGTTTTTTTCCAGACACCCTAGGGAATAAAATGACGGTCGTTGCAACTTCTTATCTTGCACAGTATTTGCGCAATAATTTTTCAAACGCCTTTTTTTTGGAAAAAAAGATGGTTTCATGAATTAAAAAATAACAAAACAGTAAAGTTAGCCCAATTTTTTTGTAAAATATGAAAGATTATGTTACGCTGAGTAAATAGATACCTAACATGTCGCGCTTTAAAATTGCGCACACTCATGGAATGGTGCCAAACCTTGGTACTTAAAAATCTCCATAGGCGACGCTTTGAAATTTTTTACAGGTTACCAGGTTAGAGTTACAGAGGAGTTCTAGTGCTAGAATTGTTTCACGCGCTCTAACGCACGCGGCGATACCTCACATATGTGGTTTGAACAGCGTTTACATATGTGGGCGGGACTTATATGTGCATTCGCTTCTGAGCTTGAGCTATTGGGGACAGGGCCGTTTTAAAAAAAATATATATTATTTATTTATTTCTTTTACTTAATTTTTTTTATTTTTACACTTTAAAAAAAAATAATAATTTTGATCACTTTTATTCCTATTACAAGGAATGTAAACATCCCTTGTAATAGGAAAGGTGTGTGACAGGTCCTCTTTATGGAGAGATGCGGGGTCAATAAGACCCCACATCTCTCCTCCAGGCTGGAAAGCATGAGATCGGGAAAAATAAATCACGGTCTCATGCTTTCAGCTGCAATCGCGGCTTTGTTTACCTTTGGGAACCCGGGCGTGACGTCATCACATCGCGCCCGGGCCTCCGACAGTCATAGAGATGACTGGTGACCATCTGGTCACCAATCATCTCTATGCTCATCATGTGACCAACCACCAGCGCCGGACGATTCATTCTCTGGGCCCCCGATGGCACGGGAGAGCCCGGAGAAGCACCGGATGGCGGCGGGGGGGGGGGGGATGTCCCCTCCTGCCGCCTATAAGAACGATCAAGCAGCGGAACCCCCACTATGATCATTCTTTTGGTGCGCAGAATCGCTGGCAGAAGAAAAGGATATCTGAATGATGCCTCTAGCTGCAGGCATCATTCAGATATCCCCCCACAAACCCAGGACGTCATATGACGTCCACCCGGAGGGAGAGAGGGTTCCTCCTGGCGTCATTTTACAATGGCCCGGTATGGAAGTGGCTAAACTTGCCTTAAAATGGTAATTAACTCAAAAACAAAAGACATTATAATGCAGCCTACCCATTCTTAGTTGTGGTGACTGCATTCATTTTTTTAAGCATTTTTTCTTTATTTTCCTGCTAGTTTTAAAAATCAGACAGACCAAGCTATCCAGCAAAAGTCGAAGTTAGGGGATTGAGACAAACCATGTAACAAAAATATTTCACACTGGGGCAATGCGCCGTCGGCGCTTTATCATCGTTTTTGCGGCGCTGTTCGGCCGCTAGCAGGGCGCTTTTAACCCCCGCAAGCGGCCGAAAACGGGTTAAAACCGCCCTCAAAGCACCACTGCAGCGGCGCTTTGCCGGCGGTTCAGCGGCGCTGCCCATTGATTTCAATGGGCAGGGGCGCTTTAGGAGCAGTGTTTACCCCACTCATACAGCGCCTTAAAGACGCGGCTGGCAGGACTTTTTTGAGCATCCTGCCAGCGCACCACTCCAGTGTGAAAGCCCTCGGGCTTTCACACTGGAGTGAGAGGAGCTGCTCTTTCAGGGCGCTTTGCAGGCGATATTTTTAGCGCTATAGTGCCTGCAAAGCGCCTCAGTGTGAAAGTAGCCTTACTGTGGTGCTTACAATCATTTTTAATTAAATTAAACTGTTAATAACCTAATGCAGTTTATTGCAACAGAAAAATTACACGAAAGTGGAGCAGGCCTCTACTTTTAGTTGTGGTCATGGCTGCAGCATAAACAAATCCATCACAGTACTTTTCTGATTTCTACATTTTGTGCTGTTGCTGGTAGAGCTGCTGTTCCTGACAATGTTGATAGAGTAATCAGGATGCACAGGGAATAAATAAGGTTTTCATTGTCACTTATGGCAACAGGAGTGTAGCATACCTCCCAACATTTTGAGATAGGAATGAGGAACCTACTAGCAAACGTATGTAGGCATAGGACACACTCCCTGCCCCACCCCCTTAAAGGAGAATTAACAAAAAAAAAAAGGGTAATAAATCCACAAGGGCTTTTTTTACCACTACTATTCCTTTATACTGGCTCTTAAAATGTAAAAACGCTAAAATTTCGAATTTGGATGAAAAGTTTAGCACTGGGAAACACTTTTTGGAAGATATAAAGTGCATTTCATATATAACTATATAGATCAGACCAAAATGAGGGACACATGAGGGGGAAAGAGGGACCGAGGGACATTGATCCAAATCAGGGACAGTCCCCCAAAATCAGGGAAAGTTGGAAGCTATGGTGTAGCTTACAAAAATTATCCAATTTTAAACTTGTACTGAGGGTTCTAAAGCATGGCTATTCAGAAGTCATCTGTTACTGATCATGTACTTGCCACTCTGGTTTATGTGAAAGATGCTGTGAATACTGTGGAACTGAAAAGAAAATGAAAAAGAAGTGTAGAAAATCTCAGCTACAGGAATACATTAAATTAACTGAATTTTGTCACCCTTGAGAGTTTAAATTGAACTCAAAACATGAAGCTGGTTGCACGCCATATACATATGTCATGGGAGGAAAAGTGCATTCAAGTGGAATGATTCCATTAAACACAAGTGATGTCTTCATTACTGTAAAGATCATATTGCTTTTAAATCTCAGTATAATGTTATTTTTTTGTGTTTCCATTCACTCACATTTTTTTTAACCACTTCAAGTCCAGGCTGTTTCACCCCCTTTCATTCTTCAGTGTCCTCTCACTGTCACAGTTTGAATGACAATTACTCAGTCATACAACACTGTACCCAAATTATTTTTTTTATAATGTTTTTTAGACAAATAAAGCTTTTTATGGTGGTATTTATTCACCAATAAATATGTAGCACTACCCCAATTAAGAGAGCTTCTGGTTTTGTTTGGGTCTGTACTCTGGCTATCAACCCCAAGAATTTGGCTCAAACCCTCCCTTGGCACAACTGATCTGCACAGAGATTGTGGAACCCACTGGTGATTGGGAAACACAATAATATCACACAATCATAAAATGGTGCATAAAGTTGTTACCTTGTAATGGCCACCTGTCCAACAGGGCAACAGACAACTCCACACAGTATTCTGCTCAACCAAGGATCAAAGTTTACTCAGTAAGAAAAAAAATAGCAAAGTTAAACAGCAGTACAGTTGACTCTTACATGGCCCTGCATGCAGAGTCAATGGTATAGCAGACAATATTTAGTTAGAATGAATCAAACCACAAAATAACAGTTCTAGTGAGCACTGTCTATGTATTTAAAGTACTGTGCTCGCGAGTTCCCCCTAATGGGCAACACTGTACACGTGTCCCGGTACTATCTGCTCTAGTCAGGCCTGACTAAGTTCGGTATAAAGTTCCTTCCAGTAGTAGAGTCTTCGCTAGCATTTGTTGGTGCACATAAAACATTTGTAATCCATCAGGTTATGAAAAGAAGGCAAAACCTGGAAACAAACAATGTTTGTGAATATATAACTCAATGACCGTGCAAACGCCAACCCTTAAACCTGCAGCCACTGGCAGGTCTTCTAAAGTCACAGGCCTACGCAACAGTTAATTAATTCCGGGCAGATGCCCTCTCACCAAAGCAGGCCTCATCCCTCTGGTACGTTCCGCTGTCGATGTCCCGGTCCGCGGTCTCTCCGCAACTTGCATTCTCCGGTTCCTCACACAACCGCACTGGATGTTGGTAGATGGATGACTCCGGTCTCCGTAGAGCGAGAGCTGGACACTTAGGAGAGGATCCCTCCTTGGGCTGAGTGATCCTACTTCACAACTGTAGGCCCAGGCTTTAGGTCTAGGCACTCCGGCAGCAGGCCTAAACGCAGGCTTCCTGTTTGATAGAAGGTGATGTCCAGAGAGGGAGAGGGTAGCTCCTCCCTTTCTCTAAGTAACCTCCCCCAGAAGGCTGTGCGATGATGCAATGCACTTTGGGAGTACAGCTGCACTGTGGGTACCATCGTCTATTTGATACCCATGACAATGGAGTCCCTTTCTCCCTGTACTATAAGTTCCATAATGCAACATTCCATATAGTTAAACAACAGTTGCTGCAATATCTTAAAGAGACGCTGGAGGGAGCTGGGGTTATTCTCAAGATAACAATAGTCTTACAACACACTACAAAGTGGCACCCCGCTACACATATATTATACCAATATATTATGAATCGAGGTATTCCCAGATTCATCCTGCAACGCTATAAAAATGTATAATGAATTATTCCATGTAATGAGCAGATTTAAAAATATATCCAAATAAAATGTTTCCTGCAAAAATGAAAAAAATATTTTCGTTCATAAATCCAAAAAGTTGATCAAACATATCAAATGCAGTAATCTGTCCAGTTTTCCTGGCATCTAGGTATATACAACTATTACAAAGAGGGATGTAATTCTCACCAAAGAGCAATATGGACGAATTTACCATCTATAAGCATATAACCCTTTTCTTACGGAAAGCCTTTCTAAGATCATTGTATGATCAAAAAGAGATACCCCGATTAGAAGATCAACAGGTGGGGGATGAGGATAGTAGAGCATTGAAAATCCTGGTTTCCCTGTTAGAAGAGAGTGAGGAGACTAATGCCCTGTACACACAATCGGATTTCCCATGGAATAAAATCCGATGGAATTTTCCGTCGGAATTCCGATGAAGCTGACTTTCATCAGTCTTGCCTACACACACTCCACGGCACTATGAATGGGAAGTTCAAATCCAACAGCGCCACCCTTTGGGCAGCTTTTGCTGATTTCGTGTTACCACGTGTTAGTAAAAGTTTGGTGTTAGCCGATTCGCGCTTTTCAGTCTCCGTGCTTTTCAGATCGTTTTCTGGTGTTCAGTTTGTGCTTGTGGGTTTGTATCTGTCTTTCAGTGCGTGTAGTCAGGTTGTATCTGTTTTTCAGTGCGTTCTTGTCCCCTCGTTTACTGGTTTTCAGGTCGTTCTTCATAGGCCTTGCTGTTCCTCAGTGCGTTCTGTTTAAGTTCGTTCTGACCAGCCGACCGGTTTCTAGCCATGTTGGAAGTACGCTCTTATCGTAGAGCTTGTGCTGTGTATGCGCTTGGTGTTGCGGTTAATACTTTGACCCGAGCTCTGTCCATGAACAGGGTGAGAAGGAGTTCATGAACCAAGAATTGGTTGCTCCAGCGGGACCAATTCTCTCATATGCCTCTGCTGGGGGAAATCCAGGAGAATAATCCTGATGATTTCAGGAATTATCTCCGAATGACGGACCCCATTTTTCACCATCTGTTGGATTTGGTGTCCCCCTATATCACCAGGCAGGACACTGTGATGCGCCAGGCCATCACTGCCGAGCAGAGGCTCATCGCTACCTTGCGATACCTTGCGACTGGGAGAAGCTCAAGTTCACGACAGGCATCTCCCCCCAGGCTCTGGGGGTCATTATCCAAGAAACCTGTTCTGCTATAATTCAAGTTATGCAGAAGGACTATATTAAGTTAAGTTTTCTCCTTCAACATCACATTCTATGTAATTCATGTATGCTAATATATTTTATTTCTTTCATCATTCCCTAATTACCATGATTGTAATATGCTGTGAATGTCCCCTTTGTCCTCATGCATGCTGTAAGCTTTTTTTGGCCTACATGCCTTCACTAACCTCTCCAGCATGCTATCCTGGGCCCATACACCCCAAGCCTAGTCACTTAACAATGCATTTTTTCAGCTCCATTGTATTGCTTTACCCTCCCCCCCCTAAAATGTGTCCAAATGTTTTGCTTCTCATTACAATCAGGCAGAGTGGTCGTGTCTCTTTTTTGAGGGCCGAATCTCAGCTAGAACCCCTCCCCCCCAAAATGTGTCCAATGAGCCATCAGAGGGGGTGAGGAATGTGATAACTGTGCCTTATTGTGCCTATACTGATGTTGGCCAAGAATGTTTTTGTGTAATCTGCTTGCAATGTTATGTGCAAAAGTCCTAAATTATTTTTCTTGTTTGACTCCACAGTTTCCTTCATCGCCACAGGAATGGCAGATTGTGGCATCCCATTTTGCCGAGCGGTGGGACTTTCCTAACTGCGGAGGGGCGATACATGGGAAGCACGTCCGCATAGTGCCCACACGCCATTCGGGGTCATACTATTACAACTACAAGGGGTTTAATAGTATTGTGTTGATGGCGGTGGTGTCGGCACACTATGAATTCATGTATGTGGACGTGGGGAAGAATAGCCAGATGTCAGATGGGGGAGTCTTTGCACAGACAAAATTTGCCTGACGTCTCCAGAGTGGTGGCCTGGCACTACCACATGATGAGGAGAACGTTGAGGGCCTTCCTTTTGTTTTTATAGCGGATGAAGCTTTCGGGCTGGGACCCCACCTGATGAGGCCATTCCCCCAGAGGACCCTCACCCCGGAGAAGAGGGTTTGTAATTACCGGCTGGCCAGAGCCCAAAGGGTTGTTGAGAATGCCTTTGGGATAATGGCCAGCCGATTCCGCCTGTTCCTTACCTCTATCCATATGGCGGAAGACAAAATAAATCATATTATTTTTACCTGCTGCATACTGCACAACTATTTACGCAGAAATGCATCCAGTTATCTTACTTCTGTTGGGCCAGAGGACGGACTTGCTGACAATGCCCTGACGGGCCTGGATACTAACCGTATTGGCTTGGCCCCCCAAAGCGCCCGTGAAGTGCGGGAGAAATATGTGGATTACTTTATGGGTAGGGGGGCCATTGCTATGCCAGACAATTTCTGATTTTATAACTTTAATTTTTTTTTTTATAAATTATGTGAAAAACTTGATTTGTCATTATTGCTTGTGTTTCTTGAATCTGTCTCCCAGGTTCTTATAGTGCACTTGTAGTGCCAAGTGGATTTGTCTTTAGTAAATAACCACAATTGTCACGGTAAACAAGAACATATTTTTCAAAATGGTATTGAGCATAGAAAGAAGAAGCCACACATTGTTGAGAAGAAAAACATTTTTACTCTGTGCACAAAAAATTTTTGTTTTTGGTTTTGCCTAAACACACATGTTTAAAAAAAATAAAACATATAAAAACAATGGAACTTACAAAGTTCAACCTTAGAAAAACTGAAGGCAATATAAGACATATAGTATTTAAAAAATGTGTTGCTGTTACCTTCGTGATGTCACCCCTGAACAAGTCAAAATTGGAAGATGCACACAAACTGTGCGTCAAAATGGGGTTTTTCCTCTTGACCCCATGCCTAATGTCAATATGTGCTATCTCCCATAATGGGGGATCAATAGACGTGTTTTGGGGGTGCAAACCCTTCCTCTCACCTACTTGAGTTGCGAGGAAGGGGTTGCACCCTCAAAACACGTCCATTGATTTGCCCTGATGGGAAATAGCACATGTTGACACACTGTGTGCATCTTCCAAATTTGGCTTGTTAAATTACAAAAAAAAAAAAAAAGTAGGCCACAAAAACGTGACATGGTGGCATTAAAAACATCTTTATACTCTCCCCAAAACATCAATCAAGTTTTTAATTTGTTTGTCAAAACGATAGAGTTTGTGCGTTATAACGTTGATTTCTCGACTCATAACCATGAGATCCTGGATTATGATTTGTGCGCTCCCACTGGATAAAGGAGGAGATTGATCTTCCACAAGCAGCACATCACCTAAAATAACAAAAAAACGCATGTCTTAAAAATATGCATGCATGCATGCATCTATTCCCTGAATCTGTGGTGTATGACACTGACCTGTTGTGGTGACACTCTCGCACACTTCCTCCACCTCTCCTTCCTCCACCTCTTCTTCCTCCACATCCTGAGCTTGGGGTTCTCTCTGGTCCCCTTCTTTCTGAGGTTGGGGTTCCCTCTGTTCTTTCCGAGGTGTGGGGTTCCTGGCCTCCTTAGAGTGGTGTGCTCCAAGTCTCCGCTCCCCTATGAGAATGAAACAAAAGGTATACTTTAGCACACAGATATTTGAGGTCAGAAGTAGGAATATGAAACATTGCTTGGAAGTGGGGTACAATTGTCTGTTTTGGCAGAGTTACAAGCTGAAGACATGTTTTAAAATGTATTTCTAAACTGGAATCCTGATCTTTTTTGTCCAAGTTACACACATGGAGACACCCCCAAAGTATCCACTGTAGCACCTGTGTTGGACACCCTAAAAAGGTTCTTCTGGTGTCCCACACAGGTGCTCCAGAGTACAGCTGTGGAAACAGCTGCTGAGTGTCCTCTCCTTTACACTGAATCAAGTTTGCATTTCACATTCTAGTTCAAAACACATCATCTAGACAACAATGTTTATAAACGTTGTTTTAATAGAAATAGGCATGACCAAATGTGGTTTATCTGTATCTGTGCAAAATATCAAATTTTGTGGAGGATTGATGTTTACTACAAACTATTATACTTTGGCCACTACCCTGAAAGTTGCCATTTTCAAATATCCAACCAGTCAATCAAAGCACATGGAGCAAAACATGCAAGTATAATATTCAAATTATTAATAACACAGGAGAAATACTTAGTTTTTACTAGCATTTTTTTGAGCTTCCTGTACTGCTCCGGCTCCCTCAGCTTCAGGTCAGACCACCTTTTTCTCAGCTGCTCCTTGGATCTCCAGACCCCAAATTTCGTGTACAGACTCCTCACCACTTTGCCCATTATTTTGGCCTTCCTGAGATTAGAGGTGTTGTACGGCCCATGCTTCCCATCATAATCTCTCCTGCGCAAGGTGTCCACCAACTCCACCATCTCAGCAAAGGACAAATTACTGGCCTTGTATCTTCTCCTGGATCGGGACGTTTCCGGCTCCGGGCTTTCCTCGTCGGAAGTTAAAACAACCCGCACCTGCTGTGTCACCGACATGTAGTCTCCCACTGTGTGTCAAATGAAAAGGGGCAGGGAATATCTGAGGAACAACGTCAGGGGCGGGAACGTCAGGGGTGGATGACGTGGGCGTAGTTTCAAGCATGCACAGGGAATATAATGAGAACACGCATGTGTCGTAATCGCGTTGTGTGCGCGGAGTAAGGAGGACCGGAAGTTCCGAACGTCACTGACGAAGGTAAAAATTAAAGTTGGGGCATCAGTGGCCTATACTGATTCATGATTTTAAAGGGCTAGATTGGGATAATATTAGGACAGTTTAGGCTGACCTAGTGTTTTTGTCTTATTTTTTATCTTGCAGCAAAAATGCAGAGTTTCAAGGATCCTGTCATATTCTGAGCATTCATAGACAAATATAGAGAGCTCACCAACTTATGGGAGATTAAAAACTCGTTATACCATAATCGTGTGGTACGGAGGCCAACAATTGAAAAATTAGCAGAATATATGAAGACCTGGATCCCAGGGGCAGACTATAACATGATGAGGAGCAGGATCAGGAGCAGCAGCAGACCAAGTACATGTCCCCAAGCTGTGGAACTACTGCGATTTCTGGACGACCAGATTAAAGCCAGGGAATCTATTTCCACCCTTCCCTCCACCCTTCCCTCCAGCATTCCCTCCACCCTTCCCTCCAACGTTCCCTTCACCCGTCCCTCCACCCCTGCAGAGGGTGACGAGGAGCTAGCTGACCTCGAACAGCCGGATCTGCACATCTATAGTCAGGTATAGTATTTTTCAACATATTTATTGTCCTAGAATAATTGTTGGGAACTAGATGTTATTATTCCAAAAGAAAATAATTAAAAACTAAAAAATTTTTTTTTAAAAAGGCAGTAGTGACCAGAATTGATTGGGACAAGAATGAAAAATGCTGGGGGCAGAATAGGAGTCTTTTCTATTTATTAACATTTAATTTGCAACAGTCATGAGCTGAAAATTGTATGTGATTGATGAACCAAAAACTAAAACTATGTCCCTTTTTTATACACAGGATGAGGTCAGCCAGGAGGACGAGGCTCCGGAATGTGGCAGCCAGGAGGAGGCAGGGGTGAGTGGCAGCCAGGAGGAGGCAGGGCCAAGTGGCAGGCAGCAGGTGCCCAGGCCAAGTGGCAGCACACAGTCAGAGGTGCTTCCCCTGCAGGTGAGGCCAAAAAGGCCAAGGAGGATGACCCAGGTGGAGGAGGAATCCCTGAAGATCATTAGGGAAGCAGCAGAGATCATGAGGGGCCCCTTCAACCCAGTAGAGTCCTATGGGTGCTATGTGGCCGATAAACTCCATAAAGTGGAGGAGGGCCAACGTGCCCTCTGTGAGGAGCTTATTTATACGGCCCTTCACAGGGCGGCGAGGGGCCAGCTGACAGAGGCCACACATCTGTGTGATCTGGCCCATCCTTCTCCTCCTTCTCCTCCTGCCACATTTCCACCACCAGATCCACAGCCTGCAAGGGAGCGTGGAGGGAGCCGTGGAAGAAACGCTGCAGGGAAGCGTGGAGGGAAGGCTACAAGGAAAACCAGAAAGTGATTCACTGGATTCAAGCTGCTCTGCCAGAAGACGCAATTTGTTGGAGTACCACAGCTTGGGGACATGTATGACATGTGCTGCTGCTTCTGATTTCTGCGATTCGGGGACAAGATTGTGATCCCAATTAGAGGGACTCCTCACGTTATTGATTTTATTTTCCATACAATTCATGCTGTCCCACTTCCTCCTTCCGCCCAGGGACCGCTTAGGTGACTCGTCATATCACCTTTTGGTGGCCCCTCCCTGTAGGCGATCCCCTGGGACACGTGACAGGTCCCAGGCGATCGCCTGTCCACTCAGGGAGCGCAGCGCCGCTTGCGCATGCGCAGTGAGTGCCCGGCCGTGAAGCCGAAAGCTGTCACGTCCGGGTGCCCACAATTAGAATGGAGGCGCCGGTGGAGAGGGGGGGGAGAGGACCGAAGCTCCGGGCGGCCGCGTCGCTGGACAGTGGAACAGGTAAGTGTCTGTTTATTAAAAGCCAGCAGCTACACTTTTTGTAGCTGCTGACTCTTAATAAACATAAAAAAGGCTGGAACTCCCCATTAAAGTGACACTAAAGGTTCACTTTTCTTTAAAAAAAAATAACAAACATGTCATACTTACCTCCACTGTGCAGTTCGTTCATTCTGGGGTCCCACGGCAGCTCTCGCGGCTCCTCCCCGCAAGAGCTAACCCCCTCTGGGAAGCTCTCTCTCTCTCGGTTACCTTGCGGCCGTGCTCCTATGTCATACAATCGGCATCCATAGCCGCCAATTGTATGACTCGCCCCTGCCCCTCGACGGCCGCATCATTGGATTTAATTGACAGCAGCGGGAGCCAATGGCTGTGCTGCTATCGATCTATCCAATGAAGAGCCGATCAGCCATGGGGAGAATGACGCGGGATCACGCCCTCGGAAATTCGGGGCTCAGGTAAGTAAAACGGGGTCTCGGTGGGGGCCGGACACTGCAAGGTGTTTTTTCACCTTAATGCATAGGATGCATTAAGGTAAAAAAATACGAAGCTTTACAACCCCTTTAAAATTTAATCAACAAAAATGCCACCCCTTAAGAAAAATAAATGGTTGAACCTGTTTCTTGATATGGTCGCAATGGATTTAAAAACAATTGACTGGAACCCTGGAAGTGATAAGGGCAGGAACGTTGTACTTTTGAATGAAAAACATTATGAAACTGAAGTAAAAAGACAATTGAGTGATAATACCACCTATAGACACCTGGATCAGAACTCTTTCCCAATATTAGTCAAAATTCTCATTGATTGATTGGATATGGCCAAGGAGGCAGGTCTGTTAAAACAGACATATCAATATTTGAGAGTGGCCGACTATAATGTTCTCACATTCTATATAATATCAAAGACTCATAAATATGTTAAAAAAAAAAACACACCAGGAAACCCATAGTATCAGCAGTAAAGGGTCCTTTGGAGAGAATATACAGATACATGGATCTTTTATTGAAAGATATGGTGATCCAATTGAAATCGTACGTGCAGGATACGTGCAGGATACTCGAGATGTCTTGTTAGAGAATAATGACCTCACAATAGAAGGTGATCTCTGGCTGGTTGGAATAGATGTGGAGTCATTTTACATGATGTTGATTCCACATCAGTGGGGATTACATGCAATTCGCTTTTTCCTGGATCATCATTATCCGCAGATGGGCCCACAAAATGAACTAATATTGGATTTACTGGAGATTGCGCTGGAGAATAATTTCTTGAAATTTTCCGGCAAATATTACCAGCAAATCAGAGGAACCTCTTTGGGGATCCGTGGGCTCCAGTCTACACGGGCCTCCACCTCGGTCTGTGGGAGGAACGTGAAATTTTCACCTCGCCGAGGTACATTGATTATGTGCTCCTACTGTGGAAAGGCGATTTTGACATTTTACATTTGTTTATTGAATGTTTAAATTTAAACGATCGTAACATTCGCCTCATGTATTCTGTTGATAAGACTCAGATTCTCTTGCTAGGCTTGTTGATTTTTATTGAGAACAATAGACTGGTAACACAAACATTTCTTTAAAAAAAACACTGTGAATACCTTGTTACAGGCCGACAGCCACCACCTTGAATGGCTCAAAAATGTGATACCTGTTGGCCAATTCCTCTGCATCAAGCCGAATTGTGTGAAACAAAATGACTACAAAGGGAAAGCAAAATAACTGTATTCAAGTTTCTGAGAACGTGGTTACTCCCATAGGCAACTGCACAGAGCTAAACAGAGGGCAGAGAATTACAAGCATTTTTCCAGGACCTCTATGTGTTCAGCACACAGCTGCAGGCTTTAGCTGCTCTTATGCCGCGTACACACGACCGTTTTTCATGACGAGAAAAATGCAATTTTTAAAAATGGTCGTGAAAAACGGTCGTGTGTATGCTTTAGAGCATTTTTCTCAACGAGAAAAATGGGCGAAAAAAAATTAGAGCCTGCTCTATTTTTTCTCGTTGTTTTTCACATCGTTCTTTTTAACGTCCTAAAAAACGGTCGTGTGTATGCTTTTACCAGGGGAAAAAAAACGTGCATGCTCAGAATCAAGTATAAGACGGGAGCGCTCGTTCTGGTAAAACTAGCGTTCGTAATGGAGATAGCACATTCGTCACACTGTAACAGACTGAAAAGCACGAAGACTGAAAAGCGCGAATCGTCTCTCACCAAACTTTTACTAACACGAGATCAGCAAAAGCGTCCCAAAGGGTGGCACCATTTGAATGGAACTTCCCATTTATAGTGCCGTCGTACGTGTTGTACGTCACCGCGCTTTGCTCGAGCGTTTTTTTTCATGAACGTGTGTATGCAAGGCAGGCTTGAGAGAAAACACGAAAAATCACGTCGAGAAAAACTTGTTTTTTTCCCATGAATAACAGTCGTGTGTACGCGGCATTAGGCTCAATTAACTAATCCTCCTCTCCCCTTGCTTAACAGTCTGCATACACCACTTGGTTAAGCCAAAATCTCAGAGAGAGATTTTGTACTTTTTACTATACCAAACATTTTTTCTTAGTTTCAGTTATTAAATTTTGCCAAGAAGTATTCTGCTACATTTCTTTGGTAAAAATAACCCAAATCAGTGTATATTATTTAGTTTGTGTGAAAGTAATAGAGTCTAAAAACTATGGTATATACATTTGAAAATTGATCAGTCCTGATGTACTGACATTTATTGAGGCCCTAAAATGCATGGAAGTACAAATACCCCCCAAATGACCCCTTTTTGAAAAGCAACAGTACAAGATATTTGGTATTAGGCATGTTGAGTTTTTTTTAAGTTCTCATTTTTTGTCATTTTTAAAAAAAAAAAAAAGAAATTAAATGTTTATTTTTTTCACAAAGTTGTCATTTTACCAAGTTATTTCTCACCCAGCTTGAAGCGGAGTTCCGCCCATAAAAATTTACTTTGCATAATTCTTCAGCAATAAACATAAGTAAAAACATTTAGAATTTTTTTTATTTTTACTTACTCTTTCCTGGCTGTTGCTAGGGGGTTCCTTGTAATCTGTCTTTTCCTCTCCCTGGCGCCTGACGTCATTTCCCTTGGCGCCCTAGTGCTCCTGGGAGATGTGTGTCATAATTTCCCAGGAGTCAGTGGGCAGCGCCGAGGGCTTTGTTGCCATCACAATGGGGCGGGCACTTCCAACGCCGCCGCCCGTTGTGATGGCAACATGGGACGTTTACGGTGCTTCGATATGGTCATACTGCGCATGCGCGAGAACGGGCGGTGCATGCTGGTCACTCAGCTGCACGGTATCCTGGAACATTATGCTTGTGGGCTTCACATGCCCACAAACAATATGGGAGCGGCCAGGAAGAAATTATATAAGTACATTTTTTATATTAAACCGGACATTGGGGGAAATTTACAAAAGATGTGAATGTTATATGTCAATGTTTTATAAAAATATTTTTTAAATGTCATTGGAACTCCGCTTTAAACACGATTATAAATCCTAATATGGTGCTGTATACCCGCGCTTAGGAAAAATGAAATAGTGAGAGTAGAAATAAACAAAGTGAGAAATAAAGTGAAAAATAAGAGCTGCAGCCCCCTCTATTGGGACCCTCAAGGAGAGTCCTAGCAGTGGATGAAGTAGATAAATGGGGTATGGCGCTGCTCACTAATCCTATATAGGACCAGCAATATGTAAAGGTTCCAAAGTAATATGTTATGACGGGATGTCAGACCATATACAATCGTGCCACCCCTAGAAAATAGTACTAGGAGTGTGTCCCAGCTGAATATGGGTAAACCAAAAAAAAAAAAAATGATCAAGACCGTGAATAGTGTGCGGTGTCAGTAGCCACCAGATTAGTAGCCAAAATCTCATCTAGTGCATCACAATAAATTTGTAGCTTCATAAGTCTACAAAGTGACAGCTAAAAGTGACAGTACAAAGTGCAGTGCCTCCAGACAGAAACACTATGTGTAGAAAAGCAATCTAAGTGACTAAACCGCTGGCATACATATAAAAGAAAGTCTATGATGTCAGATGTATAATTGGTATAACTTGATAGTGAAGTAGTCAATCCTCTTCATGTGTTAGTCAGTGATGGCAAGTTTGACATCTGATCTTCAACTATTGCAGACAGTTCATCCCCCACATGAGTCCCCACTCACCAGCTCCCTTCACCCCTGCAGGGGTCAACAGCGTGAAAAGGTGTATCGAGTCGGTGTCCAGGAGCTTCCACAGTACACCGCTCGTTCCGCACTTTTGGTGCCCCTGGAAGAAGTGATTCTGTCACGAAACTAGTCGGGCGGAACGAGCGGTGAACTGTTGTCACCCCCCTATTTTGCTTCTTACCTCTGCACGGAAGGGTGACCTGTTTGCGTTCGGCCAGCGCACCAGGTTATAGGCCTACCTACTACTGCAACCCTGTAAGTGTATTTTTGTATTTGCTTTTGGAATAAACTCAATGATTTTACACTATCAGAGGCCTTTGTTTGTTCCATATATCCAGTATCCATCGGGACCCACTGCCCTGAAGGGTGGAGTATAGCAGGTGTAGAGCAGTTTGGAGTCATCCAGCACAGCAGCCCACCAGTACTTGTACTCAACGCTTCCCTGGGTCCTCCTTAATAGGGGACCACGGGGTTCTGGTAAGCGGATTCCCTTCAATGGTGGTGGATAATTTTTTCATTTACTACTCTATTGCTACAGAGTGTGGACTGTCACCATTATTAGATTTTCTGCACGGGTGGATTTCATCAAGTGTGCATATATATATCTTGAGGAAGACTCGAGGATATATTCTTTGAATTCAACTTGGGACTTTTCTTTATTCACTTAAGTCTACTTATTTGCACATTTGTGTCACAGCATTATTTGTGAATATGCACAAGTTCGGGCAATTCATATGTTGCACATTTTGAGCATTTATATATTTTTCACTGTATTTTATATATTTTTCACTGAATTTTCAATTATTGGTAGCGCGGCTTTATTATTCTTTTTTATGTTGTTCACTGGTTTATGTATCACAGAAAGCCGCAGCTCTGAACTAGTATTTATTTACATTTTCCTACAGAGTAGGAATCCTTTTTTATAATTTTACTCTTAGCGCAGTTTCTTTTTCTTTTTCTTATTTTATCCCCACATCAGGGCTCTCCTAAAATACTCACCAGAGCAATATGACCTTTATTATATCAAGGGTCACAAGAACTTTTATATGCTGACAATTCACTTCAGATCCACCGTTGCCACAAGCTTTACCTCTTCGACAATGCAATAGAAAATAAGATTGGGTTCAAAAGGTTCTTAAACATTGTAGGATTTAAACCCCAATCAAATTAAAAGAAGCTTGGGAGGAGCTGGTGTACACAGTCCATCAACACCGCCGGGATCCGTGGTGCACAGAGCTGCTGAATACCAGTGGGTGTGAGACGTGAGGTAGAAGCTGTGCTATTTGCAGGTGGAGAATACCGATTTACAGTGGTTATAAACCTTTTACATTAAAAAGGAACACATCATATCCTTCTATAGTGTGTATTTGCCTTTAACCAAAGCACTGAGTGTGATTTCTGTCTGCTTTTTCCTTCCTCTGCTATCTGCATGAGTCCCTGCTGACAGGCCCCTTTCATACTTTGTGTAGCGAAACTTGGAACTTGCATTTTTGCTCACAATTTTGTGTGGGCGATTTTCACTTGTTTCTGCATGTCATGCATAGGGCAGCCCATTCACTTCAATGGGCCGTCCTATGCACGTTTGTCGCCCAAAAGAAGCTTCTGCTCTTTTTCAGATGACAAGCTTCACACGATTTTTAAAATCCTGTTTTGGTGTGATTACAGCACGATTCTTACATGTGACAATCACAGCAAAATTGAACAATGTGTGGGGTGCCATTTAGAAAAAACACCACCCAGATGTTTGTTGTGTGTTTTGCACTGATTGCCTTACCATTTGGAATCTTGGGCGGAATTGTGGTGATTCCGCCTGTGATTCCAAAGCGGCCAGTATGAATGGGGCCTTACTGATTCCAAGAGATAAAGGGAGACAGGGGACAGGGTAGGGAGCTCCAGCTCACAAGCCTTTGATTGACAGCCTTAGCTGGGCATTGTTTGCTGTGTGGAGGGGGGTGTGTCCCTTCTCTCCAGGCAGGGATCAGATTTCACTGAATTCTGTGATCTAGCTCTGCAGTGTGTGTGATGTTATATCCCCGCCCCTGCATTCTGCTGCTCAGAAAAAAATTCTTTGATCTGTATGTTTTACAAAACCATAGAGAAGAAAAGGCTGCAGATAAATGGGTACAACTTATGTAAAATGATTTGTTTAATCTCTGAGGCCAGTCACATCACGGATATATGTAAAGGGTTTTAACTACTTTAACCACTTGCCTACTGGGCACTTTTACCCCCTTCCTGCCCAGTAGGGATGAGCCGAACACCCCCGGGTTCGGTTCGCACCAGAACCTTCGAACGGACCGAAAGTTCGCGCGAATTTTCGAACCCTATTCGTTATAATGGACGCGAACGTTCGAAATCAAAATTGCTAATTACAACGGCCAATATGCATGTTAATGTTATAAAACAGGTTTGGGGACCCGGGTCCTGCCCCAGGGGACATATATCAATGCAAAAAGAAATTTTAAAAACGAAAGTTTTTTCGGGAGCAGTCATTTTAATGATGCATAAAGTGAAAAAAAAAAGTGAAATTTTCCTTTAAATATGGTACCTGGGGGGTGTCTAAAGTATGCCTGTGAAGTGGCATGTGTTTCCCGTGTTTAGAACTGTCCTTGCACAAAATGACATTTGTAAAGGAAAAAAAGAAGCCATTTAAAACCACTTGCGGCTTTAATGTCATGTCTTGTCCTGGCCGCCATATGGCTGAAAATCCTTGAGAAAAATGGCATGGCTACCCCATCACCCCCCCCCCCCCCCCCACCCCAGCCCCTTTGGGTCTTGTATGGATACTAAGGGGGACCCCGCACCCAAAATAAAACCCTATACCTACAACCCTATATACTCTGAACAGCAGTATATAGGTGGTGCAAACAAGACATGGACTGTAGGTTTGTTCTTAAGTAGAATCTGAACAGGTACATTATGAAGTGTAGCTACATCCCAAAAAAATCAATTTTTAAGCTTTTTGGAGAACATAGGGAGGGGTTATCACCCCTGTAACATTTGCTGTCTTTGCACATCTGTTCAGAACATGTCACCTCACTTTCCGTCCCAATGACAAATGTTTTTGGAAAAGTGGGGTTTTAATTGAAACAAGGATTGGTGATAAAGCATCAGTAGAGAGGAGATACCTTTTTCCCAAATTAAATCTAACAGGATAGAATTTTCCTTCCTAGGGGTAGATTTCCTCTCACTTCCTGTTTTCTCTTGCCGTTTGCAAGTAGGAGTCGTTTGTAAGTTGGATGTTTGAAAGTAGGGGCCTGCCGTATATACTCTGCAGAAATTTGCCCTATTAGATGTTGGTGTAGCCACAAGACTGGTGGGCACAGGAATGGGCCCTGCTGTGAGTTATTAGATCAAGATTTGTAATTGCATGCACCTGTTGAACAGGGCAGAAAAATTGGGCCTTTGGTGGTGGTGGTGGTGGTGGACGGTGTTGCCACAAGACTGTAGGCCCTCATAGTTACTCTTGGTGGGCGCAGGAATGGGCCCTGCTGTGAACTATTAGATCAAGATTTGTAATTACACGCCCCTGTTAAACAGGGGCTGAAAAATTGTGCCTTAGGCATTGGTGCTGGTGCCACAACACTGCAACCCCTCACAGATACTGTACTTGGAGCACAGCAGTCACACCTGTTGCGAAGCATCTTTTTAAAAAATTGTAATTACACGCCCCTGTTATACAGGGGCTGAAAAATTGTGCCTTAGGCACTGGTGTGGTGGCATGGATCATTGAGGAGGAGGAAGAGGATAGTCAGTGAACATAACAGGACAGTCACTCAGCATCAGCATAGGCAGTCTTGAAGGGATGTGACATTATAAATTATTCCGTTATATCCGCTTCAGGTGTCTGGTAGCTGGTGGTGATCCAAGACTGATTCATTTTTATGAAGGTCAGTCGATCAACCGAGTCGGTGGACAGGCGCACCCTATGATCGGTGACAAATCCTCCAGCAGCACTGAATGTGCGTTCGGAAAGAACGCTGGATGCAGGACAGGCCAGTAGCTCAATTGCATACTGTGCAAGCTCTGGCCAGTGATCCATCCTCAGGACCCAGTAAGCCAGAGGATTTTCGGTGGGAAAGGTGTCCAAGTCTGACCTTGCCCCTAGGTATTCCTGCACCATGTATATCAGACGCTGGCGATGGTTGCTGGAACCGATCATACCTTGGGGCTGCGGACTAAAAAATTGTCTGAACGCATCGGTCAGACGTCCACCTTCCCCACCGCTCCTTCTGCTACTGACCGAAGCCTCAGCAACTCGTCGTCCAGGACCAGGAGTTTGTAACCTCCCAGTTTCTGGGAACGCGTTGCACAGACCTTTCTGCAAGGCCTCCCTGAGATGTCTCATCCTCTGCTCCCTCTGCGACGGCAAGATAAGGTCCGCAACCTTACCCTTGTACCGTGGATCAAGGAGAGTGGCCAGCCAGTAATGGTCACTCTCCTTGATCCGAAGAACACGAGGATCCTTCCGCAGGCTTTGCAGGATCAGGGAGGCCATGCAGCGTAGGTTAGCTGAGGCATTCGGTCCGGAGTCTTCTGGGTCACTGAGGATGACATGATCGCCAGCCACCTCCTCCCAGCCACGTACAAGTCCACTGGTTTGTTGGGACTGTACATCATCCCTAAAAGACTGCTGCTGCTGATGCTGAGTGCCAGGCTCCACCTCCATGCTCACACAATCCTCCTCCTCCTCCTCCTCTTCCTGTGTGATGGGTGGGACAGAAGGAACATTGTCTGGATAAAGGGGGCCTTGAGAGACAAGGAAGTCCTCCTCTTCCTGCCTCTGTTCTGCCTCAAGTGCCCTGTCCATTATCCCACGCAGCGTATGCTCCAACAGGTGGACAAGAGGTACAGTGTCACTGATGCATGCACTGTCACTGCTCACCATCCTCGTGGCCTCCTCAAATGGTGAGAGGACAGTGCATGCATCCCTGATCATGCTCCACTGGCGTGGGGAAAAAAAGCCAAGCTCCCCTGACCCTGTCCTGGTGCCGTAGTCGCAAAGGTACTCATTGATGGCCCTCTGCTGCGTGTGCAGTCGCTGCAGCATGGCCAACGTTGAGTTCCACCTGGTGGGCATGTCACATATTAGGCGGTTCTTGGGCAGGTTCAGCTCCTTTTGCAGCTCAGTCAGCCGAGCACTGGCATTATAAGATCGGCGGAAATGCACACAGACTTTCCTGGCCTGCCTCAGGACATCCTGTAAGCCTGGGAACCTGCCCAAGAACCGCTGCACCACCAGGTTGAGGACGTGAGCCATACAGGGCACATGGGTGAGCTGCCCCTGTCGCAGGGCGGAGAGGAGGTTGGTGCCATTATCAGAAACGACCATTCCTGGCTTAAGCTGGCGTGGCGTCAACCACCTCTCGGCCTGCCCCTGCAGAGCTGCCAGAACCTCTGGCCCAGTGTGGCTCCTGTCCCCCAAACACACCAGCGCAAGCACGGCATGGCATCTTTTTGCCTGCGTACTCGCGTAGCCCCTTGTACGCCTACGGAGCACCGCTGGTTCCGAGGACAGAGCACTCGAAGAGGACATGGAGGAAGAAGAAGAGGAGGGGGTGGAGGAGAGAGGTGTGTCACAACCAGTAGTAGCATTTTGGAGGCGTGGTGGCGGAACAACCTCCAACACTACTGCACCTTGTCCTGCATCCCTCCCAGCTACCAATAGAGTGACCCAATGGGCCGTGAAAGAAAGATAACGTCCCTGTCCATGCCTGCTGGACCATGAGTCAGCGGTAATATGCACCTTACCGCTGACCGCCCTGTCCAGCGAGGCATGGACATTGCCTTCCACATGCCAGTAGAGAGACGGAATCGCCTTCCGTGAGAAAAAGTGGCGTTTGGGAACCTGCCACTGAGGAACCGCACATTGAACAAACTCACGGAAGGGGGCCGAGTCTATCAACTGAAAAGGCAGCAGTTGAAGTGCTAGCAATTTAGCCAAGCTAGCATTCAACCGCTGGGCATGTGGATGGCTGGGAGTATACTTCTTTCGACGGTCCAGCAGCTGGGGCAGGGAAATTTGCCTGCTACAATCGGACGTCGGTGTACTGCAAGTACTTGGTTGTGACACACCTAATTCTACACCTTCAGTCCTCTCAGAGCAGCTTTCAGAGAGGACTGAAGATATAGTGGGGATGGAGATCCCAGCTGATGAGGAGCAAGGAGAGGTCCGCTTTGTTCTTTGGTGTGGGTCTTTTATGTGTGCTTGCCAACGAGCTGCATGGCAGGTCGACATATGTCTGCTCATGCTTGTGGTGCCCAAGCGGCTGATGTTTTGGCCACGCGAGATACGCTTGAGACAAATATTGCAAATAGCAGTGGTGCGATCTGATGCACTCGTCTCAAAAAAGGCCCACACCAAAGAACTTTTGTGATAACGTGCAGAGGCAGCGCCCTGCACAGGCGGAGCTCTGCGGTGTGGTACAGTTGCTGTGCTGGCCTCTAGCTGGCCTCCAGGGGGCATCCTGCCTCGTTGGACATGTGACACTGCATCCTCCTCCTCCTCCTCCTCTCTCCCTTCAGGCACCCACGTGGAGTCAGTGACCTCATCATCCCCTCCCTCTTCACCACTAGAGCAAACCTGGCAGTAAGCTGCAGCTGGTGGAACACTACTGCCAGATTGCTGTCCTTCAGCATCCCCTCTCTCTGCGCGCACACTACTGACTTCCTCAAGCTGGGTATCATCATCCGAGCCTTCGAATCGTTGGGCATCCTCCTGGAGCATGTACCCAACACTGTGCTCAAACAGTTCGGGGGACTCCTCAGGAGGACATGGTGGGTCTAGGGAAGGGGTGGCTGATGATGCCATTGAGTACGCGTTGGCAGCTGCTCTGCCAGTACCCTGAGCCTGGGTGAGAGAGGATGAGGAGGATGAGGAGGGCTTGGTCATCCATTCTACCAAGCCTTCGGCATGATGCGGCTCCACATGTCCAGCTGCCGAAAACAAAGACAAGCGTGTCCCATGGCCACGTGCTGATGACGATGCACGACCGCGTCCACGGCCAGCACTGTTGTCTCTAGAAACAGAGCCTGCCTGCCCTGTGTTCTTGCCTCGGCACGCTCTGCCTCTCCTTGGCGGTCTTCCAGCCATTGTAGTCGGTAGTGTATATAGTATAAAAAATAGAACTCCTATGTGTGCTCACAACACACTGTAGGTCCTATGGGTGCTGACACTAACACACTATAGGTACTATGTGTGCTGCTGACAAGAAAATATAGGAGCTCTGTTTGCTGCCACTAACACACTAGAAGTCCTATGGGTGCTGCTGAGAAGAAAATATAGGAGCTCTGTTTGCTGCCACTAACACACTAGAAGTCCTATGGGTGCTGCTGAGAAGAAAATATAGGAGCTCTGTTTGCTGCCACTAACACACTAGAAGTCCTATGGGTGCTGCTGAGAAGAAAATATAGGAGCTCTGTGTGATGCCACTAACACACTAGAAGTCCTATGGGTGCTGCTGAGAAGAAAATATAGGAGCTCTGTTTGCTGCCACTAACACACTAGAAGTCCTATGGGTGCTGCTGAGAAGAAAATATAGGAGCTCTGTGTGATGCCACTAACACACTAGAAGTCCTATGGGTGCTGCTGAGAAGAAAATATAGGAGCTCTGTTTGCTGCCACTAACACACTAGAAGTCCTATGGGTGCTGCTGAGAAGAAAATATAGGAGCTCTGTTTGCTGCCACTAACACACTAGAAGTCCTATGGGTGCTGCTGAGAAGAAAATATAGGAGCTCTGTTTGCTGCCACTAACACACTAGAAGTCCTATGGGTGCTGCTGAGAAGAAAATATAGGAGCTCTGTGTGATGCCACTAACACACTAGAAGTCCTATGGGTGCTGCTGAGAAGAAAATATAGGAGCTCTGTTTGCTGCCACTAACACACTAGAAGTCCTATGGGTGCTGCTGAGAAGAAAATATAGGAGCTCTGTGTGATGCCACTAACACACTAGAAGTCCTATGGGTGCTGCTGAGATGAAAATATAGGAACTCTGTGTGATGCCACTAACACATTAGAAGTCCTATGGGTGCTGCTGAGAAGAAAATATAGGAGCTCTGTTTGCTGCCACTAACACACTAGAAGTCCTATGGGTGCTGCTGAGAAGAAAATATAGGAGCTCTGTGTGATGCCACTAACACACTAGAAGTCCTATGGGTGCTGCTGAGAAGAAAATATAGGAGCTCTGTTTGCTGCCACTAACACACTAGAAGTCCTATGGGTGCTGCTGAGAAGAAAATATAGGAGCTCTGTGTGATGCCACTAACACACTAGAAGTCCTATGGGTGCTGCTGAGAAGAAAATATAGGAGCTCTGCTGCCACTAACACACTAGAAGTCCTATGGGTGCTGCTGAGAAGAAAATATAGGAGCTCTGTTTGCTGCCACTAACACACTAGAAGTCCTATGGGTGCTGCTGAGAAGAAAATATAGGAGCTCTGTTTGCTGCCACTAACACACTAGAAGTCCTATGGGTGCTGCTGAGAAGAAAATATAGGATCTCTGTTTGCTGCCACTAACACACTAGAAGTCCTATGGGTGCTGCTGAGAAGAAAATATAGGAGCTCTGTTTGCTGCCACTAACACACTAGAAGTCCTATGGGTGCTGCTGAGAAGAAAATATAGGAGCTCTGTGTGATGCCACTAACACACTAGAAGTCCTATGGGTGCTGCTGAGAAGAAAATATAGGAGCTCTGTTTGCTGCCACTAACACACTAGAAGTCCTATGGGTGCTGCTGAGAAGAAAATATAGGAGCTCTGTGTGATGCCACTAACACACTAGAAGTCCTATGGGTGCTGCTGAGAAGAAAATATAGGAGCTCTGTTTGCTGCCACTAACACACTAGAAGTCCTATGGGTGCTGCTGAGAAGAAAATATAGGAGCTCTGTGTGATGCCACTAACACACTAGAAGTCCTATGGGTGCTGCTGAGAAGAAAATATAGGAGCTCTGTTTGCTGCCACTAACACACTAGAAGTCCTATGGGTGCTGCTGAGAAGAAAATATAGGAGCTCTGTTTGCTGCCACTAACACACTAGAAGTCCTATGGGTGCTGCTGAGAAGAAAATATAGGAGCTCTGTTTGCTGCCACTAACACACTAGAAGTCCTATGGGTGCTGCTGAGAAGAAAATATAGGAGCTCTGTTTGCTGCCACTAACACACTAGAAGTCCTATGGGTGCTGCTGAGAAGAAAATATAGGAGCTCTGTGTGATGCCACTAACACACTAGAAGTCCTATGGGTGCTGCTGAGAAGAAAATATAGGAGCTCTGTTTGCTGCCACTAACACACTAGAAGTCCTATGGGTGCTGCTGAGAAGAAAATATAGGAGCTCTGTTTGCTGCCACTAACACACTAGAAGTCCTATGGGTGCTGCTGAGAAGAAAATATAGGATCTCTGTTTGCTGCCACTAACACACTAGAAGTCCTATGGGTGCTGCTGAGAAGAAAATATAGGAGCTCTGTTTGCTGCCACTAACACACTAGAAGTCCTATGGGTGCTGCTGAGAAGAAAATATAGGAGCTCTGTGTGATGCCACTAACACACTAGAAGTCCTATGGGTGCTGCTGAGAAGAAAATATAGGAGCTCTGTTTGCTGCCACTAACACACTAGAAGTCCTATGGGTGCTGCTGAGAAGAAAATATAGGAGCTCTGTGTGATGCCACTAACACACTAGAAGTCCTATGGGTGCTGCTGAGAAGAAAATATAGGAGCTCTGTTTGCTGCCACTAACACACTAGAAGTCCTATGGGTGCTGCTGAGAAGAAAATATAGGAGCTCTGTGTGATGCCACTAACACACTAGAAGTCCTATGGGTGCTGCTGAGAAGAAAATATAGGAGCTCTGTTTGCTGCCACTAACACACTAGAAGTCCTATGGGTGCTGCTGAGAAGAAAATATAGGAGCTCTGTTTGCTGCCACTAACACACTAGAAGTCCTATGGGTGCTGCTGAGAAGAAAATATAGGAGCTCTGTTTGCTGCCACTAACACACTAGAAGTCCTATGGGTGCTGCTGAGAAGAAAATATAGGAGCTCTGTTTGCTGCCACTAACACACTAGAAGTCCTATGGGTGCTGCTGAGAAGAAAATATAGGAGCTCTGTGTGATGCCACTAACACACTAGAAGTCCTATGGGTGCTGCTGAGAAGAAAATATAGGAGCTCTGTTTGCTGCCACTAACACACTAGAAGTCCTATGGGTGCTGCTGAGAAGAAAATATAGGAGCTCTGTGTGATGCCACTAACACACTAGAAGTCCTATGGGTGCTGCTGAGAAGAAAATATAGGAGCTCTGTGTGATGCCACTAACACACTAGAAGTCCTATGGGTGCTGCTGAGAAGAAAATATAGGAGCTCTGTTTGCTGCCACTAACACACTAGAAGTCCTATGGGTGCTGTTGGGGTGCAATGCTGTGCTAACAGCACTGCGGTTGGTACTACTGCAATACTGTACTAACAGTAAGCACGCACCAGACTAATCCCCAGCAGCAGCTAATAACACACTAACTGTGCAATCAGCAGCAATGAACGATCAATGACTTAGGTAGCAATGGTTTAGCAAAGAAACAGCCAATGGTTTAGCAAAGAAGAGCAAATCTTTCAGTATCAAGCAAAGACAGAATCAGCAGACTAATCTCTCCTAAAGCCGGAACTCATGTGACCGGGGCCAATGGCGTGGCGGCCTTTTAAATGGTGGGGCGTGTACTAAAGCCCCTGAGCTGTAATTGGCTACAGGCGTCCTGCCTGTAGCCAATTATTGCTCTCCGAGTTTCGGGCGCTGTGATTGGCCAAGCATGCGGGGTCACAGTGCATGCTTGGCCAATCATCAGCCAGCAATGCACTGCGCCGGCCGCGCCGGCCGCAATGCATTGCGGGGCCGCTCGCATCACACGAATGTGATGCGAACGGCCCAAATAGTTCTGGGCTCGACGAGCGAGCGAACGCCCGATGCTCGATTCGAACATGGGTTCGAATCGAGCACCGGGCCCATCCCTACTGCCCAGGCCAATTTCTTTAGCTTCCAGTGCTGTCGTACTTTGAATGGCAATTGCATGGTCATGCAACACTGTACCTATATGAAATTTTTATCATTTTTTTTATAGGGGCCTCAATCGTATGACGATTAAGAACGCCTACCCGAATCCATTGATTACAGAATTATTTGACCGCCTCAAGGGAGCAACGGTTTTCATGAAGCTCGATCTGAGAGGGGCATACAATCTTGTAGGGATCAAGGAGGGCAACGAATGGAAAACTGTGTTTAACACCAGGACAGGACATTATGAGTACTTCATAATGCCGTTTGGCCTTTACAACGCTCCTGCAGTTTTTCAGGAGTTCATCAACGATCTCCTCTGAGATATGTTGCAGCAATGTGCGGTGGTTTATCTCGACGATATTCACATATATTCTGAATCCCTAGAGAGCCACCACACAAATGTCTCCCATGTGCTTCAGATGCTGAGAGATAACAACCTGTATTGTAAGTTGGAGAAGTGCAAGTTCCATCGTGAAAAGGTTAAATTTCGCATTATGACATTTCTACTGCCGGTTTTTCGATGGACCCAGATAATATATCTGCAGTTCTACAGTGGCCACGACCCGTAGGTCTGCATCTGTTACAACATTTTCTTGGCTTTGCCAATTATTATTAGACATGTGCATTCGTTTTCGTCCGAATGCATTTTCGTCCGAATTTCAGCTATTTTCGTTATCATTTTAACAAACTAAAACGAAAGCACAGAATCCGAAAACCGAAATATCCGACATAAACAAATGCTTTATTTTCGTTTTCGTTGTGACAACAGTTCCATATAGATAGGAGATTCGACGTGACGCTAACAATAACAATCTGTGTCTATCGAACCTGTGGTCGAATGTGCCTAACCTTAACTCTATTAGTCAAAGATTATTCTACATAGAGAGAAAAGATTCAACATTACAGAGAGAAAAGATTCGACATTATAGAGAGAAAAGATCACTGCTGGAATTGGGTGGGGGAAGTAAAATAAAAATAATGATGATGATGAACGTTATTGGCTGATTGTAACCAAAGAGGAGGAGCAGTAACTAGAACGACGAAGATTCGACAAAGCATCGAAAAACATACAAACGTCGAATCTGTCATTGAAGGCTTATGGTGTCTGTTGAAAGTTCTAAGAAGATTCGACGGTGCAGCTAAACTGTACGACGCTGCAATCGTACATTTCTGGTCAAATGCATCCGCCCATAGGCTATAGAAGAATTCTAATGTTGGTTGACTAGTAATAGTAATGAATAAATATAATTATTACTAGTCATACAACATTAGAATTCTACTATAGCTTGTAGGCGGAACATTCGACCGGAAATGTATGATTGCAGCATCGTACAGTTTCGCTGCTCCGTCGAATCTTCTTTGAACATTCGATAGACACCATAAGCCTTCAATGACAGATTCGACCTTAATTAATTCAGATTTTCGGACTAATGCAATTTCTAACGAAAAACGAAATAAATAAAAACGAATTTCGGGAGTAACTAAATAAATTTATTTTTCGGACGAAAACGAAATTCTGAAACAAAATATTTCAGTGTGCACATGTCTAATTATTATCGGAAATTTACTTGGAACTTCTCTTCTCTGGTTAAACCCCTGACTGATATGACCAGAAAGGACGGCAACCCACAGAATTGGTCTCCGGATTCCATTATTAAAGCCTTTGAGTCTCTCAAGGCTGCATTTGTTTCAGCTCCTGTGTTGGCACATCCTGATCCTACGCTACCCCTTATTCTTGAGGTTGATGCATCTGAGACTGAAGTGGGCGCTCTTCTACCTTAACGTCCTACCTCTGAGAGCACTATGTATCCTTGTGGCTGCTTTTCTAAGAAATTGTCTCCTGCAGAATGCAATTACGACATTGGGGACAGAGAATTGTTAGCTATCATTTTAGCTCTTAAAAAATGGAGGCATCTCCTCGAAGGTACCACTGTGTCGGTCCTCATTTTGACTGACCATAAGAAACTCACATTCTTTCTGAGGCTAAACGCTTATCTCCCACAAGAGCGCGGGGGCTCTTTTTCTGTCAAGCTTCAATTACATGGGGGGGCGTGTCTGGATGTGAAGGAGAGAGGACGTGTGGGAGAGAGCTCTGGCTCCTGTGTAAAGTATCCTGTCCATATCTCCTAAACCGAGTGACATCCTTGCTGGCTGACAGCTACACCGTGATCGGGGTCACCTCCTGAGTCCATCGATGCCATCCAAAAGCTTCAATTACATAGTCTCATTGTTACCCGGTACTAAGAATGTAAGGGCCGACGCATTGTCGCGACAGTTTTCCTCCGCTTCCAAGATTGAGTCGTGCCTGTTCCTGTAATACCTCCCGATCGCATTTTGGCTTCTCATCTCACCTTTGGGTGACAGAATTTGTGCCGCTCAGATACAGTCTTCTCTCAAGGTGACTGCTGCTTTGTCCCTGAGAATCTCCTCACTGCTTTGCTCCAGACATACCATTCTCCCAAGGCAGCTGGCCACCCAGGGAAGAATGAACTCATTAGGGCTATTTCTCAACAATTCCTTTGTAGCTGCTTGTTCTATGTGTGCACAGAGTAAGACACCAAAACACCTTCCAGTGGGCCTTCTACAACCCATACCCAATGGGGAGAGGCCTTGGACCCACCTGTCTATGGATTTTATTGTGGAGTTACCCAACTCCCAGGGCAACACAGTGTGACAGCAGGAAGGTAAAGTCACCTGGTTGCATCCAGGGGGGTAGATATATTTCGCCCAGATTCAGGCTTTACGCTGACTTATACAGCTAGGTGGAGAGTTGTATAAGCCCAGCTGAGACTAGTGGGCTCATTGATGACTCATACCTCTAGGGAGAGGGCTGGGCGTCGTGCAGACAGGGAGTTGATGAGGCCAGCTGAAGCTTGTCAGCTCATTTAGGCCTCTATAAAAAAACTCCCAGATTCATTAGATGTTAGCTCATGCCTGGAAGCAGACCTGTGTGGACTGTCTAGGGAGAGTGAACCCCTGTGCGGTGAGAGAAAGCCTGTGTGGCTATATTTTGCTTGGACATTTAAAACCAGGGACTAGGACAGCACTAGGCTGATCCCAGTCGTTAGTTAGGAAACCTGTAAGTTTAGTCAGAGGTCAAGTTGACCAGGATTTATTTTGTTTATGTTTTTTTTGCCTTGCTGTGTTTTTGTCACTGTAAATAGAAAATAAACCGCACCTTTTTGATTTTGAAAACCACAACCTCCGTCTGCTGGGCCTGTTTTGGGTGGGGAGCCCATCCCGGGGGTCACACATACCCGCTGCCGAGCTAGCCCCCTCACAGTTGGTGGAGAACCAGTGGCAGTTTTTTTTTAAGCCAGCATGGAGGAGATACTGAAACAGCTGGCTCTAGCAAATGCCAATCAACAGCAGACAAATGCAGGTTTGCAAAGGAGCCTTGCAGCCCAGCAGCAAGCTCATCAACAGAGCCTTGCAACTTTACAACAGAGTCTGGAGGCTCAGCAACAAGCCCAACAGCAATCTGAGGCCCGCTTCATAGACCTGTTGCAGAAGCAAGAGCAGAGACTACAACAACAGATGGAAGCAGTAATGCAGCAACGTCCGCAGACCAGTGAGGAAAGCCGTCCCACTAATACCGCGTCCTTTGGGGTGAGTCGTTTATTGACAAAAATGACTGGAGAGGATGATCCAGAGGTATTTTTGACCACATTTGAAAGGACCGCTGAAAGAGAAAAGTGGCCTGAGGAGCAGTGGGCTGGACTAGTGGCTCCTCTGTTAACTGGTGAATCGCAGAAAGCTTACTATGACCTAGAGCCTAACCAAGCAAAAGACTATGTGATGCTAAAAGCTGAAATATTGGCAAGGCTGGGTGTCACCCTGGCTGTCCGGGCTCAGCGTGTGCATAACTGGACTTTCCAGCTTGGAAAACCCCCCAGGTCTCAAATGTATGATCTCATTCACCTGAGCAGAAAGTGGCTACAGCCAGAGACTTTGTCCGCACCAAAGATTGTGGAACGTGTTGTAATGGATCGGTTTTTGAGAGCTCTTCCTACTGCCATCCAAAAGTGGGTAAGCCATGGAGACCCAGAGACGGCCGATGGTCTTGTGGATCGTGTGGAGAAATACTTGGCTACAGAGAACCTGACGGCCTCTTCCAGAGACACTCGGACTTTCCACCCTAAGACCAGACCATCCCCAGGGGCGGATAAGAGGATTCCAAGGGGTGAGGGTGGAGAGAGTGAGAGGGTGGGAGCTCTACCCCAAGTTTGGCGAGAACAGCCTGGGAAATCAGCGGCTCAAGAGGCCGCAAGAAGGATCGTTTGCTACCGCTGCCGGCAAGCGGGACATATTGCAGCAAATTGCCCGGTTGTGGAGGAACCCATGCAGTGTGACTTTCTGACGGGCAGACGTCAGTCGCTGTGTGCGACAGTCGCATGCACTGCCATTCGGGGAACTGAGAAACATTTATGCAAAATGTGTATTAATGGTAGAAATGTTGTGGTATTGCTGGATTCAGGTAGCCTTGTGACCCTGATAAAGGCTGAGTTAGTTAAAACAGAGGTCTCTGGGAATAGCAAGGTAGCCGTTATTTGTGTGCATGGGGACACCCGAGAGTATCCAGTGACTACGGTGTGTTTCGAGACCCCCAAAGGTACCCTCTCTCATCCAGTGGGCTTAGTATCTCAGTTACCGCATGACGCCATTGTGGGAAGGGATTTTCCGAAGTTCTGGGAACTGTGGGATGATCCTGAGCCCCCCACTGGTGCCCCTATGTACCAGGAATGTGATAGCCAGAACTCCCCTGAGAGTGGTGAGGACTCTCCGGAATTTCCCTTGTCAGTATTGGCAGGGGAGACTCAAGAAACTGGAGAGGAGCCCACCTCCTCAGACGAAAACCTACCGTCTGTGGAGTTTTCTGATCTTGAGGTTCACAGGGAAAACTTTGCCACAGAACAGTTGAAAGACCCCGCCCTAATAAAGGCACGGGAAAACGTAGTGAAAATAGATGGCGAGTTAGTGAACCCAGATAATACTGGCACTTACCCATACTTCAGCGTAGAGAAGGACCTACTGTATCGGGTGGCAAAAAGGGCAGAAGAAACCGTTGAGCAGCTTGTGGTGCCCAAACCTTACAGGAAGTTGGTGTTGGAGTTGGCCCATGGGCACATTCTTGGAGGTCATCTGGGGACAGAGAAAACCCGAGAGAGGGTATTACAGAGATTCTATTGGCCTGGGGTGATGAAGGACATAGAAAATTATTGTTCCTCCTGCCCTGTGTGTCAGAGGTCGGCCCCGATGCCACATTTCCGTAGCCCGCTGGTCCCTCTACCCATCATTGAGGTCCCGTTTGAGAGAATCGCAATGGATTTGGTAGGTCCTATAATCAAGTCCGCTAGGGGGCACCAGTACATATTGGTTATAATGGACTATGCCACCCGTTATCCAGAAGCGATCCCTCTCAGAAATACCTCGGCCAAAACCATAGCCAAAGAGCTATCTCTTGTTTTTAGCCGGGTGGGTATTTGTAAAGAACTGCTTACGGACCAAGGTACACCCTTTATGTCCCGGGTTATGAAAGAGCTGTGTAAATTGTTCAAAGTGACGCAATTGCGTACATCTGTGTATCACCCCCAAACCGATGGGCTGGTTGAAAGATTCAACAAAACCCTAAAACAAATGCTGAAGAAAGTGGTGGATAGAGATGGAAGGGATTGGGACTGTCTACTTCCTTATTTGATGTTTGCTATTAGGGAGGTGCCCCAATCCTCTACGGGATTCTCCCCCTTTGAGTTACTGTATGGGAGACACCCAAGAGGGCTGTTGGATATTGCCAAGGAAACTTGGGAAAGTGAGAGTTCTCCCCACAGGAGTGTGATTGAGCATGTCGCCCTGATGCAAGATCGAATTGCACAGGTAATGCCCATCGTGAAGGAACATTTGGCCCAAGCGCAGTTGGCACAGCAGAGAGTGTACAACCGTGGAGCCAAGACCCGTACCTTTTCCCCGGGGGATAGGATATTGGTACTTGTCCCTACGGTTGAAAGTAAATTCCTTGCCAAATGGCAAGGCCCCTACGAGATAATGGAAAAAGTGAGCGAAGTGAATTACAAGGTCAGACAACCAGGAAGGCGAAAGCCCGAACAGATCTATCACGTTAATCTGTTGAAAGCCTGGAGGGATAGAGAGTCCCTAGTCGCAGACACTTGGTCACCAGCTCAAACTGGTTGCGTGATTCCTGAGGTTGGAATCGCAGCCACCTTGTCACAACCCCAACAACAGGAGGTTAAGGAGTTTGTACTTCGCAACAAGGAGGTATTCTCTGAGCTGCCGGGACAAACATCTGGGGTAGAGCATGACATTATTACCCCGCCCGGTGAAAGGGTGAAGTTAAAACCCTATCGGATCCCAGAGGCCCGACGGGAGGCAATACGGGAGGAAGTACAGAGAATGCTGAACTTAGGGGTGATAGAGGAGTCCCAAAGTGATTGGTCTAGTCCCATTGTGTTGGTGCCTAAACCGGATGGGAGCTGGCGATTTTGTAACGATTTTCGTCAGTTGAACAAAGTTACAAAATTTGACACCTACCCCATGCCACGTATAGATGAGTTGATCGACCGGCTGGGAACAGCCCGATACATGACGACTCTTGACCTCACAAAAGGGTATTGGCAAATCCCCCTGGCCAAGTCGGCCAAAGAGAAAACCGCATTTGTAACCCCAGACGGGGCGTTCCAATATAAAAGAATGCCGTTCGGGTTACAGAATGCGCCGGCCACATTCCAGCGGAAAATGGACCAGATGCTGAGGCCCCATCGGAAGTATGCTGCGGCTTACCTGGATGACATAATTGTCCATAGCACAGATTGGGCCTCACATCTGCCAAAAGTGCAAGCAGTCCTGGACTCTGTTCGGGAAGCAGGGTTTACGGCTAACCCCAAGAAGTGTACCATTGGGCAGGAGGAGGCCAAATATCTTGGGTACACCATTGGGAGGGGAGTAATAAAACCCCAACTCAACAAAGTCGAGGCCATCCAGAGTTGGCCACGTCCCAACAGCAAGAAGCAGGTACGAGCCTTTCTGGGAATCGCTGGGTATTATCGGCGATTCATTCCCCACTTTGCTTCTAAGGCTGTGCCCCTAACCAACCTGACGAAGGGGAAAGGGTCGGTCATGATTAAATGGACCCCCGAGGCTGAGGCAGCATTCCAATTCTTGAAACAAGCCTTATGTAGCCAGCCAGTGTTGTACTCACCCGACTTCTCTAGAGACTTTGTCGTACAAAGTGATGCGTCAGATGTGGGGTTAGGAGCAGTATTGTCCCAGGTCTGGAACGGGGAAGAGCACCCAGTCGTTTACCTCAGCAGGAAGTTGAAGTCCCATGAGGTAAATTACGCCACCGTTGAAAAGGAGTGTTTAGCGGTGAAGTGGGCTCTAGATTCCCTTCGGTACTACCTGCTAGGTAGGCACTTTGACATGGTTACGGATCACGCTCCGTTAAAGTGGATGGCTCAAAACAAGGAAACAAATAGAAGAGTGAATAGGTGGTTCCTGGCCCTCCAGGAATTCAACTTCACAGTAAAGCATCGCCCTGGCGTTCAAATGGGGAATGTGGATGCTTTGTCTCGAGTACATGAATGCCTGATTGCTGGTGTTCCAACCCCGAGGTTAAAACAAGAGGGGGGGGTATGTGACAGCAGGAAGGTAAAGTCACCTGGTTGCATCCAGGGGGGTAGATATATTTCGCCCAGATTCAGGCTTTACGCTGACTTATACAGCTAGGTGGAGAGTTGTATAAGCCCAGCTGAGACTAGTGGGCTCATTGATGACTCATACCTCTAGGGAGAGGGCTGGGCGTCGTGCAGACAGGGAGTTGATGAGGCCAGCTGAAGCTTGTCAGCTCATTTAGGCCTCTATAAAAAAACTCCCAGATTCATTAGATGTTAGCTCATGCCTGGAAGCAGACCTGTGTGGACTGTCTAGGGAGAGTGAACCCCTGTGCGGTGAGAGAAAGCCTGTGTGGCTATATTTTGCTTGGACATTTAAAACCAGGGACTAGGACAGCACTAGGCTGATCCCAGTCGTTAGTTAGGAAACCTGTAAGTTTAGTCAGAGGTCAAGTTGACCAGGATTTATTTTGTTTATGTTTTTTTTGCCTTGCTGTGTTTTTGTCACTGTAAATAGAAAATAAACCGCACCTTTTTGATTTTGAAAACCACAACCTCCGTCTGCTGGGCCTGTTTTGGGTGGGGAGCCCATCCCGGGGGTCACACATACCCGCTGCCGAGCTAGCCCCCTCACAACAGTTATTCTTATGATGGTTGACACTGTATTCCACTTAAGAAGTTGCCCACATCCAAAGAATTGGCATCCATTTTTGCTTGGGCGATCTTTCGGGTTACATGGGCTACCCAAGGTTATCATCTCTGACAGGTGTAGCCAGTATGTCTCCAGGTTTTGGTGAGCCTTTTGTGCACAGTTAGGAATTCAGATTTTCTTTCTCCTCTGCGTATCACCCGCAGTCCATTGGGGCAGCAGAATGAGCCAACCAAGCCTTGGAGCAGTTTCTACGCTGCTATATTTCTAACCACCATAACAACTGGTCAGACCTCCTACCTTGGGCGGAGTTTGCTTACAAAGTACCATCAATATCTCTTCCCGATTGTCTCAGTTTATGGCGAATTATGGTTTCCAACCATCCATGTTGCCTGACTCATTTGTTCCTCAAAGAATTCCTGCATTAGAGGAGCATCTCTGCTCCACTTGGGTGCAGGTCCAGGAGTCCTTGCGACGTCCCAGTGAGAGGTACAGACTCCATGCTGACCACTGACGCCTACCTGCGCCTTCCTACCAGGTTGGGGAGAGGGTCTGGCTGTCATCTCGTAACCTCCGACTCCATGTTCCCTCACTGAAACTGGCACCACGATTTATTGGGCCTTTCTGTATTCTACGTAGGATCAACCAAGTGGCTTACGCATTGGACCTTCCTTCTAACATGCGGATTTCAAATGCTTTTCATGTCTCCTTATTTAAATCACCTCGGTACCGCATCCTAGCCTGGTGCCAGTCAAGAACCACGAGGAGTATAAGATACAATCGATCATTGACTCCCGTAGGTTCCGTGGGTACATACAGTACCTGGTTCATTGGAAAGGCTACGGTCTGGAGGAACGCTCTTGGGTCTCATCCTCGGACATACATGCTCCTGTCCTCTTCCGTGCTTTCCATAGGCGTTTTCCGCTAAAACCTGGTCGTCCTCTGAGGGGGAGGGGTCATTAATAAGGGGCTACTGTCAGGGCTGGGCTCTCAGCCCTTCCTTCTCTTTGCTCAGGTTGCTCAGCTGTCGGTTAATTGCCAGAACTCATCGTTTCACAGTGGCTCACCTGTTTATCATCTCCTGCTCGTCAGTCAAGCCACAGCCAGCCACTCCTGGGTATTTAAATTGCCTGGTTAATTTCATCAATTGCCTTCGCCATATCTAGGAGACTCTCTGCTGTGTTCCTGTTGAAGAGTTGCCTGGCTGACGTCCCTTCTGGTCCCTGATCCTGTCTACTGCCCCTGACTACGCTGATCTCTGGCTTCCCGATTTCCTGGCTTGTTCTGACTACCCGATTCGGCTACTGAACCCATGTTATGTTTTGACTACATTTACCAGTTGTACCATTTTTACCATTTTATTAAAAGGTGTGATTTTTACTGCATTTTCTGTCTTCGTCTGTATCAGGGAAATAGACGCTTTGATGCGCATGCCTGCACAAGGACGCACAGCACCATGGTTGGGCAGGCGCACGCCTGGCGTGATGGATGCCCGGCCTATATAAACCCACTGCTGACAGTGGCGCATCGCTGGTGTATCTTTAGCTTGTCCTGCGTTCCTTTGTCCTGTGTATCTGCTATTCCTGATCTGTGTACCGACCCGGCTTGTCCTGACCTCATCCTTCTGACCCCCTGGCTTGCATCTGACTTCTCTCTGCCTGCTTCCTGCATCTGATCCCGGCTTGGCTACTGGACTTGTTTATCTTGCTCCCTGAACTTGACTCTGATCCTGGACTGACTTCCTGTGTTGACACCTGGCCTGGCTCCCGACTCTGTTATCAAGTCTGTCCACTGGTCCCTGCTTCCTGGACCATCCAAGCACGCCTGTCTCCAGTTCCAGCTACCAGGCACCCGTGCTTCTGTGGGCACCACACCTGCTGTGTCACCCTCCAGTAGTGTGCTGCGCTCGGCCGCAAGGGGAGCCCTCCTAGCATCTCGGCCTTCTACCTAGTTCCTGACAGTCTGTTTCATGGTTCCTGACACTACAGTAGAGAAAATAGACTGCACCTGCCTACATACTAGCAAAGCATTCACTGATTAGATGAGATGGAGTGGCGGGGTGGAGACATCACCTTGTACAATCAGGGAATGCTTTGTGTTCATAGAGAAAATGCTAAGTATTTTCTGAATGTTGCCCATTGCCAAGCGACTGACCTCCTGAATTCACAATAGAGTAAGGCAGCCGCTCAGCACAGGACCCCAGAAGCTAGTGGAAATCACTGAAGTAGCGGTACCTAGTACAGTGGTTTTCAACTTCTAAAGGGATCTCACAGGTATGGCACATACACCATAATAAATATTGTAGCACCCTTGTCCTGAACAGGGCTGCTCTCAAGTTAAGTTTGCTGGCTGGTAGTCAGCCTGGCTGATTGTTGGGGTGATCCACTGACTGAATTTGGTGCACCTCTCTCTTCTGTCACTAGGTGGCATTGCCGCCTGTGGCATTAGGATGACAAGGGCATAGTGAATTTGGGTTAGGAGCGGATAGGTTGTCTCAGCCAATTGGTAGAAGCCTCTTTGGTCACATGGACTGCTGGGAGAGCCTATGTATTTAGGAGGAGTCAGATGATCGGGGTTCTGTGCCACCTGACAGCTGTCTGGGTGGACGTGTGTTGTATTGCTCCTGGCTGCTAAGCCAGAAGCTTGAGGGCTATCCAGGAGCACCTGGCTTCTATGCTGTCTGAGGCCTATCAAGGACTGTGAGAAGCAGCGCTGGGTTGGGGCTTTAAGTCAGGAGAGAGAGAAAAGCAGCGCCACTCTGAGTGCAGTATGCCAGTTAAAATTCAGTGTTTAATAGAAGTAAGATCAACTCACATTTGAGATATAATGTGCATGGCATAAGTAACTTGGGCTCCTGTAGTCCAGCTTGACAGCGCTGGTGATCAGCGGTTCCCGGTGGCTCCGGTGGTTCCCGAGGCTCCGAGGCTGAAGACGGTCACACAGCAAGTACGTCAGCGGTGATGGATGGGAGGCGTGTTTGAGCTTGCGTACGGAGCATGTGTGCTCCTTCATCAGACTTATCATATGCCTGATGAAGGAGCACCCATACTCCGAACGCAAACTCGACCATGCCTCAAACATGCATGCTCCGAACGCAAACTCAACCAAGCCTTGCGGCTTCACTGCTGGTTCCCTACTGCACATACGCGAAGTGCGCTGCGCTTTGTGAATGGCCCGGCGGCGGGGGAAGGAGATGGGGGCCGAACTTCCGGGTGATCTCCCGGAAGTGGGAGCGTTTACCTGTCAAAAACAGGTACTTGCTCCCCCTCGAAAGGTGCCAAATGTGTCACCGGAGGGGGGAGGAGGCAGATAAGCAAAACTTTCACTTTTGGGTGGAACTCCACTTTACATCTACGTGGGAACACATTTAGGTTTATAGCAGCAAGCCTCATGTGAGATTTAGTGCAAACCTCTGTAGATAACTACACATTCAGGGAACGTGCAGGGAATCAGATACCACAGGTATGACACATACACACTTACATTGGTCCAATATTTACAAGATGTAAATATTACCATACCTAAACTTCAGCTTTATGTTTTTGCTAATTCACTGTGTATCATGAACTATTGCCATGTTTTTTTTATTTTTTTTATTACAGTTTTCAACTTTACTTTTATAATTTTTTCACATTGCACTGCTGTTGATCTCCGTCAGCCTTTGTCAAACACTCCATGCCTTCATGCACTTAATCCAGCATTGGCTCGTTGCTTTGGATCATCTTCTTGGTCGAGCATAACTGTGCAATGTGTGTTGGCACGACTGATTGCAGTCTCCATCAGGGATGCATATGGCAAGGTGACAGACTTGGGAGAATGCTGTCATCCTATAACAGTCAGGATAACCAGGTATTATTTTAATGAAAGATGCAGATTAAAAAATATTGAAAATTAGATTTGAAATGACACAACATGTTAACAGATTTTAGGAGATTTTAGTGATTATGTTTACACATACCTTACCACCTGTTTTCAAACCTCTCAAATATCTGCTGTAATGCAGTAATACAAACACAAATTTTTGATGTTAGAAGCCTTAAACTAGAATGCTACGTCTAGGCAAATAATGTCTATCCATATACACTGATCAGCTATAACTTAATGACCACCCACCTAATATCGAGGAGGTCCCCTCTTTGCCACCAAAACAGCCCTGACCCGTTGAGGAATCGACTCCAATTATTCTACAGATATTAAAGTGGTAGTAAAGTCCCCTTTGTGATTTCTACCTACAGGTAAGCCTATAATAGGGCTTTCCTGTAAGTAAAATTAACCACTTCCCGACCGCGCCATGTACAAAAGACGTCCACAGCGCGGTCGAGTTATCCTGAGTGGACGTCCCAGGGACGTCCTCACAGAATCTTGCTCCCGCGCGCCCCCCGGGGCGCGCTCCAGGATATGTCCGTGACCGCCGGGTCCGGAAGACCCGGCGCATCACGGATCACGGTAGATGGCCGCTAATCGCGGCCGTTTACCACGTGATCGCTCCGTCAAATGACGGAGCGATCACTTGTAAACAGACCGGCGTCATTTGATGACGCCGGTTCCTCCCTCCCCTCTCTGTACCGATCGGTACAGTGTGAGAGGAGAGGGGAGGGAGCGGATCATGTCCGCTCCCTCCCCCATGTCAGCTGTGGGCTGGATCTGTGACAATTGCAGTCACAGATCCAGCCATCCATCCATCCCTGCTCAGCCATCCCTGTGCAATACTCTGCCAATACTCTGCAATACACCCTGTGCAATACTCTGCAATACACCCTGTGCAATACTCTGCAATACACCCTGTGCAATACTCTGCAATACACCCTGTGCAATACTCTGCAATACACCCTGTGCAATACTCTGCAATACCCTGTGCAATACTCTGCAATACACCCTGCCAATACTCTGCAATACCCTGCAATACACCCTGCCAATACTCTGCAATACCCTGTGCAATACTCTGCAATACACCCTGCCAATACTCTGCAATACACCCTGTGCAATACTCTGCAATACACCCTGTGCAATACTCTGCAATACCCTGTGCAATACCCTGCCCATACTGTGCAATACCCTGCCCATACCCTGCCATACTCCGCAATACTCCACAATACCCAGCAATACTCCACAATACCCTGCAATACTCCACAATACCCTGCAATACTCCACAATACCCTGCAATACTCCACAATACCCTGCAATACCCCACAATACCCCGCAATACCCCGCAATACTCGTCAATACCCCGCAATACTCGTCAATACCCCGCAATACTCGTCAATACCCGGCAATACTCGTCAATACTCCTCAATACCCGGCAATACTCCTCAATACCCGGCAATACTCCTCAATACCCGGCAATACTCTGCAATAACCACTTCCCGCCCGCCGGCCGTCATATGACGTCCTTGACTTTGTGCGGAGATATCTGAATGATGGGAGCAGCTACAGGCATCATTCAGATATTTGCTTTTTCAGCTGGCGATTCCCTACACCATAAGTACAATCATAGCGGCTGTTCCACTGCTTGATCGCTCTTACGGAAGGTGAGAGGGGATGCCCCCCCTCCCGCTGCCCTCCGGTGCTTCTACCGACTCACCGCTACGATCAAAGCCAAGATTGTTTTTTTTTTTGTTTTTTTTTTAGGCTTCCCAGCCTAGAGGTGAGATGTGGGGTCTTATTGACCCCATATCTCACTGTAAAGAGGACCTGTCATGCCATATTTCTATTACAAGGGATGTTTACATTCCTTGTAATAGGAATAAAAGTGCTAAAAAAAAAAATTTGGGGCGGAAAAACATGTCAAACTAAAATAAATAAAGTAAAATGAACAATAAAATATATATTTTTTTTTTAAAGCGCCCCTGCTCCCGCGAGCTCGCATGCAGAAGTGAACGCATACGTAAGCCCCGCCCACATATGAAAACGGTGTTCAAACCACACATGTGAGGTATCGTTGCGAACGTTAGAGCGAGAGCAATAATTTTGGCCCTAGACCTCCTCTGTAACTCAAAACATATAACCAGTAAAAATATTTAAAGCGTTGCCTATGGGGATTTTTAAGTAGCGAAGTTTGGCGCCATTCCACGAGCGTGTGCAATTTTGAAGGGTGACATGTTAGGTATCTATTTACTCGGCGTAACTTCATCTTTCACATTATGCAAAAACACTGGGCTAACTTTACTGTTTTTTTTTTCTTTTAGGCACAAAACAGTTTTTTTCCGTAAAAAACGCGTTAGAAAAATTTCTGCGCAAATACCGTGCAAGATAAAAAGTTGCAATGACCACCATTATATTCTTTAAGGTCTTTGCTAAAAAAACATATATAATGTTTTGGGGTTCTATGTAATTTTATAGCAAATAAATGATGATTTTTACATGTAGGAGAGAAATGTCAGAATTGGCCTGGGTGCTCCAGAACGCCTGAAGGTGCTCCCTGCATGTTGGGCCTCTCTATGTGGCCACGCTGTGTAAAAGTCTCACACATGTGGTATTGCCATACTCGGGAGGAATAGCAGAATGTGTTTTGGGGTGTAATTTGTGGTATGCATATGCTGTGTGTGAGAAATAACCTGCTAATATGACAATTTTGTGGAAAAAAAAAAAAAGAAAAAAAAATCTTGATTTTTGCAAAGAATTGTGGGAAAAAATGACAACTTCAAAAAACTCACAATGACTCTTTCTAAATACCTTGGAATGTCTTCTTTCCAAAAAGGGGTCATTTGGGGGGTATTTGTACTTTTCTGGCATGTTAGGGTCTCAAGAAATGAGATAGGCCGTCAGTACTTCAGGTGTGATCAATTTTCAGATATTGGCACCATAGCTTGTGGACTCTATAACTTTCACAAAGACCAAAAAATATCCACCAATTTGTACTTATTTTTACCAAAGATATGTAGCAGTATAAATTTTGGCCAAAATGTATGAAGAAAAAATACTAATTTGCAAAATTTTATAACGGAAACAAAGAAAAATTCATTTTTTTACAAAATTTTCAGTCTTTTTTCTCTTATAGCGCAAAAAATAAAAAACCCAACAGTGATTAAATACCACCAAAAGAAAGCTCTATTTGTGTGAAAAAAAGGACAAAAATTTCATATAGGTACAGTGTTGTATGACTGAGTAATTGTCATTCAAAATGTGAGAGCACCGAAAGCTGAAAATTCGTCTGGTTAGGAAGGGGGTTTAAGTGCCCAGTTGTCAAGTGGTTAATATCTCCTAAATGTGCACCGTTTAGGAGATATTCACCATGGCTGCAGCTCGTGGCGTCCTCGGTGCATGCGCTCTAAAGGTCCGGAATACCGTACTGGACCTTCAGCACTTTGTGGCGAAACTGAGGGCTCCCGTGCACATGCGTGGGAGTGATGTCATTGCGGCTCCGGCCACTCACACAGACGGAGCCCGCAAATCCGGAAGTAAGACCGGGGGAAGATGACAGCCCTCTCAGCGGTGACAGTGCACCAATGGAGGGCTTCATTTTAAGGTAAGTATTTCATAATGTGCTAGTATGCGCATACTTGCCAACAGTCCTCTCTCCTCTCACCCATTCCTCTCTCTCACCCTCATCCTCCCACCCCATCCTCTCTACCATACCTCCACTTCTACCCATTGTTTCCATATGTTTTGGAATGTCTTACTATTTCCCCTCTTGTTATATATAAATTCTTCTTTTCTAATAGTATTATCTATTACCCTCCTCCATTCTGTCTCTGTTGAGGGATCCTTTGCTTGCCACTTTTACACAATAAGTTTCCTTCCCTGGAACAAGCACTGCAATATTGCCGTTTGTATGTCTCCTGGAATTCCCCTTTCCTCCAGCAGGATCAATACACATAGCCTTGCCTCTGATTTTAGAGATGTCCCAAATACAAGGTTTATCCTATCTATTATCTCTTTCCAGTACCAATACAATTTGGGACACCTCCAAACCATGTGCATCAGGTCTCCCTCATCCTTCCCGCATCTCTGGCACTTCGCATCCGGTCTCCTACCAAACTGAAACATTCTTTTGGGTGTATAATATGCTCTATGTATTAGATATAGTTGGGATACCATTTGGGAGGGGGAGAGTGAAACTCTAGGACCTGCTTCTAATATCCTCTTCCACTGTTCGTGTGTTAATGGACCTACATCTCTTTCCCATCTTTTCCTGTTCTTACTGTCAGGTCCCTTTTCTTGATCCGCCTTGCTTATACACCTGTACATCTCCGAGATTATCCCGCTCGATGTATCTGCGTTTACTAATCTACAAAGCTGGGGCATATCATTCCATACTGGTGACTCTTGTCCGAATTGTGCGTTCAGCATCTCCTTAACAGTTTCCCAACATTTTACCATCAGTTGTACTGTGGGGCCCCTGGAGCAAAAAGAATCCGCCTCCACTGCCTCTACCTCTGTATCATGGCTAGGGATGAGCTTCGTGTTCGAGTCGAACATACGTTCGACTCGAACATTGGCTGTTCGATCGTTCGACGAAGATCGAACGATTTGGGCCGTTCGCGCCAAATTCGAGTGACGCGAACGGCCCACAATGCACTACGCCATCGCAGTGTCATCCAGGCGCTGTGATTGGCCAAGCATGCACTGTGACCCCGCATGCTTGGCCAATCACAGCGCCGGCAGCGAGGAGAGCAATGATTGGCCACAGGCAGGATGCCTGTGGCCAATTATTGCTGAGGGTGTTTAGTACACGCCCCACACTATAAAAGGCCGCCAGCACGGCGGCCTAGTGTAGTGTGTTCCGGAGCAGGGATAGAGTAGCATAGGCAGGGACAGTGACTGTTATTTCTTTCTTGCTTAACCTGGATTCCTTTAGTTTAGGGAAAGAGAAGGATAGGTAGGGAGAGTGTCAGTGTGTTTTGTGCTTCTGCTATAGTGTGCTTAAAAAAAACATTTATTCTAGGGACAGAAAACTCTAGGTAGGGACAGTGTCAGTTTCTTTCACTCTGCAAGTCCTTGTTTCCAGGGACCTGTAAGGACAGTGAGTTAATTGTCCTTGTGCTATATTGTGCTTAAAAAAAACATTTATTCTAGGGACAGAAAACTCTAGGTAGGGACAGTGTCAGTTTCTTTCACTCTGCAAGTCCTTGTTTCCAGGGACCTGTAAGGACAGTGAGTTAATTGTCCTTGTGCTATATTGTGATTAAAAAAAACATTTATTCTAGGGACAGAAAACTCTAGGTAGGGACAGTGTCAGTTTCTTTCACTCTGCAAGTCCTTGTTTCCAGGGACCTGTAAGGACAGTGAGTTAATTTTCCTTGTGCTATATTGTGATTAAAAAAAACATTTTTTCTAGGGACAGAAAACTGTAGGTAGGGAGAGTGTTTTTTTTCTTTCACTCTGCAAGTCCTTGTTTCCAGGGACCTGTAAGGACAGTGAGTTAATTGTCCTTGTGCTATATTGTGCTTAAAAAAAACATTTATTCTAGGGACAGAAAACTCTAGGTAGGGACAGTGTCAGTTTCTTTCACTCTGCAAGTCCTTGTTTCCAGGGACCTGTAAGGACAGTGAGTTAATTGTCCTTGTGCTATATTGTGATTAAAAAAAACATTTATTCTAGGGACAGAAAACTCTAGGTAGGGACAGTGTCAGTTTCTTTCACTCTGCAAGTCCTTGTTTCCAGGGACCTGTAAGGACAGTGAGTTAATTTTCCTTGTGCTATATTGTGATTAAAAAAAACATTTTTTCTAGGGACAGAAAACTGTAGGTAGGGAGAGTGTTTTTTTTCTTTCACTCTGCAAGTCCTTGTTTCCAGGGACCTGTAAGGACAGTGAGTTAATTGTCCTTGTGCTATATTGTGCTTAAAAAAAACATTTATTCTAGGGACAGAAAACTCTAGGTAGGGACAGTGTCAGTTTCTTTCACTCTGCAAGTCCTTGTTTCCAGGGACCTGTAAGGACAGTGAGTTAATTTTCCTTGTGCTATATTGTGATTAAAAAAAACATTTATTCTAGGGACAGAAAACTCTAGGTAGGGACAGTGTCAGTTTCTTTCACTCTGCAAGTCCTTGTTTCCAGGGACCTGTAAGGACAGTGAGTTAATTTTCCTTGTGCTATATTGTGATTAAAAAAAACATTTATTCTAGGGACAGAAAACTCTAGGTAGGGACAGTGTCAGTTTCTTTCACTCTGCAAGTCCTTGTTTCCAGGGACCTGTAAGGACAGTGAGTTAATTTTCCTTGTGCTATATTGTGATTAAAAAAAACATTTATTCTAGGGACAGAAAACTCTAGGTAGGGACAGTGTCAGTTTCTTTCACTCTGCAAGTCCTTGTTTCCAGGGACCTGTAAGGACAGTGAGTTAATTTTCCTTGTGCTATATTGTGATTAAAAAAAACATTTTTTCTAGGGACAGAAAACTGTAGGTAGGGAGAGTGTTTTTTTTCTTTCACTCTGCAAGTCCTTGTTTCCAGGGACCTGTAAGGACAGTGAGTTAATTTTCCTTGTGCTATATTGTGATTAAAAAAAACATTTTTTCTAGGGACAGAAAACTCTAGGTAGGGAGAGTGTTTTTTTTCTTTCACTCTGCAAGTCCTTGTTTCCAGGGACCTGTAAGGACAGTGAGTTAATTGTCCTTGTGCTATATTGTGCTTAAAAAAAACATTTTTTCTAGGGACAGAAAACTCTAGGTAGGGAGAGTGTTTTTTTTTTTTCACTCTGCAAGTCCTTGTTTCCAGGGACCTGTAAGGACAGTGAGTTAATTGTCCTTGTGCTATATTGTGCTTAAAAAAAACATTTATTCTAGGGACAGAAAACTCTAGGTAGGGACAGTGTCAGTTTCTTTCACTCTGCAAGTCCTTGTTTCCAGGGACCTGTAAGGACAGTGAGTTAATTTTCCTTGTGCTATATTGTGATTAAAAAAAACATTTATTCTAGGGACAGAAAACTCTAGGTAGGGACAGTGTCAGTTTCTTTCACTCTGCAAGTCCTTGTTTCCAGGGACCTGTAAGGACAGTGAGTTAATTTTCCTTGTGCTATATTGTGATTAAAAAAAACATTTTTTCTAGGGACAGAAAACTGTAGGTAGGGAGAGTGTTTTTTTTCTTTCACTCTGCAAGTCCTTGTTTCCAGGGACCTGTAAGGACAGTGAGTTAATTTTACTTGTGCTATATTGTGCTTAAAAAAAACATTTTTTCTAGGGACAGAAAACTGTAGGTAGGGAGAGTGTTTTTTTTCTTTCACTCTGCAAGTCCTTGTTTCCAGGGACCTGTAAGGACAGTGAGTTAATTGTCCTTGTGCTATATTGTGCTTAAAAAAAACATTTATTCTAGGGACAGAAAACTCTAGGTAGGGACAGTGTCAGTTTCTTTCACTCTGCAAGTCCTTGTTTCCAGGGACCTGTAAGGACAGTGAGTTAATTTTCCTTGTGCTATATTGTGATTAAAAAAAACATTTTTTCTAGGGACAGAAAACTGTAGGTAGGGAGAGTGTTTTTTTTCTTTCACTCTGCAAGTCCTTGTTTCCAGGGACCTGTAAGGACAGTGAGTTAATTTTCCTTGTGCTATATTGTGATTAAAAAAAACATTTTTTCTAGGGACAGAAAACTGTAGGTAGGGAGAGTGTTTTTTTTCTTTCACTCTGCAAGTCCTTGTTTCCAGGGACCTGTAAGGACAGTGAGTTAATTGTCCTTGTGCTATATTGTGCTTAAAAAAAACATTTTTTCTAGGGACAGAAAACTGTAGGTAGGGAGAGTGTTTTTTTTTTTTCACTCTGCAAGTCCTTGTTTCCAGGGACCTGTAAGGACAGTGAGTTAATTGTCCTTGTGCTATATTGTGCTTAAAAAAAAACATTTATTCTAGGGACAGAAAACTCTAGGTAGGGACAGTGTCAGTTTCTTTCACTCTGCAAGTCCTTGTTTCCAGGGACCTGGAGAGACATTGAGTGAATTGTCCTTGTGCTATATTGTGATTAAAAAAAACATTTATTCTAGGGACAGAAAACTCTAGGTAGGGACAGTGTCAGTTTCTTTCACTGTGAAAGTCCTTGTTTCAAGGGACAGAGAAGGACACCTGAAGGTAGCCCTTATTGCTTTTTTCCCATCTCCCTGCAGGCCATCTATTAGAATGTCTGGAAGGCAAACAAGGAGAGGCAGACAGTCAGGAGGCAATAAAAGAGGGCAAGCAGGCTCTGTGTCTGGGGGCAACAGTGCTGGTCGTGGACGCGGTGCATTGTCATCAGCACATGGCCATGGGACACGCTTGTCCTTCTTTTCGGCAGCTGGACATGTTGAGCCACATCATGCCGAAGACTTGGTAGAGTGGATGACCAAGCCCTCCTCCTCCTCCTCATCCTCTCTCACCCAGGCTCAGGGTACTGGAAAAGCAGCTGCCAAAGCGTCGTCTTCCCTGGTATCAATGTCAGACAAATCATCAGTCACTCCTTCCCTAGACCCACCATGTCCTCCTCCTGAGGAGTCCCCCGAACTGTTTCAGCACAGTGTTGGGTACATGCTCCAGGAGGATGCCCAGCGTTTCGAAGGGTCTGATGATGAAACCCAGCTAGAGGAAGGCAGTAGCGTGAGAGCAGACAGAGGGGATGCTCAAGAAGGACACCAATCTGGCAGTCATGTTCCAGCAGCTGCAGCATACTGCCAGATTGGCTCCAGTGATGAGGAGGGAGGGGATGATGAGGTCAATGACTCCACGTGGGTGCCTAATAGGAGAGAGGAGGAGGAGGAGGATGAGGAGGAGGCACATCTCCAACGAGGCAGGATGCCCTTTGGTGGCCAGCGTAAGGGCAGTACACCGACGGAATCACACCGCAGAGCTCCGCCTGTGCAGGGCGCTGCCTCTGCCCGTCATTCAAAAAGTTCTTTGGTGTGGGCCTTTTTTGAGGCTAGTGCATCAGATCGCACAGCTGCTGTTTGCAACATATGTCTCAAGCGTATATCGCGTGGCCAAAACATCAGCCGCTTGGGTACCACATGCCTGACCAGACATATGTTGACCTGCCATGCAGCTCGTTGGCAAGCCTACCTCAAAGACCCACACCAAAGAACAAAGCGGACCTCTCCTTGCACCGCATCAGCTGGGATCTCCAACCCCACTATAACTTCAGTCCTCTCTGAAACATGCACTGAGAGGAATGAAGGTGTAGAATTAGGTGTGTCACAGCCAAGTACTTGCGCCCACTCTGCTAGCAGTACACCGACGTCCGATTCTAGCAGGCAAATTTCCCTGCCCCAGCTGCTGGACCGTCGAAAGAAGTTCACTCCCAGCCATCCACATGCCCAGCGGTTGAATGCTAGCTTGGCTAAATTGCTAGCGCTTCAACTGCTGCCTTTTCAGTTGGTAGACTCGGCCCCCTTCCGTGAGTTTGTGCAATGTGCGGTTCCTCAGTGGCAGGTTCCCAAACGCCACTTTTTCTCACGGAAGGCTATTCCGGCTCTCTACCGGCATGTGGAAGGCAATGTCTTGGCCTCGCTGGACAGGGCGGTCAGCGGTAAGGTGCATATTACCGCTGACTCATGGTCCAGCAGGCATGGACAGGGACGTTACCTTTCTTTCACGGCCCATTGGGTCACTCTTTTGGCAGCTGGGAAGGATTCAGGACAAGGTGCAGTAGTGTTGGAGGTTGTCCCACCGCCACGCCTCCAAAATGCTACTACTGGTTGTGACACACCTCTCTCCTCCACCCCCTCCTCTTCTTCTTCCTCCATGGCCTCTTCCTGTGGTTTGTCCTATGAACCAGCGGTGCTCCGTAGCCGTTCACGGGGCTACGCAAGTACGCAGGCAAAAAGATGCCATGCCGTGCTTGCGCTGGTGTGTTTGGGGGACAGAAGCCACACTGGGGCAGAGGTCCTGTCTGCTCTGCAGGGCCAGGCCGAGAGGTGGTTGACGCCACGCCAGCTTAAGCCAGGAATGGTGGTTTGCGACAATGGCACCAACCTCCTCTCCGCCCTCCGACAGGGACAACTGACCCATGTGCCCTGTGTGGCTCACGTCCTTAACCTGGTGGTGCAGCGCTTCTTGGGCAGGTACCCGGGCTTACAGGATGTCCTGAGGCAGGCCAGGAAAGTCTGTGTGCATTTCCGCAGATCTTATAATGCCAGTGCTCGCCTGGCTGAGCTGCAAAAGGAGTTGAACCTGCCCAAGAACCGCCTTATATGTGACATGCCCACCAGGTGGAACTCAACGTTGGCCATGCTGCAGCGGCTGCACACGCAGCAGAGGGCCATCAATGAGTACCTGTGCGACTACGGCACCAGGACAGGGTCAGGGGAGCTTGGTTTTTTTTCTCCACGCCAGTGGGGCATGATCAGGGATGCATGCACTGTCCTGGCACCATTTGAGGAGGCCACGAGGATGGTGAGCAGTGACAGTGCATGCATCAGTGACACTGTACCTCTTGTCCACCTGTTGGAGCACACGCTGCGTGGAATAATGGACAGGGCACTTGAGGCAGAACAGAGGCAGGAAGAGGAGGACTTCCTTGCCTCTCAAGGCCCCCTTTACCCAGACAGTGTTCCTTCTGTCCCACCCATCGCACAGGAAGAGGAGGAGGAGGAGGAGGAGGAGGAGGAGGAGGAGGAGGATTGTGTCAGCATGGAGGTGGAGGCTGGCACTCAGCATCATCAGCAGCAGTCTTTTAGGGATGATTTACAGTCCCAAGAAACCAGTGGACTTGTACGTGGCTGGGAGGAGGTGGCTGCGGATCATGTCGTCCTTAGTGACCCAGAGGACTCCGGAGCGAATGCCTCAGCAAACCTACGCTGCATGGCCTCCCTGATCCTGCAAAGTCTGCGGAAGGATCCTCGTATTCTTCGGATCAAGGAGAGGGACCATTACTGGCTGGCCACTCTCCTTGATCCACGGTACAAGGGTAAGGTTGCGGACCTTATGTTACCGTCGCAGAGGGAGCAGAGGATGAGACAACTCCGGGAGGCCTTGCAGAAAGGTCTGTGCAACGCGTTCCCAGAGACTGGGAGGTTGCAAACTCCTGGTCCTGGACAACGAGTTGCTGAGGCTTCGGCCAGTCAAAGAAGGAGCGGTGGGGAAGGTGGCCGTCTGACCGATGCGTTCAGACAATTCTTTAGTCCGCAGCCCCAAAGTATGATCGGTTCCAGCAACCATCGCCAGCGTCTGATAAACATGGTGCAGGAATATCTAGGGGCAAGGTCAGACTTGGACACCTTCCCCACCGAAAATCCTCTGGCTTACTGGGTCTTGAGGATGGATCACTGGCCAGAGCTTGCACAGTATGCAATTGAGCTACTGGCCTGTCCTGCATCCAGCGTTCTTTCGGAACGCACATTCAGTGCTGCTGGAGGATTTGTCACGGATCACAGGGTGCGCCTGTCCACCGACTCGGTTGATCGACTGACTTTCATCAAGATGAACCAGTGTTGGATCACCACCAGCTACCACACACCTGATGCTGATATAACAGACTAATTGATTTTAAAATGTCACATCCCTTCAAGACTGATGCTGATGCTGAGTGCCTGTGCTGTTATGTTGACTGGCTATCCTCCTCCTCCGAGTCCTCAATGATACGATTGATGATGATAGCTTGGAAGATCATTTTTGTTTATGGGTGCCGCCACCAGTGCCTAACGCCCAATTTTTCAGCCCCTGTTTAACAGGGGCGTGTAATTACAATTTTTGAAGCAATACTTTGCAACAGGGCTCATTGCTGTGCTCCAAGTACAGTATCTGTGAGGAGTTGCAGTGTTGTGCCACCAGTGCCTAAGGCCCAATTTTTCAGCCCCTGTTTAACAGGGGCGTGTCATTACAATTTTTGAAGCAATACTTTGCAACAGGGCTCATTGCTGTGCTCCAAGTACAGTATCTGTGAAGGGTTGCAGTGTTGTGCCACCAGTGCCTAAGGCCCAATTTTTCAGCCCCTGTTCAACAGGGGCATGTAATTACAATTCTTGATCTAATAATTCACAGCAGGGCCCATTGCTGCACCCACCAAGAGTAACTGTCAGGGCTTACAGTGTTGTGGCACCAGCACCACCATCAAAGGCCCAATTTTTACTACCACTGTTCAACAATTATATGTAATTAAAATTCCTGATATAATAGTTGACAGCAGGGCGTTCCAGCACCAACCAAGAGTAACTGTGAGTGCTTACAGTGTTGTGCCAACACCAACAACTAAGGGGCCTATTTCTGCAGAGTATATACGGCAGGTCCCTACTTTCAAACATCCAACTTACAAACGACTCCTACTTGCAAACGCAAGAAGACAACAGGAAGTGAGAGGAAATCTACCACTAGGAAGGAAAATTCTCTCCTGTAAGAATAAATATGGGAGAAAGGTGTCTCCTCTGTACTGATGCTTTATCAGCAATCCTTGTTTCAAGAAAAACACCACATTTCAAAAACAGTTGTCATTAGGACGGAAAGTGAGGTGAAATGTTCTGAACAGGGGCACAGACAGCAAAACAAATGTTACAGGGGTGATAACCCTTACCTATGTTTTCCAAAAAGTTTAAAAATAGATTTTTGGTCTGGAGCTACACTTCAACAATGTACCTGTTCAAAATTACAAACAGATTCTACATAAGAACAAACCTACAGTCCCTGTCTTGTATGCACCGCCTGTATACGGCTGTTCAGAGTATATAGGGCCTTTTTTATTTTATGTGCGGGGTTCCCCTTAATATCCATACAAGACCCAAAGGGGCTGGTAATGGGCTGGGGTAGGGGGGGGGTCATGGGGTAGCTATGCCATTTTTCTTAAAGATTTTCATCCATATTACCGGGACCAGACATTACATTAAAGCCGCAAGCAGTTTTAAATGGCTTTTTTTTCCTTTAGAAGTGTCATTTTGTGCAGGGACAGTTCTAAACACGGGAAACACGTGGCACTTCACAGGCATACTTTAGACACCCCCCAGGTACGATATTTAAAGGAATATTTGACTTTTTTTTTTTCACTTTATGCATCATTAAAATGACTGCTCCCGGAAAACGACCGTTTTTAAAACTTATTTTTGCATTGATACATGTCCCCTGGTGCAGAACCCGGGTTCCCAAACCCTTTTTAGGACAATAACATGCATAATAGTTTTTATAATTAGCACTTTAGAATTCGAACGTTCGCATCCATTGTATTTAATAGGGTTCTAATGTTCGTTCGAACTTTCGGTCCGTTCGCGGGTTCTGGTGCGAACCGAACCCGGGGGTGTTCGGCTCATCACTAATCATGGCTAGTGTCGTTCAGTAATAAGCTTCTCCCAGACTCCCTGCCCACTGGTAGGTTACTTCCTCGCATATATTGCATTTGAGCGGCTAAAAAATACCATCTTGGGTTGGGAAGTGCCAAGCCCCCCTTCTCTCTAGGTTGTTGTAGGGTACTGAGGCGGATCCTTACCGCTCCATTTATCCATATCAGTTCCCTAAACACACTATCTAATTTTTTGAACCAATATTTTGGAATCCATACTGGGGAATTGTGTAAAACGTATAGGATCTGTGGCATCCACACCATTTTGACCAAGTTACAGCGTCCAGCCACCGAGAGTGGGAGCCTATTCCAGACTCGGCATTTCTGTTTTAATTTTGTCATTAGTGGTACTAGATTTCCGGCTATATATTGCCCTGGATCTCTTGTTACATTTATTCCCAGGTACCTCATCTGACTTACCACTTTAACTTGGGTTATCTGCTGTAATAGTGGGTCTATCAGTAAAAGTGAAGATTTTCCCAAATTAATCCTCAGCCCTGAGAACTTACTAAAGTCCACAATTATCCCCATTGCTGCATCCAGCGAGGACTGTGTCCCCCCCAAGAAAAGCAGTACACCGTTGGCGTACATAGCAACCTTTTCTTCCCCCAATCTCCTTTTAAATCCCTGTATTTCTGTGGATGCCCTTATTGCGATGGCCAAGGGTTCCATTGCGAGGGTAAAAAATAGGGCGATAATGGGCACCCCTGCCTTGTCCCCCTCGCCAACTGGAACCAATCCGAGCACTCACTGTGCTTTAAATTTAAGGCTAGCCTGAGCAATAGTTTAGCTCAGGTTCTTAAATTTTTGCCTAGTATGGACTCTGCTCTGCTGTAATGTTGCCTGGAGTATAGTTCCCCTTGACCTGCAGGTGGCACTGTTGCCCAGGGAAGAACCACAGGTGGCGTTGCGGTGTGATTGGGTGTCCTCTCTCGGCTGCCGTGCGGTGGGCGGGTTCTGCCTGCTGTGCATGCCAGGAGAGGGTACATAAAGGGCAGATGCCATGTTCTGAGGTGGTGTGCCGGGGGGATTCCAAAGGAGGACCCCTGGTGGCGAAGTCGCTCCCCTTTGGCCCTGCAGCCTGGGGGGGTGCATGAACTGGTCGAGGAGTCTCGGGCACCTTTAGCCCGAGGCTGCAGAGTTCCAGGTAGGCCCAGTACCTTCAACTGGGTCTACAAAGCCAACCACTGGAGTCCCAGGGAACCCAAGGGAGGGTGGCCCGCTTTGAAACAGAGGAAACCGGGGGAGGACCTGTCCGATGGATCGGTGAAGGAAGTCACGGTCTCGGAGAGGCCTGGTTGCCTATCAGAGGGAAGGATTCGTGAGTTGCAAGATAGCTCCTGTAGTGTGCCCCATTGGCACCTATGGTCTCTAAATATCTACAGGCATTAGGAAGTTTTAAATTCAGGAACCAAAGGATTCTGTGGCAGAGGATCTCTTGAACTTGTCCGTGAAGGGGACTTGAACTAAGTGTCATGTTCGTGCTTCACTCCGGCTGCTAGAACTGTGAGAGGGATCTATCCGGGTGGGCAATACCCACTCAGGCTTGGGTGGAGAATAGGGTGCCGCATACCTGAACCTAATTCCCTACTAGATTCTATTGCTGTCTTCAACCTTTCTCCCAAAGTTATTTCAAGCTAAAGAAAATAAACTCAGTTGTTGGAGTTTAATTACTGTCTGGACATTGGCCTTTTTCCAGGGAAGAATAGACTTTTCCCTACATTCTAGGGACGAGAACCAATGGAGGGGAGGCAACTCGCTGCAGGACCCAAAATTGCAAGAACACTGCTCAACCTCTTATACCAGGAGGATACGGGCATGTGGCATGGTGTGCCTTTGCTCCTGCAAGTGAAGGTAGGCAGGAAAAAAGGGTCTGTGTGCTACACCCGGTTTTAGCGTTTCTCGGGAAATGTTGCGGGAAATCCGTGTTTTCACTGACTTTCCCACAACAGGTCACAGACCGGCAGCGGGGCGGGGTTGGGCAGCAGCTCAATTTCTATTGGCAGCCATCCGCCTCTATTTTGTTCCATTTGGCCTGTTACTTCTGGTCTTCTGTAATGGCGGCGTAGACTCCGCTGCTTGGATACCTGATGTAAAGTGGGTTTCACTGGAGGAAATCATGATGTAAAGTGGGCTCAACTGGGGGACACCTGGGTGTAAAGGGGGCTTCACTGGGGGACACCTGGATGTAAAGGGAGCTCCGCTGGGGGACACCTGGATGTAAAGGGAGCTCCGCTGGGGGACACCTGGATGTAAAGGGAGCTCCGCTGGGGAACACCTGGATGTAAAGGGAGCTCCGCTGGAAATGCCTGGTGTAAGGAGAGACTCTGCTGGGGACACCTGATGTAAGGAGGGACTCTGCTGGGGACACCTGATGTAAGGGGGACTCCACTGGGGGATACGTGATGTAAGGGGGACTTCACTGGGGGCACCTGATGTAAGGTGAGACTCTGCTGGGAATTCCTGGTGTAAAGAGGGACTCTACTGGGAATGCCTTTTGTAAGGAGGCGCTCCGATGGGGACACCCGATGTAAGGAGAGACTCTGCTGGAAATGCCTGGTGTAAGGAGGGACTCTGCTGGGGACACCTGATGTAAGGAGGGACTCTGCTGGGGACACCTGATGTAAGGAGGGACTCTGCTGGGGACACCTGATGAAGGAGGGACTCTGCTGGGGACACCTGATGAAGCAGGGACTCTGCTGGGGACACCTGATGTAAGGTGGGACTCTGCTGGGGACACCTGATGTAAGGAGGGACTCTGCTGGGGACACCTGATGTAAGGAGGGACTCTGCTGGGGACACCTGATGTAAGGAGGGACTCTGCTGGGGACACCTGATGTAAGGAGGGACTCTGCTGGGGACACCTGATGAAGGAGGGACTCTGCTGGGGATACCTGATGTAAGGTGGGACTCTGCTGGGGACTCCTGATGTAAGGTGGGTCTCTGCTGGGGACACCTGATGTAAGGAGGGACTCTGCTGGGCACACCTGATGTAAGGAGGGACTCTGCTGGGGACACCTGATGTAAAGAGGGACTCTGCTTGAGACACCTGATGTAAGGAGGGACTCTGCTGGGGACACCTGATGTAAGGAGGGACTCTGCTGGGGACAACCTGATGTAAGGAGGGACTCTGCTGGGGACACCTGATGGCATCTGGTGGCAGGCGACGTGGCAAGTGACACACTCAGGGCTCTCGCAGATTCTACATTATGGTGAGTTGAACAATTTCATTTTATATTACAATGTAATAATAGAAATAATGCGCTTCAACCATCCTGACACCATAACAACCATGGTGCCGGGATGATTGAAGCGTTAACACCAGGTGTTTGGAGTATCTTTATCAGCTAATTGTTAAACTTTCTGAAATACACATATGTAGCGGGTATTTGAATTTAAGGGAAGCATCTGGGTGGTAGTGTAACCCAGATGCACTGATTGCTAGGGAATCCGAGACCCTTTCTTATGGTTCTTGGAGGACTCTGGTGGTGTAAGGTTCCCTGCGGCCTGCAGGTGGCATTGTCGCCCTGGCCGGAGTTGAACCCACACAGCAAGACTGCTTCCTTTTTGTCCTTTCCTGGTGCTTGTACAGCGGGGCGGGGAAACTGCTGTGACGCAAAAGGTGAGGGGATAAAAGGGGCGGACGCCCTGACCTTGGGGTTCAGAGTCGGAGGACGCAGCCGCACCCAGGCACCTTCAGCTTGGGTGCTGGCGTTCCGGAGTTCCGGGCCCAGGTGCCCTTGACCTGGCCGGAGCGAGAGATGGAGTCTATTTCAGGCACTTTTAGACTGGGGTGAGGTAATATGGCGGATGCCTGGGGCTCAGTACCTTCGACTGAGTTCCGCAAGGGTGGAGGAATCCGAGGGGGCCCTAACTCCTTGGGTGCCCGTGTCTGAGGTTGAGGAGACTGGTGAGCGGAACTTCTCTGGAGAGTCCAGCGCAGCATTTGCTGGTGACAGAGAGGCCTCCGGTGACTCCCTTGGACGGATATTCTTCCCCTGACAGGGGCTGTGCTAGCGAAGGTAATTCATGTTCTACCTCATATAGTCAGTGGCAGTGACTATTCGCCATTGGTGACACCACAGTGGTTAGCGATACTTTAAAGGATTGTGCCTCGACCTACTCCCATTAATACTGAACTGTTGCAAAGGTCCCAACTTGACTGTGCTGTATGTTTATTCGCTGAGAAGAATAAAACTGTTGGACCTATTCAGTGTGTGGAACTCTGGTAACTTGGAGCAAAGGGGAGTGAATCCGAGGAAAGGATTTGACTCTGGGACACCTACACAAAGCCCGATCTTTCTGGCCTTCACCTCTTCACTATGGAGGACATGGGCCGTGGTGTATCTCATCCCTCCCCCCCCGGTACTGACACCCCTAGACAAAGACAGACAAGCCAAAAATGAGAAGGGGTGAGAGGGGTGAGGTCGCTACACGTGGGGGCATCGTATCCGGGATGTGTATGGTGTCTGAATTTGAACTTTGCTGCCCGGAGGAGTTCCCAGTAGGCTGGCCATATTGGCCAACGCGCCACGAGGCAAACCATAGCTGCACAGTTTGTGGGCGGGGAGAAGGAAAAGCCTGCGAACAAGTGCAGAGTGCGGGAGGAGTCTGGCCATGTGGATGGACACACGTGGAGATTCCGGCGGGTGTGGGTCAGTGCGCACTGGAGCAGCAAACAGGGAAGATGACTTCAAGTACCCCGTGGATTTCTGCTTCTTCCTTAACGGACATGACTTCTCTAGCTGCTCCAATCATGGACACAGGTATCAGACTAAGGCCCCGGGGGCGATTGGCTCTGTACACCTGCAGAGACATGGAGGCCCTCGGTGTGATCTGTCCCGGCTGTTCGGGACTGGTGGTTCAGTTGAAGCCATTCGGGCGATGTGAGGTCTGCAAGGAGTTTCTCTTCGAGGTGGAACCATCCACAGAAAGGCCTCGCGCCTTCCACCTCAACTACCTCACAGGTACTGCCACTCCGGAGGGAGAGATCAATGCCATGGCGGGTATTCCTGCGCGCGCTGACCAGGGCGAAGTGACTGCCCAAGCGGAGATTAAGAGAGAAGAATCCGAGGATGCTGGCTCGGTCACCAGCAGCTCCCTGCTCCGACCGCCGAAGAGGAGAGTCGGCCTGGTAAAGGCCTCCTGTGGTCGTGGAAGAGCTTTGCCCGTCGCTTGCCTGGCCTGGATGGATCCAGAGGGAAGAGCCCTGGACATCCCTGTTCTTCTGTAGGCCCAGGTGAGTCAGGGGTTGGGACTGTGTGTGTGGTTGGAGGTGTCGGCAGCCCACTGTCGGTGGAGGCCGTCAAGGGGGATGATTCCGTGACTGGGAATTATCTGCCCGCTGAGTGTTATGACACCTCCGACCTGGATTCATTGTCTGACAATTGCGATGATGAGGAGATAGACGAGATCTTCCACCAGAAGGGAAGGGACAAGATGAAGTTACCCTCGTCCCATGTCAAAAGGGACCCACCTATGTCCATTGGGAATAGTACACCCCGGGAGGAGGCCTCGGAGCCTAGGGAAGAATCTGGTCCACTATCTGCAATCCCTCTTCTGGATTCAACTTCCATTTCACCTGCTCCTGTTGCGGGAGTGCAACGCCAGTCACTGCGGGCCCCTATGCCCAAGTCTGCCGAGGTGGTGAACGCACCTCGCCATCCGAAAGCTGTTGTTTTGCCTGGAGAAGGAGACCGTGTTACGATGCCACCTTTATCAAGGCTGCAGCGTCTCTTTGGCCAGAAGGTTGCCCAAGAGTATGGGTGGGAGTACCCATACCTGCCTCGAGAATTGCTATACGAGGTGGAAGTTTTTCGCCAGAGGTGGTACGATACTTTTGTTTGGGACAAACTCAAGGTACCTCAAGCACGCCGATACCTTTCATGTTCACCAACGGTCACTAAAAAGTTTTGGGACTGTAAGGCTAAGTGGATGCTGGGAAGGCATATCCATGCGGACAGAGTGGTAATTTGTCGCAGGGATGGAGGAAATGTTGAATATAGAATGGAGGCTTTTGACAAGCATTTGAAGCCTGTGTTCCTGCCGCATCCAACGTTTTATTTGTAGGAGAAAGAGACTCTTTTCTGTTGTTGCTGCTGAGTTTTCCTGAAGCAAGTGCTGGAACACAGAGACTGTGCCCTCTATTTTTCTGGGTGTTTGTTCTTGGAAGAATGGGAACTGTTGCCGTTTGTTTTTTTCTTCCCTCATCAAGAGAAATCAGTGACTTTGGGGTTTTTAGTCAGTGTAGGGCCACAGAGAAAAAAAAGAGCAAGAGAGAAAAGTTCATCTGGATTTGATAAGTGTCTTTACCGCAGCATTACCACCAGGTGGCAGTGTTGCGCAACGATTGTTGTTTGTTTTTGTACATTATGCAACACTCATTGGAGTTAATGGGTTTCTTTTCGGATAGACCCATTCGTTCCAAGCAAACACATATATTATGTTAGGATGTGTGTTTCTTTTTTTCTTTTCTTCCCTCTGCAGGAGACTCGTCTATCAAGGCTGCTGAGAATGGGGTGGTCCTTAGATAGCCAGCAGGGAGGGGGAGAAACGTGAATATGTGAGATATTTAAAGTATTTTATTACAAGAGTTTATGGTTTTATATTACTGTTTCCCTTTCCTGTTTTAGGTCCTGGCACAATTCCTGATTGAAATTGTTGAGTTTGGATTATGTGAATGTTGTCTCTGGGTTGAACTTATGTTTCCACTCTTTGGGAGACATGGGTTTGCACCAGACACTGGGGACCAGTGTCAAATCACCAGGGGGAGAGTGTAGCGGGCATTTGAATTTAAGGGAAGCATCTGGGTGGTAGTGTAACCCAGATGCACTCCTTTCTTATGGTTCTTGGAGGACTCTGGTGGTGTGAGGTTCCCTGTGGCCTGCAGGTGGCATTGTTGCCCTGGCCGGAGTTGAACCCACACCGCAAGACTGCTTCCTTTTTGTCCTTTCCTGGCGCTGGTACAGCGGGGCGGGGAACCTGCTGTGACGCAAAAGGCGAGGGGATAAAAGGGGCGGACGCCCTGACCTTGGGGTTCAGAGTCGGAGGACGCAGCCGCACCCAGGCACCTTCAGCTTGGGTGTTGGCGTTCCGGAGTTCCGGGCCCAAGTGCCCTTGACCTGGCCGGAGCGAGAGATGGAGTCCATCTCAGGCACCTTTAGCCTGGGGTGAGGTACTATGGCAGGATGCCTGGGGCTCAGTACCTTCGACTGAGTTCCGCGAGGGTGGAGGAATCCGAGGGGGCCCTAACTCCTTGGGTGCCCGTGTCTGAGGTCGAGGAGACGTGAGCGGAACTTCTCTGGAGAGTCCGGCGCAGCATTTGCTGGTGACAGAGAGGCCTCCGGTGACTCCCTTGAACGGATATCCTTCCCCTGACAGGGGCTGTGCAAGCGAAGGTAATTCATGTTCTACCTCATATAGTCAGTGGCAGTGACTATTCGCCATTGGTGACACCACAGTGGTTAGCGATACTTTAAAGGATTGTGCCTCGACCTACTCCCATTAATACTGAACTGTTGCAAAGGTCCCAACTTGACTGTGCTGTATGTTTATTCGCTGAGAAGAATAAAACTGTGTTGGACCTATTCAGTGTGTGGAACTCTGGTTACTAGGAGCAAAGGGGAGTGAATCAGAGGAAAGGATTTGACTTTGGGACACCTACACAAAGCCCGATCTTTCTGGCCTTCACCTCTTCACTATGGAGGACATGGGCCGTGGTGTATTTCATCCCTCCCCCCGGTACTGACACCCCTAGACAAAGACAGACAAGCCGAGAATGAGAAGGGGTGAGAGTGGTGAGGTCGCTACACATATTTCTATTGTGGTGTAGGATCTGATCCTACTGTCCCTTCTTCCCTCTTTCTTTCCTTCCTTCCTTCTCTCTCTTCCTCTCTCTTTCTCCCTTTGTTTCTCCCTCCATCCCTCGTTCATCTCAGACCGTAACCATACCCCCTTTGAGTCACGCCCATTTAAGCCACGCCCACTATTAAGCATAAACCATGTCCGTTTTTTTGCCCCTTTTTCGTGCCGCATTTTTCTATCCCCCACTACGTCATACCCACAAATGGAGGCCCCCGCCCCCTAATTATAATAAGACTCCACCTACAGACAAAAAAGTGCATCTATACATTTTTTTACAATGTTGGCAACTATGATATGCGATGCATACTAGCACATTATGCAATTGCCATACAGGTGTTTTTTTTTTTTTTTTTTAACTGCCACAGTTTACTACCGCTTTAAATATGGAGTTTCAAGGCACATGCACTTCAATCCAAAATATTAAAACAAGGTAATCTTTAATAAAGTCATAAAACACTTGACGGTCATCAATTAATCATAATAACATTGTAATAAAAAGACAATGCACTCTAGATGTAAGGCATGGTGTGATTCCCCATATATCACACATGGAATTTGTATAATTAGTATATCCAACTCCTAAGGTGCAGGGGTTCCACCTTCCACAATATGTGGCTCTACACATTTCACGACAGGGTCGTGTCCTCAGGAGCTTGTGGTACATCTATTCAGGAAAAAGATACATACTGCATAATGAATATAGGATGTTGTACATACATAGACCTTTTTAGTACACAAATATTATAACACTTACTGAATATTAAATACATATAAACACTTTCAGATTCAGGTGGGGACTTCATGGATCGGCAGCTGCATCAATCCAAGCCACCACACACTCGCCACAGCACTCAAGCCATCCAGCCAGGTCAGCAATGGACCAACTGCACCAGCTACGCCTAGGAGTGAGTGCATGCTCAGAAAAAGCATGATCAAAATGGCATAGTGCCATAACAGGATCCCATAAGAGTCACTGTCAGTGTTGGTTATCTTACTTTAAAAAAGTAATTAGTTACAGTTACAAATTACTTCTCCCAAAAATTAATTGTGTTAGTAACTCAGTTACTACATTGAAAAAGTAATTAGTTACTCAGCAAAGTAACTGACTTTTTTTTTGAGGGCACATAGCACATCAGGGCATGGGGCACATAGCACATCAGGGCATGGGGCACATAGCACATCAGGGCATGGGGCACATAGCACATCAGGGCACATAGCACATCAGGGCATGGGGCACATAGCACATCAGGGCACATCAGGGCATGGGGCACAGGGCACATAGCACATGAGGGCACATCAGGACATGGGGCACATAGCACATCGGGGCACACAGCACATCGGGGCACACAGCACATCGGGGCACATAGCACATCGGGGCACACAGCACATCAGGGCACATAGCACATCCGGGCACATGATAGCACATAGCACATCAGGGCATTGGGCACATAGCACATCAGGGCATGGGGCACAGGGCACATAGCACATGAGGGCACATAAGGACATGTGGCACATAGCACATCAGGGCAGGGCACATAGCACATCAGGGCAGGGCACATAGCACATTGTTTACCAGCCATGCAGAGTAGCGCAGGAAGTGTGTGTAATAAGTTATCTCTCATGTCACAGCACTGACAGCAGTCACGCTACTCCCCGGCGGCCCCTCCTCTCTTCTCGTCCATCCCAGATGATGTCACAAGCAAATGGGGATGGACGAGAAGAGAGGAGGGGCCGCGGGGAGCAGCGTGACTGCCGTCAGTGCCGTGACATGAGAGAGACACGGTCATAGAGGAGAGGAGGAATTGCACTACTGCCATCTAGTGGCGGTAGATGTAATTGGAGTAACGCCACCCAAGCAATGGTAATTGCGTTACCATGAGGGGGAGAGTAATCATGAGGTAGATTACTCGTTACCCTCTAAAGTAACTGCGTTACGTAACTCCGTTTATTCTAACTCAGTTACTTACATCACTGGTCACAGTGACCAAAGGAGCACCATATCTTTGCCCAGCATGTGGGGTTGTTGCAGGTGGTAAAACCCGCAGCTTATCAGCCGTACGCCCGCTAGGACTAATGCCACTGCCAGCCAGTGCCACCAGTTCCGTCATAGGCGGATATATTGGGCATATGGTATGCTTCGGAATAGGGCCTGAGGGTGGGCACTCTGGGCATGAAGAATGGTATTGCGATATAGCCTGGTTGCTAGACAGTTGTCCATATCTTTATAGATCTGAAAAACCAAGAAAGCAATAGATTCTACATGCCAATTCATAGTGAATTTTAAGTTATAGCTGTTCTGATTGAGTTTATGTCAGATAAACAACCAGTTCAGCCGCGTCCCCGCACGCATGCGCGGCAGAACGGCGATTCGGCACATGCGCGTTCGTGGCCTGATGAAACGGCACGCACGCATGCGCGCTAGTGCATGCCTAATCAGCACTCTGGCTGGCCTATATAAGGCTGCCCAGGTACTCTGAGAGATTGCTGGTTTGTCTTCAGCTTTCTGCTTCCTGCTTCCTGTTTGAGCCTAGTTCCTGTTTCCTGTATCTGAACTCTCGTTGTGACCCAGATTGATACTGACTACTCTGCTCTTCTTCTGGACCAGACCCTCGGCTTGCTTAACGGACTCTGCCCTGCTACCTGTGCTTGACACCCGGCCTGCATGTCGGATCTGCTACTTGTCTCCAGCCCCTGAATTTCTGCTTGTGTTTTGGACTTGTTACTTGTCTCCTGTGCTAGACCCTCAGCCTGCACCCAGAACCAGACTTCTGCCTCCTTGTTCTGATCCCTGTTTTTGTTCTGGACTTGTATCTCCAGCTAGGGTCCTGCGAAGAGCTGCACCCATCTGTGTTTGACCCTCAGCCTGCTTTTGTTGGATTACCTTCCTGTCTTCGCACAGCTGTTCAGCTCTACCAAGATTACCTTGCAAGACCTACCCATCCTGCTGGTAGCCAGTGCCTCTTCGTCCCATCCACCCCCTGTATCATCTCAAGGAAGCGGAGTGCGCCTAGTCGCAAGGGTGAACTGCTCTCGGCATCTCGGCCTCGGTAAGTACACACCTGACAGTTTACTCAACAATTCTGCCAGTTGTTCAATCGTGCCAGTCCAGACAACAAAAATATCATCTATATACCTGAACTAGCAAATTGCATGGTCCAGGTATTGAATGCTTCATTGGAAAAGATGACCCATTCCCAACCCCCCAGGTAAAAGTTGGCGTAAGCTGGGACACAGCAGGGGACACCTCTGAAGGTACGCTGTGCTAGCTGGCACTAAGCTGTCAGTAGCAGATCCTTTTAAGTCTTGTAAGTTGTGAGGAGAGGCCTCCATGGATCTGACTTGCTTCTCCAGCACATCCCACAGATGCTCGATTGGAATGAGATCTGGAGAATTTGAAGGCCAACATCTCTGTTACTGTAGTCCTCAAACCATTCTTGAACCATTTTTGCAGTGTGGCAGAGCATTTTATCCTGCTAAAAGAGGCCACTGCCATCAGGTAATACCGTTTCCATGAACAGGGGGTACTTGGTCAGCAACAATGGTTGGTCAGAACATTGCCCAAAGCATCACACCTCCTCTGCCAGCTTTACTTCTTCCCACAATGCATGGTTTTGACTAGGGATGAGCCGAACACCCCCGGGTTCGGTTCGCACCAGAACCTTCGAACGGACCGAAAGTTCGCGCGAATTTTCGAACCCTATTCGTTATAATGGACGCGAACGTTCGAAATCAAAATTGCTAATTACAACGGCCAATATGCATGTTAATGTCATAAAACAGGTTTGGGGACCCGGGTCCTGCCCCAGGGGACATATATCAATGCAAAAAGAAATTTTAAAAACTAAAGTTTTTTCGGGAGCAGTCATTTTAATGATGCATAAAGTGAAAAAAAAAAAAGTGACATTTTCCTTTAAATATGGTACCTGGGGGGTGTCTAAAGTATGCCTGTGAAGTGGCATGTGTTTCCCGTGTTTAGAACTGTCCTTGCACAAAATGACATTTGTAAAGGAAAAAAAGAAGCCATTTAAAACCACTTGCGGCTTTAATGTCATGTCTTGTCCTGGCCGCCATATGGCTGAAAATCCTTGAGAAAAATGGCATGGCTACCCCATCACCCCCCCCCCACCCCAGCCCCTTTGGGTCTTGTATGGATACTAAGGGGGACCCCGCACCCAAAATAAAACCCTATACCTACAACCCTATATACTCTGAACAGCAGTATATAGGTGGTGCAAACAAGACATGGACTGTAGGTTTGTTCTTAAGTAGAATCTGAACAGGTACATTATGAAGTGTAGCTACATCCCAAAAAAATCAATTTTTAAGCTTTTTGGAGAACATAGGGAGGGGTTATCACCCCTGTAACATTTGCTGTCTTTGCACATCTGTTCAGAACATGTCACCTCACTTTCCGTCCCAATGACAAATGTTTTTGGAAAAGTGGGGTTTTAATTGAAACAAGGATTGGTGATAAAGCATCAGTAGAGAGGAGATACCTTTTTCCCAAATTAAATCTAACAGGATAGAATTTTCCTTCCTAGGGGTAGATTTCCTCTCACTTCCTGTTTTCTCTTGCCGTTTGCAAGTAGGAGTCGTTTGTAAGTTGGATGTTTGAAAGTAGGGGCCTGCCGTATATACTCTGCAGAAATTTGCCCTATTAGATGTTGGTGTAGCCACAAGACTGGTGGGCACAGGAATGGGCCCTGCTGTGAGTTAATAGATCAAGATTTGTACTTGCATGCACCTGTTGAACCGGGCAGAAAAATTGGGCCTTTGGTGGTGGTGGTGGACGGTGTTGCCACAAGACTGTAAGCCCTCACAGTTACTCTTGGTGGGTGCAGGAATGGGCCCTGCTGTGAGTTATTAGATCAAGATTTGTAATTGCATGCACCTGTTGAACAGGGCAGAAAAATTGGGCCTTTGGTGGTGGTGGTGGTGGTGGACGGTGTTGCCACAAGACTGTAGGCCCTCATAGTTACTCTTGGTGGGCGCAGGAATGGGCCCTGCTGTGAACTATTAGATCAAGATTTGTAATTACACGCCCCTGTTAAACAGGGGCTGAAAAATTGTGCCTTAGGCATTGGTGCTGGTGCCACAACACTGCAACCCCTCACAGATACTGTACTTGGAGCACAGCAGTCACACCTGTTGCGAAGCATCTTTTTAAAAAATTGTAATTACACGCCCCTGTTATACAGGGGCTGAAAAATTGTGCCTTAGGCACTGGTGCTGGTGCCACAACACTGCAACCCCTCACAGATACTGTACTCTGAGCACAGCAATGAGACCTGTTGCAAAGCATTGCCTAAAAATTGTAATTACACGCCCCAACAGGGGCTGAAAAATTGTGCCTTAGGCACTGGTGCTGGTGCCACAACACTGCAACCCCTCACAGATACTGTACTCTGAGCACAGCAGTCACACCTGTTGCGAAGCATCTTTTTAAAAAATTGTAATTACACGCCCCTGTTATACAGGGGCTGAAAAATTGTGCCTTAGGCACTGGTGTGGTGGCATGGATCATTGAGGAGGAGGAAGAGGATAGTCAGTGAACATAACAGGACAGTCACTCAGCATCAGCATAGGCAGTCTTGAAGGGATGTGACATTATAAATTATTCCGTTATATCCGCTTCAGGTGTCTGGTAGCTGGTGGTAATCCAAGACTGATTCATTTTTATGAAGGTCAGTCGATCAACCGAGTCGGTGGACAGGCGCACCCTATGATCGGTGACAAATCCTCCAGCAGCACTGAATGTGCGTTCGGAAAGAACGCTGGATGCAGGACAGGCCAGTAGCTCAATTGCATACTGTGCAAGCTCTGGCCAGTGATCCATCCTCAGGACCCAGTAAGCCAGAGGATTTTCGGTGGGAAAGGTGTCCAAGTCTGACCTTGCCCCTAGGTATTCCTGCACCATGTATATCAGACGCTGGCGATGGTTGCTGGAACCGATCATACCTTGGGGCTGCGGACTAAAAAATTGTCTGAACGCATCGGTCAGACGTCCACCTTCCCCACCGCTCCTTCTGCTACTGACCGAAGCCTCAGCAACTCGTCGTCCAGGACCAGGAGTTTGTAACCTCCCAGTTTCTGGGAACGCGTTGCACAGACCTTTCTGCAAGGCCTCCCTGAGATGTCTCATCCTCTGCTCCCTCTGCGACGGCAAGATAAGGTCCGCAACCTTACCCTTGTACCGTGGATCAAGGAGAGTGGCCAGCCAGTAATGGTCACTCTCCTTGATCCGAAGAACACGAGGATCCTTCCGCAGGCTTTGCAGGATCAGGGAGGCCATGCAGCGTAGGTTAGCTGAGGCATTCGGTCCGGAGTCTTCTGGGTCACTGAGGATGACATGATCGCCAGCCACCTCCTCCCAGCCACGTACAAGTCCACTGGTTTGTTGGGACTGTACATCATCCCTAAAAGACTGCTGCTGCTGATGCTGAGTGCCAGGCTCCACCTCCATGCTCACACAATCCTCCTCCTCCTCCTCCTCCTCTTCCTGTGTGATGGGTGGGACAGAAGGAACATTGTCTGGATAAAGGGGGCCTTGAGAGACAAGGAAGTCCTCCTCTTCCTGCCTCTGTTCTGCCTCAAGTGCCCTGTCCATTATCCCACGCAGCGTATGCTCCAACAGGTGGACAAGAGGTACAGTGTCACTGATGCATGCACTGTCACTGCTCACCATCCTCGTGGCCTCCTCAAATGGTGAGAGGACAGTGCATGCATCCCTGATCATGCTCCACTGGCGTGGGGAAAAAAAGCCAAGCTCCCCTGACCCTGTCCTGGTGCCGTAGTCGCAAAGGTACTCATTGATGGCCCTCTGCTGCGTGTGCAGTCGCTGCAGCATGGCCAACGTTGAGTTCCACCTGGTGGGCATGTCACATATTAGGCGGTTCTTGGGCAGGTTCAGCTCCTTTTGCAGCTCAGTCAGCCGAGCACTGGCATTATAAGATCGGCGGAAATGCACACAGACTTTCCTGGCCTGCCTCAGGACATCCTGTAAGCCTGGGAACCTGCCCAAGAACCGCTGCACCACCAGGTTGAGGACATGAGCCATACAGGGCACATGGGTGAGCTGCCCCTGTCGCAGGGCGGAGAGGAGGTTGGTGCCATTATCAGAAACGACCATTCCTGGCTTAAGCTGGCGTGGCGTCAACCACCTCTCGGCCTGCCCCTGCAGAGCTGCCAGAACCTCTGGCCCAGTGTGGCTCCTGTCCCCCAAACACACCAGCGCAAGCACGGCATGGCATCTTTTTGCCTGCGTACTCGCGTAGCCCCTTGTACGCCTACGGAGCACCGCTGGTTCCGAGGACAGAGCACTCGAAGAGGACATGGAGGAAGAAGAAGAGGAGGGGGTGGAGGAGAGAGGTGTGTCACAACCAGTAGTAGCATTTTGGAGGCGTGGTGGCGGAACAACCTCCAACACTACTGCACCTTGTCCTGCATCCCTCCCAGCTACCAATAGAGTGACCCAATGGGCCGTGAAAGAAAGATAACGTCCCTGTCCATGCCTGCTGGACCATGAGTCAGCGGTAATATGCACCTTACCGCTGACCGCCCTGTCCAGCGAGGCATGGACATTGCCTTCCACATGCCAGTAGAGAGACGGAATCGCCTTCCGTGAGAAAAAGTGGCGTTTGGGAACCTGCCACTGAGGAACCGCACATTGAACAAACTCACGGAAGGGGGCCGAGTCTATCAACTGAAAAGGCAGCAGTTGAAGTGCTAGCAATTTAGCCAAGCTAGCATTCAACCGCTGGGCATGTGGATGGCTGGGAGTATACTTCTTTCGACGGTCCAGCAGCTGGGGCAGGGAAATTTGCCTGCTACAATCGGACGTCGGTGTACTGCAAGTACTTGGTTGTGACACACCTAATTCTACACCTTCAGTCCTCTCAGAGCAGCTTTCAGAGAGGACTGAAGATATAGTGGGGATGGAGATCCCAGCTGATGAGGAGCAAGGAGAGGTCCGCTTTGTTCTTTGGTGTGGGTCTTTTATGTGTGCTTGCCAACGAGCTGCATGGCAGGTCGACATATGTCTGCTCATGCTTGTGGTGCCCAAGCGGCTGATGTTTTGGCCACGCGAGATACGCTTGAGACAAATATTGCAAATAGCAGTGGTGCGATCTGATGCACTCGTCTCAAAAAAGGCCCACACCAAAGAACTTTTGTGATAACGTGCAGAGGCAGCGCCCTGCACAGGCGGAGCTCTGCGGTGTGGTACAGTTGCTGTGCTGGCCTCTAGCTGGCCTCCAGGGGGCATCCTGCCTCGTTGGACATGTGACGCTGCATCCTCCTCCTCCTCCTCCTCTCTCCCTTCAGGCACCCACGTGGAGTCAGTGACCTCATCATCCCCTCCCTCTTCACCACTAGAGCAAACCTGGCAGTAAGCTGCAGCTGGTGGAACACTACTGCCAGATTGCTGTCCTTCAGCATCCCCTCTCTCTGCGCGCACACTACTGACTTCCTCAAGCTGGGTATCATCATCCGAGCCTTCGAATCGTTGGGCATCCTCCTGGAGCATGTACCCAACACTGTGCTCAAACAGTTCGGGGGACTCCTCAGGAGGACATGGTGGGTCTAGGGAAGGGGTGGCTGATGATGCCATTGAGTACGCGTTGGCAGCTGCTCTGCCAGTACCCTGAGCCTGGGTGAGAGAGGATGAGGAGGATGAGGAGGGCTTGGTCATCCATTCTACCAAGCCTTCGGCATGATGCGGCTCCACATGTCCAGCTGCCGAAAACAAAGACAAGCGTGTCCCATGGCCACGTGCTGATGACGATGCACGACCACGTCCACGGCCAGCACTATTGTCTCTAGAAACAGAGCCTGCCTGCCCTGTGTTCTTGCCTCGGCACGCTCTGCCTCTCCTTGGCGGTCTTCCAGCCATTGTAGTCGGTAGTGTATATAGTATAAAAAATAGAACTCCTATGTGTGCTCACAACACACTGTAGGTCCTATGGGTGCTGACACTAACACACTATAGGTACTATGTGTGCTGCTGACAAGAAAATATAGGAGCTCTGTTTGCTGCCACTAACACACTAGAAGTCCTATGGGTGCTGCTGAGAAGAAAATATAGGAGCTCTGTTTGCTGCCACTAACACACTAGAAGTCCTATGGGTGCTGCTGAGAAGAAAATATAGGAGCTCTGTTTGCTGCCACTAACACACTAGAAGTCCTATGGGTGCTGCTGAGAAGAAAATATAGGAGCTCTGTTTGCTGCCACTAACACACTAGAAGTCCTATGGGTGCTGCTGAGAAGAAAATATAGGAGCTCTGTGTGATGCCACTAACACACTAGAAGTCCTATGGGTGCTGCTGAGATGAAAATATAGGAACTCTGTGTGATGCCACTAACACATTAGAAGTCCTATGGGTGCTGCTGAGAAGAAAATATAGGAGCTCTGTTTGCTGCCACTAACACACTAGAAGTCCTATGGGTGCTGCTGAGAAGAAAATATAGGAGCTCTGTGTGATGCCACTAACACACTAGAAGTCCTATGGGTGCTGCTGAGAAGAAAATATAGGAGCTCTGTGTGATGCCACTAACACACTAGAAGTCCTATGGGTGCTGCTGAGAAGAAAATATAGGAGCTCTGTTTGCTGCCACTAACACACTAGAAGTCCTATGGGTGCTTCTGAGATGAAAATATAGGAGCTCTGTGTGATGCCACTAACACACTAGAAGTCCTATGGGTGCTGCTGAGAAGAAAATATAGGAGCTCTGTTTGCTGCCACTAACACACTAGAAGTCCTATGGGTGCTGCTGAGAAGAAAATATAGGAGCTCTGTGTGATGCCACTAACACACTAGAAGTCCTATGGGTGCTGCTGAGAAGAAAATATAGGAGCTCTGTTTGCTGCCACTAACACACTAGAAGTCCTATGGGTGCTGTTGGGGTGCAATGCTGTGCTAACAGCACTGCGGTTGGTACTACTGCAATACTGTACTAACAGTAAGCACGCACCAGACTAATCCCCAGCAGCAGCTAATAACACACTAACTGTGCAATCAGCAGCAATGAACGATCAATGACTTAGGTAGCAATGGTTTAGCAAAGAAATAGCCAATGGTTTAGCAAAGAAGAGCAAATCTTTCAGTATCAAGCAAAGACAGAATCAGCAGACTAATCTCTCCTAAAGCCGGAACTCATGTGACCGGGGCCGATGGCGTGGCGGCCTTTTAAATGGTGGGGCGTGTACTAAAGCCCCTGAGCTGTAATTGGCTACAGGCGTCCTGCCTGTAGCCAATTATTGCTCTCCGAGTTTCGGGCGCTGTGATTGGCCAAGCATGCGGGGTCACAGTGCATGCTTGGCCAATCATCAGCCAGCAATGCACTGCGCCGGCCGCGCCGGCCGCAATGCATTGCGGGGCCGCTCGCATCACACGAATGTGATGCGAACGGCCCAAATAGTTCTGGGCTCGACGAGCGAGCGAACGCCCGATGCTCGATTCGAACATGGGTTCGAATCGAGCACCGGGCCCATCCCTAGTTTTGACACCTACCTGCATTTCCCCTGCCTGTACTCATCCAGTGCTTTTAATATTTATGCTTCAATAAAGACTTTCTACTTTACTCTCTGTGTGGGTGTGCTACCGATCCGAAGATTCTCTGTTCCCATACTGCATACTGGTGCCATCTCTTCCTCAGGTAAGTGACGCATATGCACCCAGCCATCCACATGATGTAAAAGAAAATGTGATTCACCAGACCAGGCCACCTTCTTCCATTGCTCTGTGGTCCAGTTCTGATGCTCACGTATCCATTGTAGGCACTTTTGGATGTGGACACGGGTCAGCATGGGAACCCTAGCTGGTCTGTGGTTACGCAGCCCCATACACAACAAACTGCTGTGCCCATTTTTTCTGCTTTTAACACATCAGCTTCAGCAACAACATGTTTAATTGCTGCCTGATATATCCCACCCACTTCAGATGCCAGTGTAATGAGATAATCAATATTATTCACTTTATCTATCAGTGGACAAAAAGTGATGGTTGATCTGTGAACACTACGCAAATGCTTTATACTGTACTTAGATTTGTCCATTAAGTACAGACAGGAGTATAAATTCTTCATTCTTGCTTTGTTTTTTTTTGGCAGCTACATACAGAAAAAATGTGGTCAGCTCTAGCTGGATGCAGTGACGGTGTTTGCCCTCAGAGACAGTGGCGGCTGGTGCTCAAAATTTTTGGGGGGGGCGCAAACAAACTGAAAAAAAAAAAAATCAATTGCCTTCACTGTGCCCATTAAACGCAGCCACTGTGCCCAAACGCCACCAGTTTGCCCCCTCAAATACAGCCAGTTTGTTTCCATATACAGCCAGTTTGTCCCCATATACAGCCAGTGTGCCCCCATATACAGCCAGTGTGCCCCTATATATACAGCCAGTGTGCCCCCCATATACAGCCAGTGTGCCCCCCATATACAGCCAGTGTGCTCCCATATACAGCCAGTGTGCCCCCATATACAGCCAGTTTTCCCCCATATACAGCCAGTGTGCCCCCATATACAGCCAGTTTGCCCCCATATACAGCCAGTGTGCCCCCATATACAGCCAGTTTGCCCCCAAATACAGCCAGTTTGCCCCCATATACAGCCAGTGTGCCCCCATATATATAGCCAGTGTGTCCCCATATACAGCCAGTTTGTCCCCATATATATAGCCAGTGTGCCCCCATATACAGCCAGTTTGTCCCCATATATATAGCCAGTGTGCCCCCATATACAGCCAGTTTGTCCCCATATATATAGCCAGTGTGCCCCCATATACAGCCAGTTTGTCCCCATATATATAGCCAGTGTGCCCCAATATACAGCCAGTGTGCCCCCATATACAACCAGTGTGCCCCCATATACAGCCAGTGTGCCCCCATATACAGCCAGTGTGCCCCCATATACAGCCAGTCCCCCCCAAATGCAGCCAGTTTGTCCCCCATATACAGCCAGTTCCCCCCAAATGCAGCCAGTTTGTCCCCCATATACAGCCAGTTCCCCCCAAATGCAGCCAGTTTGTCCCCCATATACAGCCAGTTCCCCCCAAATGCAGCCAGTTTGTCCCCCATATGCAGCCAGTTCCCCCCCAAATGCAGCCTGTCCCCCCCCCCAGCCCTGCACTTACCTTCCTCGGTCCGCGCCGTCCTCGATGTGTTCTCCCGCCCTCGATGTCGCTTCAGCCAATCAGGTTACCGGTAACCAGATCCGGTGAACCTGATTGGCTGAAACCTCCACAGTCTTCTCCAAGGAACGCACCCCCGTGCATACCTGGGAGGAGTTATTGGAAGCCGATTACAGCCTGAGAGCTGTATTCGGAAAGCCTATCAGAGCCGCTGGCTCTGATAGACACTTCCAGAACACACCCACCGCCGGCCACCGCTCTAATTCATATGGCCGGCGCTCAACAGGAGGCCGGCCATATGAATAGTGGGCAGCGCGGCAGCGGTGACAATACACAGATTCATGCAATGCATGAATCTGTGTATTGTCTTTCAGTGGCGGTGCGGGAGCGAGAGGGGGCGGCGCTCCGGCGCCCTCTATGGACGCACCGCCACTGCTCAGAGAGGACCCTTGGAAATTGGTTCACAGTTCCTATTTACTAAGGATTTTTAGTCAGTTTCCAAGTACCTCCCTCTATCTGTGAATTATTTCTATAGGGTTACCTAACACAAGCCTAAAACACCATGTTTACATGCACACAATGTATAGTTTTGTACCCATCTAAACACAGCACTATCGGAATCAGCTGTGTCTATGAAGGAAAATGCATGTGACATTTTAGAGGCATACAGAAAAGTAGTAGGACACAGCGGTGTCTGGGGTTGTACATATCTGCAGATTATAAGAGCATACACCTGCATCTTTTTGTACACACATTTATAAAGTCTTTTGAAAACCGTGTGTGTTTATGTTTATAAGTACTTTAGGTACATTTTGCAAAGGATCTTCTGCTTGCAAGAATCTGCATTCTGTGCAGAAAATACGCATATGGTCATATGAATGAGCCCTTATAATGCTGTATAAAGTTGATATCCTCATAAAAATGTTTGAATGCTCTAGGTGGTGCTGTTGTACTATAAATGATTATATACTATAAAAAATCTAACTATTGATCAAATGCCAGATAAACCTCTTTTTTCTTTTTGGTACAGCTGTGGACACCCATCTCATCCATATTGTAATGTGAATCTGGGACCACAATAAAGATATCAAAATGAAATTGACATACGGTGCATTCCAGTACTTAATATGCTTGCATATACCTTCCATGTTCTTGTAGTGTATCTCCATAGCTCCCAATGTCCCTGATTTTGAACAAAGTCCTGTCCCTCTTTCATCCTCATTTGTCCCTTGTTTTGGTCAGATCTATATAGTTGTATATAAAATGCATTTTTTATCTTTCCAAAAAGTGTTTCAGTGTTAAACATTTCATCCAATTTCTAAATTGCTGCATTTCTAAGTTTCAAAAGCCAGTATAAAGGAATAATAGTGGTAAAAAAAGCACTTGTGGGTTTAAAAAATATTTTTTTGTATAATTCTAATAAGTGTTACTTCCAGGACTCTGCATTCACTATCTGGTCTCCCACAGTACACAGAACATGGAAATGCAATTATTTTAGTAAATATAAACTGCTAAATACCCTTTCTCATCAGCAGTATATAGCAGTCTCAGTGTCTGGTTAAAGCTTGTTGGAGGAGTTTTCATTCTCCTATGACTGTCCTATGAGGCTGCAGGACCCCTGACCCTCTGTCTGGACAGTGATGATTGGCCCTGTGTGGAGCACCCTCCCAAGAGAAAAAAAACTCTCTAGCAAAACACACCAAACTGAGCATGTGCAGAGTGTCCCCAAGGCTCTGTCTTATCGGGAGATGGATTGGGGACAGTGAAAGAAGGGAAGGATCAGAGAAGACAGGATCAAACAGTCTTTTTAAACAATGCAGAGGAGCAACCTCTTCGATCCACAGTGAGTATAACAAGCATGCTTTACTACAAATACAGACTGATTTTACTGTTGTGGGTTTAGTAACACTTTAAGGGGGCATGGCAGGGGGTGTGTCCTATGCCTACATACATTTGCTTATAGGTGTCCCTCCTTCCCATCTCAAAAAGTTGGGAGATATGTATCTCCAGACCTCCAAATACCAAAGTATTCTATTATAAAAATGTGAATCTGTGGTCGCCAACCTTTTCCAGACCCTCCTATGCATTGCTATATGCCCATTATTGTGTTGGTGACTTTCTGGTGAGGCTCGGGAAGGTAAAAGCTGGTGGGCAAAGTAGGAAACCAGGTTGCTGCATTTTGGAGAATTTAGGTACTCTGGGGATGGTCTACAAGAAACTGGAAAGGGGAGATGTAGTGTTCTTTTCATAACTTTAGTGTAGTTAGAGAAACAATTCTTACAGTTTATCCTAAGGCCCCTTTCACACTGGGGCGGGCAGGTGCGGTGGCGGTATAGCAGCGCGATTTTCAGCGCTGCTATACCGTCGTTATTACCGCGGTATGCGGCCGCTAGAGGGGTGAATTTAACCCCCGCTAGCGGCCGAAAAAGGGTTAATACCGCCTGCAAACCGCGGCTATTGCCGCGGTTTGCGGGCGGTATTACCGCGCTGTCCCATTGATTTCAATGGGCAGCCGCGGTAAAGGAGCGATGAACACACCGCTCCTTCACCGCTGTAAAGAAGCGGCTAGCAGGACTTTTGGAGCGGTCCTGCTAGTGCACCGCTTCAGTGTGAAAGCCTTCGGGCTTTCAAATTGAAGGCTACAGGCACAAATTTTTCATGCTTTATAATAGCGCTAATATTAGCGCTAAACCGCATGAAAAACGCCCCAGTGTGAAAGGACATTTTGAATGGGCTGAAATCGTACCGCATTGCAGCAAAAGTAGTACATGCGCAACTTTTTGAAATGCACAGCAAGAGCATCGCATGGTACTTGTGTACCATGCAATCTGGTGTGGGCTTGTGTACAGTATTTGGGGTGTAGTTAACCCTGCACTGACCCCAGCAGCAGATCACAAGGGCAGTCTGATTGGAATGCAGTGCGGGAAGCCACCCAGGAATGCTGCTTTCCCGCACTGAATTCTAGTGTGAACGGACCTTTAGCTGTCTGTCTTGATAGTATGGTGTGTATGAAGACAGTTTGACATTAGCATGAATGAGAATCACACATACAGATCGGCTTATAGGGCTTGCTCAGACCTGTGGCCAGGGGGGCAGTAAAAGCAGGTAGTTGAGGTTGAAGTGGATTTACTGTCCCCAAGCCACCCACCAAAACAAAGACGTGCAGACACTCAGGTCTGTATACATGCTGCAGATGCAATGCTCTGCGGCCACAGCAAAAATTAAATCCCCTGTTGCATTTGATGAGCAGTACCACTACCGAGCCATTAAGGTTCTTTTCACACTAGCAGCAGTGTTTACTGAAAAGTGATCTGGGTGGAATGTTTTTTGGAGGAAAGTGACAGGAGGTTTGCAGGCTATCAGGAGGTGATAAAGGTGATAAACCTCCTAAAGGTTGTTTATTTATGTTTTTCTTGACTGCTAAACAGCGATTTTTCATTGTGAAATCGCACCACAACTGCAAGACAAGGGTTTGGCTTGAGGTCACAGCGTGGTTCTATTCACTTACATGGGAGAGTTTCACAAGAGCCTGTCATGTTGTGTTAAAATTGCTGTGGCTGTGGCAATTTGTACTCACCCGAGCAGCACCTTGTTCATTTGTAGGTGGGCAGTCAAGGGTGGTAAAAACAAGGATCAACCACTTATTTTAAAAGTCCCCTGGCCTCCAGTGTGAAAGGAGCCTAAAGTTAATGGGGTTGTGCCATATTCACCCAGCAACCACTAGCAATGTAAGCAGTTTTGGCATAGTAGGTCGGCTTTTTTTAGGGCCCTTGCACACAGGATGTTTGAATTTCTCCTCTAAGGGCTCTTTCACACGGAGGTCCGTTCAGGTCCGCCTGTCAGTTTTTTAGGCGGACCTGAAACGGATCCTCCATGTACCCCTATGGAAGCACGGATGTCAGCGGAGACATGTCCGCTGACATCCGCTCCGCCAAAGTGTGACGGAGGAAAACCCTATTTTTCCTTCCGTCGGCGGAGCGGATCGGATGACAACGGACTCTACGGTCCGTCGTCATCCGATTCCCCATAGGGGAGAGCAGCGCTCTGACAGGGCGGTCCCTGCACAGTGTGCGGGGACCGCCCAGTCATCCGCCGGCTCAGCGGGGATCAACGGAGCGATCCCCACTGAGCAAGCGGAGCTTCACGGGGCGGATCTGCACGGATCCGCCCCGTGTGAAAGGGGCCTAAATGTACTAAAAAAGAAAAGACAAAGGCATAGACAAAACAGCAGCTACTATCCAAGAAGAATTTATTAAGATATAAATCTCAACAAACCTACTCCAGTCTTCCCAAGAACCCCTCCCAACTATCCACCCACAGCCACTCCCCCCCCCCCCAATTCCAAAGTTAAGGTGACCAAATTTTTTAAATGAAATCCGGGGACATATTTTTTTTATACTAGTAATGGCAGCAATCAGTGACTCTCTGCCCGTCGCCGCCGCCGCCCGCCTCACAGCCTGTCAAGTCTTACTACTACTGGGTGGGGAGCGGAGGAAGATCACTCCGCCAGGGAAGGCAAGGAGATAGGCAGGCAGGCGGCTTGCCGGGACTTGAGCCAAGGCAGAAGAACATGTGACCGGAGCTGAATGGGCACCCCAAACTAAAGAAATATTTCCTCCGCTCCGACCAGCACATGATCATCAGAAAGGGGCACAGATAATGGAAAAAAATACACTCCCCTAAGCTAGTAGGAGCGGCAGAGCGGGGATGTGTAATTAAGAATTATTTTTTATTAATTCTGCACTGACTGTCTTTGAAATTGCCCCAGCCCCTGTTCAAATCCAATCCGGGGACAAAATCGGGGACAGACTTGGTCCGGGGACAGTGTCCTCAATCCGGGGACTGTCCCCAGAAACCGGGGATATCTGGTCACCCTAACCAATGTCCCCCCCCAAGAACTCACCAACCACAAACCCTCCTACCCTTCCCTCAGAGCCCCACCACAGCCAGGTGTAAAGGATGCACTAAACTGATGGCTACTGCAAGTGAAGAGAACCAAGGCCAAAGGCCAATAGTACCACAATGGGAAGAGTGAATACACTCAGGGACTCTCCATTCAAAATGGAATCAAAGCAGTAACACAGGGCAGGTGCAGCACAATCCCACATCTGACCAAGCACAAATACCTATTATGGCAAATGGCTGGAACCACTAGGGATGGACCATAAACCAGATGGAAAACTGCATAAATAATGGGCTCAGACTAAAATCGAACTACAGTAAAACCTTGGTTTGAGAGTAACTTGGTTTGAGAGCGTTTTGCAAGGCAAGCAAAAGTTTTAAATACATTTTGACTTGATATACAAGCGATGTCTTGATATACAAGTAGCGTCATGTCACAACTGAGTATAAAACAGAACAGAGGCACCTCTAAGTGTAGAAAAATGGTTACATTTAAAGAAGGTACAACATTTAGCAAGTCACATGGTTCATGATTAAAACAGGCACATCTAAGTATGCAGGCATCTGGGGTAAAGCTGTCCACATAGACCGTCCTCCATCCTTTGATTTGGTATACAAGTGCTTTGGATTACAAGCATGTTTCCAGAACGAATAATGCTAGCAATCCAAGGTTTTACTATATCTACTAGTGTAGCGGCCTCACCCCTCTCACCCCTTCTTCTTCTCGGCTTGTTGTCTTGTCTAGGGGGATCAGGGAGGAGGGGTGCAGTACACTACGGCCTATGTCCTCTAATGTGTAGAGGTGAAAGACAACACCTGTTTACCTTCGGGTCGTGTGCATAACCCAGAGCCAAGTCCGTTCTGTAGATGACCCCCCTTTGCTCCCAGTAACTGAAGTTCCACACGACTGAAAAGGTCCAACTCTTATTTATTCTCTGACAGCAATAAATCGTCCTTTAACAGCAGACAGGTTGTGACCCTTAAATAGAACTAACCATTGTGGTGTCACCAACGGTTATGGCGCACAGTCGCTGCCAACGATCTTGTAGAACAGGAACAGAATTACCTTCGCTAAGTGCAGCCCCTGTCAGAGGGAAGACATCCTTCCAAGAGAGTTACCAGAGACCCCCCCCCGTCACCAGCAATGCTGCACCGGACTGTTCGGAGGGGTTACGCTCCCTGGCCTCCTCGTCTCAGATTCGGGCGCCCAACACCTTAGAGCCCCTCGGACTCTTCCACCCTTGCGGAACCCAGTCGAAGGTACTGGGCCCCGCCTCCTCAGTAGTACCTCACCCCAGGCTGAAGGTGCCTGGGATGGACTCCATCTCCCGCTCTGGCTAGGTCAAGGGCACCTGGGCCCGGAACTCCGGAACGCCAGCACCCAGGCTGAAGGTGCCTGGGCGCGGCTCTGACCTCTGACGACTGACCCCCGTGTTGAGGGCGTCTGTCCCCCTTATCTCCTCTCCCGACAGGCACAGCAGGTTTCCCGCCCCGCCGTACCACTGCCGAAACAGGACAAAAAGGGCACAGCACTGCAGTGATGGTTCAACCCCGGCCCAGGGCGACAGCGCCACCCACAGGCCGCAGGGAACTGCACACCACTGGGATCCTCCATGAACGAAAATGGTCCCAAATTCCCTAACAATCAGTGCATCCGGGTCATCCTACCAAACTGAAATACCCGCTACACTAGCAAGTCCAGGTGTAACCTAAAACAAAATGTATACAATATAGCAGATGCTAGCAGATGAGTAATCCAATGAATCACAACTGCGAGCCAATATAATCAATCGTTGCTCCAAGGGTAATTATCAGTATACCGGTATACAAGGATGGCAAATGCTAGTGTAGCGGGCAGTTCCCCCCCTCTTACCGTCCCCTCTATTAAAGTTCTGCTCGCAATGTCTCTGGTCTAGGGGTATGATAGGGGAGGGAGAGGGTGCGCTACGCCTGGCTTCCACCACAGGTATAAAAGTGGTATCAGCAATGCCTTTCTTTATCTTTGGGCCTGTGTTGTGCATCGGATCCTCCCTCCAAGAGTCTCCGAGAACCTCGTCTGCCAGGAACTGAGCCCCACACCGTTAAAGTCCAACACTCCTTTATTTAGCACATAACATGGACTCCCTTGGCTATAGAACAGAAAAGGGGGTGTGGGTGCGAATAGGCCCAGACACAAGTTCGATCCTCCACTCTCCTCCAAAGAGTGGGTTATGGTCTCCGCATGAGGGAAATTCACCTTCCGGACGGTCTCCGACAAGAGACTCACCCGTCACCGGCAGTATACTGCACCGGGTCTTCAGATGAGGAGCTCTTCCCGGTCCATTACGCCCACCTCGGAATCAGGCATCTATCTCCGGAGTACCTTAGGATCCTTCCCTCGTGGAACTAAGTGTTGGGCACTGAGCTCCGGACCGCCGTCCGAGTACCTCACCCCAGGCTAAAGGTGCCAGAGTTGAAACACGATCTCCGGTGGTCCTCTAGGCCTAGTCCGCCTAGAGGACGAGCACAAACTCCGTCCGCAGGCTAAAGGTGCCAGGGACCAACTCCCCGTGACCAAGATGGCCGGCCCCCTTTATCCCCTCTCCCAGCAAGCACGGCGGGTTCCCCGCCCCACCATACCGCTGCCAAGAGAGGACAAAAAGTAGGCTCAGCACACAGCGGTATCCGTCCGTCGGCCCATGGTGACAGCGCCACCCAGTGGACCGCCGGAGACACACCACTGGTGTCACCGAAAAATTCAAAAATTACCCCGGAAAAGAAAGTACCCGCTACACTAGCAAATAGGAAGTCCAGCAGTCCACAGAATATGATCATTGGCTATAATGATGAAAGGGCTTCCTCACTCAGGGACTGAATGACTGGAACACCAGGCCTGCAGATAGAAACAGTCTATATCCCTGACATGGGATGGGTATGTGAAGATCCTGATTAGCCAATGGCAATGCTAGCAGGTAAGCAGTTGAATAGAGACAGTATGTATGCCTGAGTTAAGATGTGTATGCAGCCTATTGCATTAGAATATGCATCCTAAAGCCACTGTAAAAGGTGGGTGTGGTCAAATTGTGTTTACAGTGGGAGGGGCTTAAAGTGAAAGAAGAAAAGTGCAGTGCTTGCAATTTAAAGTACACAGGGACCTTATGATAGGTCGTGACTGCCCAATGTGAACAATATAAACCTATAATCAAAATAAATGAATACACAGTGCTTCTGACACTTATGAGGTGATAGCTGTAAAGTCCATATGTGAAATAAAACAAACTAAATAATAAGTCCACACATCCCTTAAAGGGGCTTCTATGGAATGTTCATAACTTCACTTGGACATCCAAAATAAGTGAAATACTAGTGAACTAGTGAAAGTGAGTAATCCACCATCGATAAGATAAAAGCTTACCAGATGGTTTGAACTCAAAAAGACATACATCCTATGAGTAGGGATGAGCTTTATGTTCGGGTCCAACATGAGTTCGATTCGAACATTGACTGTTCGCCCGTTCGCTGAACAGCGAACAATTTGGGGTGTTCGCTGCAAATTCTAAAAGCCGCAGAACACCCTTTAAAAGTCTATGGGAGAAATCCAAAGTGCTCATTTTAAAGGTTAATATGCAAGTTATTGTCCTAAAAAGGGTTTGGGGATCCGGGTCCTGCCCCTGGGGACATGTATCAATGCAAAAAAAGTTTTAAAAACGTCTGGTTTTTCGGGAACAGTGATTTTAATAATGCTTAAAGCGAAACAATAAAAGTGAAATATTCCTTAAAATGTTGTACTTGGGGGGTGTCTATAGTATGCCTGTAAAGTAGCGCATGTTTTCCGTTGTCAGAGGAATAATCCTTCCAGCCGCAACCGCCGTGTCCCTGCGCGCATGCGCGGCGGAACGGCGCTCTGGCGCATGCGCATTCGCGGTCCAACGGAACGGCGCATGCGCACTAGCACATGCTCAACGTGACCCTTTGGCTGGCCTATAAAAGTTGCTCTGGTGCTCAGACAAGTTGCTGGTTTGTCTTCAGCTTCCCGTTTGCATTTGATCCTGTTTCCTGTACCTGATTACCTGTTGTGACCCGGATTGACCCTGACTTCTCTGCTCTTCTCCTGGACCTGACCCTTGGCCTGTTTAAATGGACTCCGCCTTGTCTCCAGTGTTTGACCCTCTGCCTGTGACCCGGACCTGCCTCCTGTCTCCTGCCTTGACCCTCTGCTTGTGACCTGGACTTGCCTTGTTTCTCCCAGACACCATACCTCGGCCAGTGATTAGGTTTACCGATCCTCTGTGTTTGACCCTCAGCCTGGTTCTGGACTTTCTGTTTGGTCTCCCTCAGCAAGTCATGCGATTTGCCAGTCTCTGCACAGCTGCTCAACCCTACAAGGACCACCACGCAAGTCTACTCCTGCCTGCTGGGTAGCCTGTGCCTCTTTGTGACATTCACTCCCTGTATCACCTCTAGGGGCCAGAGTGCACTTAGTCGCAAGGGTGAACCGCTCTCGGCATCTCTGCTTCGGTAAGTACTTATCTGACACCCGTGTTTATAACAGTCTCTGCAGAAAATTACATTTCTAAAGGAAAAAAAGTAATTTAAAACTACTCGTGGCTATAATGAATTGTCGGGTCCCGGCAATACAGATAAAAGTCATTGAAAAATAAAAATAAAAATGCGTGGGGGGTCCCCCCCGAATTCTATTACCAGGCCCTTCAGGTCTGGTATGGATATTAAAGGGAACCCTGCGCCAATTTTTTTTAAAATATGGCGTGGGGTTCCCTCCAAAAATCCATACCAGACCCTTCAGGTCTGGTATGGATTTTAAGGGGAACTCCGCGCAAAAAAATAAATGGCGTGGGGTCCCCCCAAAAATCCATACCAGACCCTTATCCGAGCATGCAACCTGGCAGGCCGCAGGAAAAGAGGGGTGACGAGAGAGCGCCCCCCCCTCCTGAACCATACGAGGCCACATCCCCTTAAAATGGGGAGGATGTTTTTAATTTTGGCGCAGAGTTCCCCTTAAAGTCCAAACCAGACCTGAAGGGTCTAGTATGGATTTTTGGGGCGAACCCAATGCCATTTTATTTTAAATTTGGCGCAGGGTTCCCCTTAATATCCATACCAGACCTGAAGGGCCTGGTAATGAAATTGGGGAGGACCCCTACGCTTTATTTTATTTTTTTAATGACTTTTAATTACTTTTATCTCTATTGCCGGGACCCGACAATTCATTAAATCCGCGAGTAGTTTTAAATGACTTTTTTTCCTTTAGAAATGTCATTTTGTGCAGAGACTGTTATAAACACGGGAAACATGCGCTACTTTACAAGCATACTATAGACTCCCCCAGGTACGAAATTTAAAGGAATATTTCACTTTTATTGTTTCACATTAAGCATTATTAAAATCACGCTCCCGAACAAACGTCAGTTTTTAAAACTTTTTTTTGCATTGATATATGTATCCTGGGGCAGGACCCCGGTCCCCAAATACTTTTTATGACAATAACTTGCATTTTAACCTTTAAAATTAGCACTTTTGATTTTTCATGTTCGTGTCCCATAGACTTTAACGGTGTTCGCGTGTTCGAACAAATTTTTTGCCTGTTCGCATGTTCTGCTGCGAACCGAACCGTGGGGTGTTCAGCTCATCCCTACCTATGAGTCAAACGTCCTTGTGTTGGCAGATGCCAGAAACTGGGAACATCAACTCTAGAGACATTTGAAGCAAATCCACCAACGGTCATTGGGGTAGTACTCTCGTAAAGGGTATTTCATATGAAGAAAAAGACAGGTTCTCCCATGTTTGTATAATTAAAGAAAGGAGCACAAAAAAAATACGTAAAAAATAGTAAAACATGTAATAAAGTTTAAAACTCACATTTCAGGAGAATAAACAGAGCTTAAAGCCTCGTACACACGGCCGAGATTCTCGTCGAAAAAAAACATGTCGTTTTTTTCGACGAGATTCTTGGTCAAGAAACTTGTCCCGGCCGAGTGTACACACGCTCGATTCAAAGAACCCGCGGTTCTTTGAATGGAGCGTACGCGGTGACGTCATCGACTACGACGAGCATGCGCTCGTCACATTCGATGCCGTCGCTGCCATCTTGGTATACCCTACCTATGCCTAGGAAGCTACCGCGCATGCGTCAAATTCATTTCGAACATGCGCGGGCTTCCCGGAGGACAGGTAAGTGTACACACGCTCACTTTTCTCGTCGAGAAACAGGCTGACGAGAATCTCGACGAGAAAATAGAGAGCAGGTTCTCTATTTTCTCGTCGAGATTACTTGTCGGTTTTCTTGACGAGAAACCATACACACGAACAAATTTCTCTGCAAGACATCTCTGCCAGCAAGTTTCTTGCTGGTTCTTGCCGAGAAACTCGGTCGTGTGTACGAGGCCTAATAGTACAAATATGGCGGCAGTGGTGCTCATCCCAATGAATTTTGTCTACATAGACATCATCTGGTGTTCCAGACCCCTGCAGCCGTCACAGTTATATATAAAATATGGCTCGGAGGGGCCTAAAGGACATGGTTAAATAAAACCAAAGGCTTCCTGTACCCAAAAAACATGCTTTTGGTCTCCCCCCCCCCCCCAGTAGGGTGCATTCACACTAATGCTGTACTGTTTTCATGGTTGAAGCGCAGTGTACCTGCAGTTTTCGTGTGGGTTAGTTGCACTTAGCCATAGACTTCTGATATATCCCAACACTGGTGATCTTGCGAGCTACCATACACAAATTGTCAGTTCTAATATAATCAGCTGCTAGCACTGATCACATCCCATAAGGCTGTGCATTCAGTATAAAAGTAACAGAAAAAAGTGCTGCGCTAAAAAATATGCCTTTGTGTTTTTTACACATATATACATACGCTAGACTATGTCTGTAGAAAACCACATGAGAAATATTATAATGACACCACTATCTCAAAATAGTGTAACTCTGTGCTCAATTATAGTGCAGCATGTGAACTATTAATTAAATAGTTTCTTTACTAATCCATTTATCCACACTCTATTAATTGCCTATAGAAGATCACATGCATAAAGTGCTACTTAGTGCCACAACTTAATGCTAATTAAAGTGATTCTGTGCGACAAATAAAAATGATATGCATTAATGCTCAAATAACAACATCTGTCATAAAATACATCCAATATAATTGTGCTCAAAATATTCAGAAACGTGTTCCCATGCACTACAAAAGTGCTATGTGCAAAGTGCTATTTTACTTTGTTCACAAACTGACATGCATAATATATACAGTGCATTCACAGTTCAAAATAAAATCCAAAGCAACTGGTGATAGCAAAATGTGTCCTTGTGTCCACTCTGGTGCTCCCCCCTTCAGTATATCCGCTCACCTTACAACGTGTGACCCTGCAATTAAGCCTGGTCAGTAGACATGTGCATTCGTTTTCGTCCGAATGCATTTTCATCCGAATTTCAGGTATTTTCGTTATCGTTTTAACAAATGAAAACGAAGGGGAAGGGTGGGGCAAGAGGATAGTTGCTGAGGCTAAACCTGGAACAACCCACCCAAATAATTTGTGGACTATCTCGGTACTGATACACATGAGAAACATTGTTGAATTAAAAAGTTTTATTACAGATAAAAATTGTACAATAATGAACAATGATGCACATCAAGGATTGGTCGAAGTCTCTACTAGTTTCGCGGGAATACCGCTTCTTCAGGAGAGCCAATCTATACAATGAATAATATAACAAAAGATATATGAAATAATTCAGCAATAGTGTAAATGATGCATAAAGAGGAGTAAAAGCTTACCCGATGAGTAATAGAACAGGCGCGGAAGTGGGCCGCCCATGTGGTACAAACAAAAACGAACGTGCAGAATCCGAAATCCGAAAGATCCGACATAAAAAAATGCTTTATTTTAGTTTTTCGATATAGATAGGAGATTCGACATGACGCTGACAATAGCGATCTGTGTCTATCGAACCTGCGGTCGAATGTGCCTAACCTTAACTCTATTAGTCCAAGATTATTCTACATAGAGAGAAAAGATTTGACAATATAGAGACAGTGTTGGGGTAGACCATTAGACATGAACGACGAAGATTCGACGAAGCAGCGAAAAACATACAAACGTAGAATTTGACATTGAAGGCTTATGGTGTCTGTCGAAGGTTCTAAGAAGATTCGACAAGCAGCTAAACTGTGCGACGCCACAATTGTATATTTCCGGTCAAATGTTTGGCCCATAGGCTATAGAAGAATTCGAATGTTGGTTGACTAGTAATAATAATTTATAAATACAGTATAATTATTACTAGTGTCATACAACATTAAAATTCTTCTAACCGGAAATGTACGATTGCGGCGTCGTACAGTTTAGCTGCTCCGTTGAATCTTCTTAGAACATTCGACAGACACAATAAGCCTTCAATGACAGATTCAACCTTAATTCATTCGGATTTTTGGATGAATGCATTTTTTAACGAAACAAAATAAATAAAAACGAATTTCGGGAGTAACTAAATTAATTAATTTTTCGGACGAAAACGAAATTCCGAAACAAAATATTTCAGTGTGCACATGTCTACTGGTCAGAACACGCATATGAACCAACTCTGGGTTCAGTGATTATGTTGGAATCTTGGGCTGGTTGCTGGTAACGTGTTCCACATGTGTATGATGAAAAAAATTGATAGTGTGATATTGTTTAAACAATTTATTGGGTAAATAAAACTTAGCCCCTACTGTGGGGTACTCACATTTCGTGGGTGCTACAGTGCACCACTCTTTACAAGCTCAGGGATACTGCTGAAGTAATGTGTCCTTTCATTTAGCTGAGAACACTCCACTGCCTCCTGCACCATCCTGTCCCCTCCCCTATATGTGTCGATACCGGGATTAACTCGTATCTTCCTCATCATATCCCCCTGATATGACACAAAGGCATATTTTTTAGCGTACCACCTTTTTCTGTTACTTCTATTATATCCTGCAGTTTTGGTGCGCTTTATGAAAAAAAAAACCCCCTGAAGGCACCCTAATGCGCTTTTAGAAAGTGCATCAAAACCATGGGACATAATAGTAGTCTATTGCAAAGTGCAGCTACCCACACGAAAACTACGGGTACACTGCGCTGCACACATTGTGTGGGAAAACGGCACCACATTAGTCTGAAAGCCCCCAGCCTCTCTGTGCTGCCCTTTAGTACCCACCCCATCCCCGACATAAGCAAACAATGTTTCATATGTAGCTGTCTATGAGAAGAACAGCAGCAGGGGAGACACAGAACAGTGTTTCTCTGAAGCGGAGTGCATGTTCCACCACTGGGACTCGGCAGTTGGGACTGGAGCATGCACACGGGGTGATTACGGTGTGCCTCATCTACATGTAGCTCGGTCCTGGTAGCCAGAGATACCACTCAAGGAGTGCTGGGATGCATACAAGCCCAGGTAATAACTGCCGTTACTCATATAACCTGGCCAGTCCTTCAGACATCCTTCACACTCGATCGCAAATATAGTGCTCTCCCCGACCTCCAGAGGCCTGGTGGTGACCCCCAGAGTCAGGGACGGCTGACATTCCTCCTCAGGGTGAAGGTTGCTAGGCATGGTGTGTGTAGTGCAAGGTGGAAAGATGGGTGCCAGTCACTTTTAAAAATGAACAAAGAGAGTTTTATTTCTCTTAACAGGAACAGTGGGAGAGAGGTAGGGCACAGGACACCCTTAGGCAAATGCAATAGCAACTTGGCAGACTCCTTGGACAAAAATAGAACTAGGCAGACAGCAATACAGAAAAGGGGCCTTTAAGCTGAATGCAGCAATCTGTCTTTTGTAGCAACTGCTATCTCCTGTATCCCACTATAGATCCTCAAGCTTAGTTTACAGCTACCTGCTGGATTCCTCAAGCTTTACTCACAGCTACCCACTGTACTTCTCTTTAAGCTTTACTTACAGCTACCCGCTTTACTCCTTCAAGCTTAACTCAGAGCTATCCGCTGTACTTCATGGATGGGTATTTTCCTGAAGCTTTTCCAGCTACTTCACAGTCCCCGGCTGATGAAGAGTCTCCTCTGGTACTCCTTCAGAACTCCATCCCTTTACACCTGCCTCCGTCAACAAGAGTGGTTGACCCTCTGGCAACTTTTCCCCCCTTGCCTCCAAGCAGCGATCAGGCTCCACTCAGGCTGAGTCCCTTTACATATGGTTAGGCCTCAGGCTTCAGGCCTACACCTCTGATGCTGCTCCACACACACTCACCCAGGCTGCAGCCTGGGTGCAAAGAACCCTGATTACCTGACTCTCTCCAAATAAATACCTTTACCCAGCAGTCTCAGCAGCAAAAAAAACTCCTGCTGATTGCCCGAGAAAAGTATACTCACTCATAACTTGAATTCACTGTAATTTGTCATACTATTGCCAAAGGTAACAGTGCCACCTATTGACAAAAGGAAGCAACCACAGGTAAACCCAAGCTTAGGAGAAACCCATTTGATCAAAGACTACAAATTAGCTAGGTTAGTTACCACCTAGCACAACTAAATTTTCTAGCAGCCCTGTTTAGGGCAAGGGTGCTACACATAGATAGATAGTGCAGGATAATGCTATAAGTGCTGTTTGTCTCCTCAGCCAACTACTGAGCTGTATGATGCTTGCAGTTTTAAGCCGATGGAACGATGGATTAGGTCCAGAACTATGGCATAGGTATGCACCTGAAGTGCATCTGCATGGCCATGCAAGGTACAGGAGGAAGCGAGGGGAGGACAGGACCCCACATCAACATGTTTCATCCTGACAGCGAAACTTCCTCAGGATGTATCAAGGAAACAGACTCTCACTGGTCATCATATATCACACTGGGCTACACCCTAATTCTATCTTATCTTGCCCTTAAAGTTCTCATCCCAGAAGAGTCTACTTAACCCATACCGTGCCTGGGGGGAAGAGGAAAGGACTCAAAACATTATTGTACCACAAAAAAAAAATATATATATATATATATATATAAAAATAAATATATATATATATATAACACACACACACACACACATTTCCATCCAAAGCAAGGATATATGAAAGGGAAACTAGGGGCTTACAGGAAGCATTGAAAATATAACTTGTTGTTTAAACCTTTCTCCCCTTCTCTCAGGCAGGTCCAAACGATAGATGGCTAAACACTTAAAGCCATCCATCAATGCCCCATGAACATCTCAGAATTGGATGGCAAGTGGCGACTAAGTTGAGATGCTAGCATCCTCTTCCTGAGCTCTTTCCTAGTCTTACCGACAAGTTTTTGTCTTGACTACAAACTTATAAATATTATAATGCCCACGTAGGAATATCCCTAAGGTATGTGTACCCAAAGACAAAATTGACTGGGAATAAGGTGAGGGGGTATACTCACTGTGAACTAGTGAGTCCCCAATAGTTGGAGCCTTCCTGGCAATCAATCTAGGGAGTGAGCCTATAATGTGTTTCATCCTGTGGTCCAAAAGGAGAATATGGCAATGTTTCTCCAAAACAGACTGGAATTGGTTCCAGTGGGTACCGTATGTCGTGACCATTCCTACCATATTTGTTTTACTTTCTTGTGCACATTTGTTAATATGTGCTTCCCCCTTGTTTTTAGGACTTCATCCCTGTCTCTTGCCAGCGCTTTCTTCTTACTATATTTCAGGACAGAATTAGGATAACCACACACCCTGAACCTGTCTAGTTCTATGCTTTCCCTGTGGAAGTCCTAAATGTTGGAACAGTTCCTGCGAATCCGCAAGAACTGTCTTGCGGGAATACTCAAAATTAGGGGCCAAGTATGATGGCTGGTAGCGTGAAGAAGAGAGTTGCCGGATGTAGGTCTCCTGTATGTTTACGTTTACACTCTAGTACTGACTTTTCTAATTGTTAAATCAAAAAATTCCATTTCATATGAAATAACATTTTTGGACTTAAAAATTAGAACAGGAAGCCTACCGCCAGCGACTCCATGCATGAAGGTAAAAAAACCTTCTGTGTACTGCTCCCCCGACAGACCCCCCTTAATACTCACCTGAGCCTCTTTTCAATTCAGCAATGTGTACAGGAGCCTTGGCTGTCCTGGGTCTCTCTATCCTCATTAGCTTATCCGAGCAGCGGGAGCCATAAACTCCCACTGCTGTCAATTACAGCCAGTGTGCCAATGAGGAGAGAGGGGCCGAGGCTCTATAAATCCTTTGGACGCATGGAGCGGGGCTGGGGAGCGAGCATGCACCAGTGCTCACATAGCAAGTGGCTTGCTATTGGGGGGCACTGGTCAAGGAGGAGAAGCCAGGAGCGTGGCGGGGGATCAGAGAAGAGGAGGATTGGGGCTGCTCTGTGCAAAACCATTACACAGAGCAGGTAAGTATGACATGTTTGTTGTTTAAAAAAAAAAAGAAAAACATTTAGTGTCACTTTAATAAATACAAGGCCGTATTCATTTGTATATTTTACAGTGCCTTGAATTAGTATTCATACCCCTTGACATTTTCCACATTTTGTTATGTTACAACCAAAACCGTAAATGTATTTTATTGGGATTTTATGTGATAGACCAACACAAAATGGCACATAATTGTGAAGTGGAAGGAAAATGATAAATGGTTTTCCAAACTTTTTACAAATAAATATCTGAAAAGTGTGGCATGCATTTGTATTCATCCCCTTTACTTTGATACCCCTAACTAAAATCTAGTATAACCAATTGCCTTCAGAAGTCACCTAATTAGTAAATAGAGCCTACCTGTGTGTAATTTAATCTCAGTATAAATACAGCGGTTCTGTTAAGTCCTCAAAGGTTTGTTAGAGAACCTTAGTGAACAAACTGCAAACCTTCCAAGACATGGCTGTCTACCTAAACTGACAGGCAGGGCAAGGAAAGCATTAGACGGAGAAGCAGCCAAGAGGCCCATGGTGACTCTGGAAGAGCTGCAGTGATTCACAGCTCAGGTGGGAAAATCTGTCCACAGGACAACTATTAGTCTTGCACTCCACAAATCTGGCTTTTATGGAAGAGTGGCAAGAAGAAGGCCATTGTTGAAAAAAAAAACGATAAAAAGTCCCTTTTGCAGTTTGTGGAAAGCCATGTGTGGGTACACAGCAAACACATGTAGCGCACAAACCCCTGTCTTTCCCTGCATTCAATTAGGCTCCTTGCAGGCAGAGAGAGGCACACCACAAGCCCGTACCCTCCTGTGTGAGGAGGTTGAGCGGTGTTAGTTTTCGGGCCTGCCTGCGGCTGGAGTTGAATCCTCCCGAGGATGATTCTCACCTCTACCTTGAATAGATGCGAGTCTTTATTTTTCCCCAGTAATGTAACAGTCCACACCAACTGAAAGTCCAACTTCTATATTTATTTCACACTGGATAACAAATAGTCTCTTTAACAGCAGACAGGTTGGAACAAGACACAGGACAGCTTAGGTGGGAGGAGGTCCAGGCACAAACTCAAATGATTTCTTCAGACTGTTCAGGTTTCACGAACAGTTTTGGCGCACGATCTCTGCCACAGACCTTGAGGTTGGTCTCTGCCACAAACCTGGTGAATAAAAGTCACTGCCACTAACTTGGAGAACGGGTCACTGCCACTGGCCTGGTGAATAGGGCCTTGCCCTATGAAGTCACTGCCACTGACTTGAAGCGAGTAGGGTCACTGCCACTGACCTGAAGCGAGTAGGGTCACTGCCACTGACCTGAAGAACTACCCTCTCAAAGTATTTGGCCCATGTCAAGGAGAAAACCATCCCTCCGGAGAGTTACCAGAGGCCCTCACCGTCACCACGACTCTGAGCTGGGTCTTCGGAAAGGGTTACCTCCCTGGCCTCCTCATCTCAGATAAGGGTCCCCTCGCAAGGCGGCACCTTGGGAGCTCTCGATCCCTAGTGGACCCCAGCCGAAGGTTACTGGGCCCCGGGCCTTCAAAATAGTACCTCACCCCAGACTGAAGGTGCCTGAGATGGAACAGGAACCAGGCCTCCGGGCCTAGGGCACCCGGAGATGACCCTCCTCGTGCTCAGGCCAAAGGCGCCTGGGCGCGGACGAACCACACACACCCAGGCTGAAGGTGCCTGGGCGTGGACGAAGACGACCTCAATGGAAGATGGTCGCCCCTTTTTATACCCTATCCCGACAGGCACAGCAGGTTCCCCGCCCCGCCGTACTACTGCCGCGAGGGGACAAAAAAGGCACAGCCTTGTATCAGTGGTTCAACCCTGGCCCACGGCAACAGCGCCACCTGTAGGCCACAGGGAACTGCACACCAACACCATCTCCCATGAACAGAAATGGTCCATTAACCCTAACAATCAGTGTGTCTGAGCCTAATTACCACTCAGACACTGCCCCTAAATTTAACACCCCGCTACACATGGAAGAAAGTACTCTGGTCGGATGAGACCAAAATTGAACTTTTTGGCATAAAAGCAAAATGCTATGTGTGGCAGAAAACTAACACTGCAGATCACCCTGACCACACCATCCAAACATTGTGGTGGCAGCATCCTGTTGTGGGGATGCTTTTTTTCAGTAAGGACAGGGAAGCTGGTCAGAGTTGATGGGAAGATGGATGGAGCCAAATACAGGGCAATCTTAGAAGAAAACCTGTAATGCTTTGTACACACGACCATTTTTCCTGGCAGGAAAAAAAATGAAGTTTTTCCTGATGGGATTCCTGTCAAGCCTGTCTTGCATACACACGGTCACACAAAAGACCGCTGAACTTTTGAATGTCAAGAACGCGGTGACATCAAAGACAAAGACGAGCCGACAAAATGATGTTCTATGCTTCCGCGCATGCGTTGAATTGTTTACGAGCTTGCACATTTTTTTCCCCTCGGAAAAGCATACACACGAGCGGTTTTCGCGATGAGAAAAAGACTGACGGGAAAAAATAGAGCAGGTTCAAATTTTTTTGCGGGCAGTTTTCTCGGCGGGAAAACTGCTATGGAGCATACACACGCCCGGTTTTCCCGACCAATCTAAAAAATGGCAGTTTTCTCGTCTGGAAAACCGGTCGTGTGTACGAGGCATTAGAGTCTGCAAAAGACTTGAGACTGGGGTGGAGGTTCACCTTCCAGCAGGACAATGACCTTAAACATACAGCTAAAGCTACAATGGAATGGTTAGGATAAAAGCATATTCATGTGTTAGAATGGCCCAGTTAAAGTCCAGACCTAAATCCAACTCTGTGGCAAGACTTAAAAATTACTTTTCACAGATGCTCCCCATTCAATCTGGCAGAGCTTGAGCTATTTTGCAACGAAGAATGGACAACATTTTCACTCTCTAGATGTGGAAAGCTGGTAGAGACATCCCCAAGGAGACTTGCAGCTGTGATTGCAGTGAAAGGTGGTTCTGCGAAGTATTGACTCGGGGGGGATAAATACAAATGTACGCCACACTTTTCACATATTTATTTGTAAAAAAAATTGAAAACCATTTATCATTTTCCTTCCACTTCACAATTATGTGCCACTTTGTATTGGTCTATCACATAAAATCCCAATAAAATACATTTACGTTTTTGGTTGTAACATGACAAAATGTGGAAAATTTCAAGGGGTATGAATACTTTTGCAAGGCACTGTATATCAGCCTGGAGTTCAGATTCAGTGGTCTGTAAAATAAGCAATGACATTATAGAGCACATATGTGATAAAATTGTGTTTATTTCCAGACATCAAACAGTTATGAAGAAAAGGCATAGATTTGATATACAATAGTTGTCTTTTTCACACAGGATTAAGAACATTTGCCTATAGTGACATTTCTGCAGCCCTAACACTTTTAATCAATAGGAGAAAAAAAAAAAAACATTTTCTACAGGAATCCTGATGAAAAATTGTGCTTTCAACACATACAAAAATAATTTGTTTATTATATATTTTTAGCCTTTGAAGTTAAATTAAAAAGAGGTGCTAAAACATAGCAAAAGCTAAGTGCTAGCATCTGTTTTGCTATCACGTTCTGAAATTGACAATGTAGCCTGAGTAGTGGCTGTGCACTAATGACATTTTATTGAAAGTGTTACCACGCAGCTGACCGTATTACATATACTATATAGACTAAAACTACTGGTCACACCAAAAAATATCTGCTATTCACATAAAAACAGTAAGAAAAGGAAAACTCCACTAAAATTATAATTGAAGCAGAATCTGCCAGAATGTAGGTGCCTTCTTTCTTGTAAAAAAAAACAAAAAAAAAAACCTTTTAAATAATTTCCCCCTAGCCTATACCCAAGAGTCTGGGGGTCCTACAGCACCACTCATAGTGTATGGTAGCAGAGAGGAGTTCATTATGTACCAAATGCATTCTTTACATACCCCCCTCTCTCCTCAGATAGAGAATAGGGTTCATATCTAAAGCTGGCTATACACGTTAGATTTGCATTCAAGCATTCATAGAAAAATAGTTCATCAGAACATTCTTTCTTGCTATCAACTAATAAGTTAACTAACTTTATTCAAAAACTCTTTAAAAAATTTCCAGACCTGTTATTTGAATACAATAGACATAACAGGTTTCATTACACTATGTAAGACTTTTTTCTAATGAAAACCACATTAATAGGTAGAATTCAATTTATGCTCCTTCAAGAATTTTTTTTCACACGCCCTCTTTCGAATCTTTTCATCACTATGGTCAAAAACCATTAGAAAATCAAATAAATATTCTAAAAATATTCTACTGGTGTGAGGCCAGTTTGTGTCATACTGCCAGCAAGAAGCAGGGTCTGTCTTGCTGGCAAAAAGGGAGTTATAGTGGGGAAAATAATTATGTGATCCCCTGCAGATTTTGTAAGTTTGCCCACTTACAAAAAAAGTAAGGGTCTTTAATTTTTTTATCATAGGTGTATTTTAAATGATTGAGACAGAATATCAACCATAAAAAAACACATGATACAAATGTTATAAATTGAGTTGCAGTTCAGTGGGAAAAATAAGTATTTGATCCCCAAGAAAAACATGACTTAGTACTTGGTGGAGAAACCCTTGTTGGCAAGCATAGAGGTATAATGTTTCTTGTAGTTGGTTACCAGGTTTGCATCTCTGGAGGGATTTTGATGCACTCTTCTTTACAGATCTTCTCTAAATCCTTAAGGTTTCTTGGTTGTCATTTGCAACTTGAAGTCTCTCGCCATAAATTTTCTATAGGATTAAGGTCTGGAGACTGGCTAGGCCACTCCATGACCTTAATGTGCTTCTTCTTGAGCCACATGTTTGTTGCCTTGGAGGTATATTTTGGGTCATTGTCATGCTGTAAGACCCATCTGCAACCCATCTTCGGTGTTCTGGCTGAAGGAAGAAGGTTGTCGTCCATGATTTTACAATACATGGCCCCATCCATTGGCTCCTCAATGCAGCAAAGTCGGCCTCTACCTTTAGCAGAGAAACTGCCCCAAAGCATAATGTTTCCACTTCTGTGCTTGACTGTGGCGATGGTGTTCTTAGGGTCATAGTCAGCATTTTTCTTCCTCCAAACAAGGCGAGTTGAGTTAATGCCAAAGAGCTCAATTATGGTCTCATCTGACCACAGTACTTTCTCCCAATCCTTCTCTGAATCATTTAGATGTACATTGGCAAACCAGACGGGCCTGTACATGTGCCTCCTTGAGGAGGGGGACCTTGCGGGCGCTGTAGGATTTCAATCCATTGCGACGTATGGTGTTACCAATTGTTTGTTTGTGACTGTGGTTCCAACTTCCTTGAGAACATTCACAAGCTCCCCCTGTGTAGTTCTGGGCTGATCCCTCACTTTTCTCACGATCATACTTACCCCATGAGGCAAAATATTGCATGAGGACAGTTGATGGTTATTTTGTATTTCTTCCATTTGCGAATAATCGCTCCAACAGTTGTATCTTTTTCACCAAGCTTGTTGCTGATGGTCTTGTAGCCCATTCCAGCCTTGTGCTGGAATACAATCTTGTCCCTGACGTCCTTTGACAGCTCTTTGGTCTTGCCCATGATGGTGAGGTTTGAATGGATGAAAGAGATTCTGTGGACAGGTGTCTTTTATACACATAATAAGTTGTCATTAGGAGCACCTTCTTAAATTGACAGGACTAATCTGTGTACCACATGAGCACATGCTGTAGTCAGTCTGTGGGAGACAATTATTGTTAGTTGGGGATTAAATACTTATCTTTCTCACTGAACTGCAACTCAATTTATACCATTTGTATCATGTGTTTTTTTCTGGATTTTTGGTTGATATTCTGTCTCTATCATTTGAAATCCACGTATGATAACAATTATAGACCCTTAATTTCTTTGTAAGTGGGCAAATTTTACAAAATCTGCAGGGGATCAAAATATTATTTTCGCCGCTGTATATATGTGCCAATTTGTGTGTTCAAGGGGGACTGTATCTGAGGACCACAAACTGAAATTGCTATTTAATATATTGAAAATATTTAAAGCAAATCGCCCATCCATCCATGTCTCTATGCTTTAATATGTTAAGAAATTATCAGTATGTTGAAAAAAAAATCCCTAACATTTTTAGCTGTGGCCATTTTGAGTAAGTGCAGATGAAGCAATTACTTCCTGGACTCCATCTGCCCTTAGCTCAGGCACGTAGGCAGGAGGGTGTGCTTAGTTAGGAAAGCCCCTCCCCCCTGGGTGAAAGAAAAAAAATGCCCATAAAGACTCCTGGTGTGTATGACATTATTTTTAGCTTAGGTTGGAAGCCAGGAAGAATCTGAAGAAATTTATAATGGAAAAAAGGTTGTTTACCCTTACCCAATAAATCTATGCAAAAAAATAAAAAATGAACACATCAGTTTAGTAAAGTGGATTAGCTCAGGAATGTTTTTTCACAGGGGATCCAAGGGGATGTTAGGAACAAATGCCACAGTACACTAGAAGTAGGAGTGTGTGATTAAGCAAAAATAAATGATTTTCCTTTCAGGGAACACATTTGAGTTATTTTCCCTCCCAGCCTTTAAAGGCTAAATTCACCTTTAAAAAATCAAAATAAAATTGCTTTTATTTATTTATTCTATCGCCAGTATAACATTGCACTAAAGATCAGCAGATTGTGGGTGCAATGCCAATACTCTGCAGACTCCCAGTATAGCTGCCTGTACCTATCGTATGGGCAGATCAATGAACTACAACAAGAGTGCTCACCAGCTCCCTCGCAGTTCATTGAGAACTACAAGCTGTCTGCCACGGTGGCAGGTCTATTCATTCACAGATCAATGTGAATTAATCACATGGCCCTGTGATGGGAGCCTTGCAGAGCTGCACATTTTTTAAAATTGTGACAGCAGGTACAGGAAGAAGATCCCCCACCTGCTTTCACAGGGGTGCTCTTTGGTAACATGTTATATGTTACACCCTAATTACGGGTGTAACATGTTACCAAAGGTGAACCTTTAAAATAGGTGGTGTTGTATGGTTCTGAATGTTTTTGTTTAGAAGCTTGGGCAAATGTTTAACCGTTTTTTATTTTATTTTATTAATAATACAGATGACATAGGGATGAGTAGAGTTGAGAGGCTTTGGAGGGATGTGTGGCTGTATTTTGTAATTTTTTGGTACTGTGTTAGCACTTGAAATTGCAAGTTGCAGAAGCAACCTGTCTTATCCTGTGCTGAAAAAGTTAACTGAGCACTGACAGGTGACAATTGACCAAGAGAGAAGGGAAAGGGGCGGCAGTGGGGATAGGGTGGCAAGCACCTAACTTTTTACCTGTGCACTTTACTTTCTTTACAGCTTACATTTTAGCAACAAATTTTGTAATATTGACTTCTTTTCACAGCATAAACTTTCAATGCAGAAAAAAAAACAAAAAAAAAAACTTTCAATGCAAAGCTTTAGAACGTTTGGCAATACAAAACTGTGTTAAATAATTTAACATGTACAGATATATTTTTGGAAGTTCTATGTAGACTTTGCTTGGTACAAAGAAATATGTATTTTATGGGTAAGAGTAGGAGGAAATACAATATACAATACAGTATAGTGCGATTTTAAGAATTGTGAAATTAAAAATAAATAAAGAAATAAATAAATACCAGGAAAAAATAGAATTAACAATATTTGTAAAACACAAACATTATAGTATACAGTAAATGATACTGTCCCTTTGTCCTACCTTTTGTCAAATGAAATGTAACAGTTTAAAATCCATAAACAGCTCTCTAATTACAATTGTAATTTAGCATTTTCGTACATCCATGCACCAGGTGTTCATGTTAGGTAAGAACACTTTGGTCCTTTTTCAGACACACCACTTAAACAGAAAGGCAATCCAATCTCTTGGCATTTGCCATTTTGACAACAAAAAGTAAAAGAGGGCAGGCCTGTTTAGGGAGTAAGGGTAAACTGAATGGAACTAGGTCACTGGATCTAGCATGCGGGTTCCAGCAGGTAAACACATTCAAACATATTGCTCTTTAGGACATACATATGGTGCCCGTGAGCCAGCTGCAGGGTAACAGAAGGTAGACTCTGGTGCCTGTCGGGCATGTGAGTCCTGCATGAAGAATGAAAGTGGCACATAACCAGGATGTAACTGATCCAAGTAGTCCTCCTCGTGGGAGCAGCAATTATTCAGGTACTCATGACCGGCTGATATATCCGTGCAATGTTCTCCATACATCTGCAGGAAAAATTAAAAAAACTTGTTTAACATTTATTTCGAAATTAACATGTATATACAATTTAGTCAAAACTCATGGGAAAAACATTTCCAACTTTCTTGCTTTACATAGATATTGGAGAGTGTTCCCATCGTTTCTTGTTTTTTATTGTAGGTAAGAAGAATACAAAAATTACTTTTTAATAAGACAAAGTGCAAAGAACCATAATGATAACCAAAGTGCAGTAATGATAGCAACAAGATATCACCCTTTTACCCTCCATTATTTTCAAGTTGTCACAGTAAAAAAAAAAAAATGTTTATTTTTGGTAATAGGCTACTAAGCCTTCTCTTTTAAAATAAGCCTACAGAATACTAATCTCCTATAAAGAATTGATTTAAATAGATATTACTTCTGCTTTAGAATTTTAAACATTGTATAGAAAATTGTATTTTTACCATTATCTGCCACATTTCCTTGATTTATTAAAAGTTGTATTTTTTTTTACTATGGCTTTGAGATGTTAATCAGTCAATTTGGGGTGGTCCATTTCTTTTGCACATTAGCCTCAAAGTTCCCTGATGAATCATATCCTCTGGAGAAAATGTAATACTGTAACAAATCAAAAGATAGTTTTAACCTGTCTAATTACACTTAACACTTCCAAAATGGTGTGGAAGGCAAGCATCTATTTTCTAATTCATGGACTGCACATTAGTTTACAGCGATGGTGCAGGAATCAAGGACTAATATGTAGGAAGGTGCAGTCTGTACTCTCCACTGTAGGTGGCACTCGAGCAAAGCGGCAATGCAGAAGGGGAAGGAAGTTGCGAGGAACTTGGTTCCTCTATGACTTTCTGCGGTTAACAGGGGGAACAGCTGTCCAATTGAATGCTTATGCCCCTGTGACCTTAGTGGCCATCTTGGGTCTTGGCAGTGTGTATTTAAGACACTGGCCACTGGGTGTGTCTTGCATTTTGTGAGTTGCAGAGTAGGGACAGGTTCCCTGTCTGACATGGAAAGTGCTTAGAGATAGAGAAAGGCTCTACCTCACTTCAGGAAGCCTCCCCTTTGGGTGTGGACCAGGCCGGAACGCATTCCGCTCCTCGTTGCAGATGCTGTCAGCATCTTTCAAGATTACAGACCGCTGTTACAGTTCATAAGTTTCTCCGGACGGTTGTGCCTACCTGCTGGGCCTAGTTGAAACTTTCCATAATATATTGCTCTGTGACCACCACACCATGCTGCACCTTGCTCTCAAACATCATGTTTATAAGCCTCTCACACAGGTATCCACCTACATGACCAATTTTTTCACTGCTGAAGTTATGATAGGAGTTCTGAATTCTGTTAATCATTGGCTTATAATGACCCCAGATGCCAATGAAGACATTAACTCCTGCTAGTATCATTACCAACATGGCATAATGCAAATACAATGTGATGGCTTGTACCAGGGCTCGGCAGCTCTGTATCTATGAATACAATTTAAAACCTAGCATAGAACAAGATACGGTCCCTCTAATTTAAAGCCTAACCTTTTTGGATGTTTTAGCTAGAATAGGGAAAAATAAAAAATAATTTTAACTCTAATTTCTCATTTTCTGTCATTGAGACACCAGGAAAAGAAAGGAGGAGTGTGGCTATCACAGGGATAGGAAAGTACAGATAGCAGTAATAAGAATGACTAAAAATATCTTCCCCACTCTACTTAAAATGTGGTTTTGTTTCCATCTGTGTCCACTGCTAGAGAGCTTTCCCATTACTTTTTGTTTTAACAGGAACTGAGAGGAAATCTCCCCAAAAAATACCATAGGGAAAGCAAAATATATATATATATATATATATATATATATATATGACAAAATTAGATGTTTTCCCTGGGGTTTGGCAAACCACAGAAATCGCTCTTGCACAGTGCCTCCAGCTGAGGAGAACTATTGTAAATAATGAACTACAGCTAGATGGCAGAATCCAATTTTTATCTATCTTTAATTAGACAGCTGAAAGAACATTTGCAAAAGAATGAATGCATGCACTGTATGTGCCTGCTGTGCTTGCCTGTGAATTCCTGATCATAATACACAATCCTAAATTATATAAAGACAGTGCATTCATTATTGTCAACCTCTAAATAATCTGCAATCTTAAAATGAAGATAACTGACATCAAAATGGCGTGATATAAGTGTGTTATCAAAGTACCAAGTAAAGACAGAGGTGGGAATAGTTCATTTACTTATGTTTAGCTATTCCAACACATCACTTCTGTAATAGTTTTCTATTTAAAGCTTGGGAGAGGGCTGTGGAGTAAGTGAAAAACTGCAAAGCAGAACCAAAGATTTCAGGCTATGTATGAACTGCTGTTGAACAGAAATAAAAACTTATAGGATAGCCATGCTAGGATTTTGAAAAAGTCCTGTTCCTGGTAATGTCAGAACAAACCAGATAAGTAGTATTTTTGATCTGCTTCTTCCTGTTGGACACAGCTAAAAGAGGGTCATGGCAAGCTAAATGGCTACCAGTGAGTTTGTCAGAACACATGTTCCTAGTTGGACTCCTTCTACCACTGGACTTTTCTGAAGGTCACTCTCTGTTCTAGTGTAGATTTCCCCAAAGATTGCAATACAGGCATGTGACAAGATTCTGCTTTACGGAATGCATAATCTTCCAGCCTTGCTCCATTCTTCACCCTCTTCACTGGATTCATTTGCTGCCAATTACAAGCAGAGATAAGTCATTGCATGCTTACCAATAAAGGGGACCTGTCAATATACCTGTATCGCCTAAAATAAAAGTGGAATCTGTGAAAGACTCTTGACATTCAGCCACATTTAAAATGACGCAGACAACTACACTTCTTAGAGGAATTAGATACATATTATGAAAAAAATAAATCCTTCACACAGAATTTAGCCTTCATCAAATAGGGTGGATTCTTTAGGATGACCAAAGAAGATGTTAATAAGCTAACTCCCCAAACGCCCCCCTCCACTAGCCTCTAACTGCAGGGATTACTATTGTTTTCTTAAGGACAACAGAGAATGTAGAAACAAATTTATGATCAGAGGTGTTCTGTAAACAATTGCTAAGCAGGACCTCAGGTTATTTTCAATAACATTCTAGGCCAATAGTTTGAAGTTGTTTGAGTGCAAAGGATTGCACCTTCAAGGGTCTTCGGTCTACCCTTGATTCGTCATTTGTACAGTTCAGTATTTTTCACTTTAAAAAGAGATACCACAAAGCAGTAAGAAATATACAATGTTTAATGTTTAATGGAACACAGTTTTGGCTTGGCTTGTCTTGGATCATCCTCCAACAACACAGATTTTTGCAAACTTTGCTGACCCCTTTAAAAAGCAATAAGATACAGACTGAATTTTCCATTTAGTGTATCTGCATCCAGAGATAGAAAGACCTCTACACTTCACTTCCCAGAACTGACTTTACTTTTTTTTGACAGTCCTCAGTTCTGGCCTTCTATTATGATTTGAAACAGATTTTCCACATCTCCGGCTTTAATTGATAAACCCTCTTTTGCTTCATTTGGATCATCAACACTGCATATATAAAGACACTTATTCCCTTTATGAAAAGCTGGGCCTTTTTTAACACATTATGCATTGAGGATTTGATGGGTGGGAAGGTCATGGCTCACTGGACCCAGGTCTGAACAATCTATATTTTGATTCATACATGTTAAATGCATTTCCCTAGAAGGCATGATGTCTCCATCTGCCAGTCTTTTTATCTATAATAGTGGTTCTCAACCTCAGTCCTGAAGTACCCCCAACGGGCCATGTTTTGGAAACTTTTCTTAGATAAAATAGCTCTTATTAATACCATGTCATTGATATTGATTTAAAGCAGCTGTGCAAAGTTAAGGAAAACCTGAAAACATGGCCCATGGGGGGTACTTGAGGACTGAGGTTGAGAATCACTGATCTATAACACTCTTTTTGGTAAAACATAAGCTGGCCAAAGATTGAAACTTGGCTGGTTCAGCAGGGACCAGACAAATTTCAACCCATCTTTGGCTGTACCTTCTAGAGAGAAGTATATCTAACAGTCAGCATTTCTTGAATGGGAATGTGGGAAAATTTACATTTGATCAGTGCTGCAAGCTGCAGCTCTGATCCGTGTATTCTGACAGTGGAGGCGTCCTTCTGTCACAATACAATAGCACAGTGGGGAAAGTTCCTTCATTCAGCTTAATTTTGTGTGGATTTAGAAATCTGTAAAAAAAAATTTTTAATCAGCCCTGTACACACGAGCCGAATTTTCGTTGGAAAAAGTCTGATGTGAGCATTTCATCGGAAATTCCGACCGTTTGTATGCTCCATCAGACTTTTTCTGTCGGAATTTCCGACGGACTTACAGTTGGCCAAAAAAGTATTTAGTCAGCCACCAATTGTGCAAGTTCTCCCACTTAAAAAGATGAGAGAGGGGGCGGAGTTATCCGGAGAGAGGGATGGACATGCAGTAGCCAAGCTCCGGTTTCAGCGGTACTATATCAGCACATTGCGACTCATCACTGCTCAAACACGGCGATCTATCTCCACAACACCCGCAGAGACAATCGCCAGCATGACTAGACACAAGAAGGAGGGGAACCGGCCTACTAAACTCACAGAGTTCTTCTACCTGGAGGCCAAGCAAGATGGCGCCGGCTCATCCTCCCACGCCATTGCATAATGCTGATCAGCGCTTATCACAGAAGAGGAAAACGATGAAAAGGAGCAGTCCTCCTAAAAGCACACATTCCCCACCAGCTACCCCATCGTCTGGGAGCCCGGAGAAGGCAAGATTCCGGATGGATGCTGCGGATGCTGGAAATGAGGTGAGCTCTCCCACTGAATCAGGAGATGATACTAGGGAGCTACCTGACTCTATAGACCTTTTCCCCACCAACAACAAACCTGTGTTAGACACAGTTCTGAAGAAGATGCTAGTGTCACTCAGGAGTTCTCTTCAATCTGACATGGTATCATGTGTGCATAGATTTAGTACAGATCTGCGACATGTGGCTGACATAGTTTCACACATAGAGAACAAGATGGGAGAGTATGCAACCATGATCAATGATTTGGTTGATGCCAATGAGAAAACAGAGGATGACATTGAGACTGTTAAAGCTAAAATGGCGGAAATGGAGGACAGGTCTAGGAGGAACAACGTTAAGATTAGGGGGAACCCTGAATCTGTTAAACAACAAGATCTACGTGGTTATGTTGGCCAACTGTTTGCTGCAGTCTTGCCAGACCTGTCCGACTTGGACTTTACTGTCGATAGGATACATAGACTCCCTAAACCCGCCTATCTCTCTGAAAACATACCTAGGGATGTCATCCTCAGATTGCATTTCTACCATACTAAGGAGAAATTAATGGCGGTATCAAGGCAAAAAGAGCAGATTCCAGCACCATACTCAAATCTTCAATTCCATGCGGACCTGTCGCAATATACCCTTCAAAAACGCAGGAACCTTAATACTGTTACAAAGGCCCTCAGAAAGCACAAATTGAGCTACAAGTGGGGCTTCCTGACTAAAGTGGTAGTCACGAAAGATGACAAGGAGTATGAAATGGACTCCCTCGCCAAAGGAATGGCGCTGCTGCAATCATGGGGTATAGTTCCTGACCCTCAATCTCAACCACATCTGAGAAACAACAACAAAAGCCCAGAACCTGAGTGGTGCACAGTTGACCACAAAAATGCTCGCTCTCACAACTGACCTGAATTGAGACTTTAACTCTACTCAAGTTTACCCACTGGGGAGGAAATTTTCTCTGTTCCGAGTTTTCTTTTCCTATATCCCCAAATACCTTTTGAGAGACCATGAGTCACACCCAATTGAGTTTTCTTACTTGGCATCTAGCCATTGTTTTGATTTCTTATGTTTTTGTTGAACTTAATTTTTTTGGCCCTGTCAGCCAGAAACATCTGTGACAGCAGGAAGGTAAAGTCACCTGGTTGCATCCAGGGGGGTAGATATATTTCGCCCAGATTCAGGCTTTACGCCGACTTATACAACTAGGTGGAGAGTTGTATAAGCCCAGCTAAGGCTAGTGGGCTCATGGATGACTCATATGTCTAGGGAGAGTGTGGGGCGTCGTGCAGACAGGGAGTTGATGAGACCAGCTGAAGCTTGTCAGCTCATTTAGGCCTCTATAAGAACTCCCAGCTTCATTAGATGTTAGCTCATGCCTGGAACCAGACCTGTGTGGACTGTCTAGGGAGAGTGAACCCCTGTGCGGTGAGGCAAAGCCTGTGTGGCTATTTGTTTGGACTTTTACTAAACCAGGGACTTAGGGACTAGGACAGCACCAGGCTGATCCCAGTTGTTAGTTTAGGAAACCTGCATGTTTAGTCAGAGGTCAAACTGACCAGGATTTATTTTGTTTATGTTTCTTTTTGGCTTTGCTGTGTTTTTGTCACTGTACATAGAGAAATAAACCGCACCTTTTGATTTTGAAAACCACAACCTCCGTCTGCTGGCCCTGTTTTTGTGTGGGGAGCCCAACCAGGGGGTCACACACACCCGCTACCGAGTTAACCCCCTCACAGTTGGTGGAGAACCAGTGGCAGTTTTTTTTAAGCCAGCATGGAGGAGATACTGAAACAGCTGGCTCTAGCAAATGCCAATCAACAGCAGACAAATGCAGGTTTGCAAAGGAGCCTTGCAGCCCAGCAGCAAGCTCATCAACAAGCCCAGCAGCAATCTGAGGCCCGCTTCATAGACCTGTTACAGAAGCAAGAGCAGAGACTACAACAAATGGAAGCAGTAATGCAGCAACGTCCGCAGACCAGTGAGGAAAGCCGTCCCACTAATACCGCGTCCTTTGGGGTGAGTCGTTTATTGACAAAAATGACTGGAGAGGATGATCCAGAGGTATTTTTGACCACATTTGAAAGGACTGCTGAAAGAGAAAAGTGGCCTGAGGAGCAGTGGGCTGGACTGGTGGCTCCTCTGTTAACTGGTGAATCGCAGAAGGCTTACTATGACCTAGAGCCTGACCAAGCAAAAGACTATGTGATGCTAAAAGCTGAAATATTGGCAAGGCTGGGTGTCACCCTGGCTGTCCGGGCTCAGCGTGTGCATAACTGGACTTTCCAGCTTGGAAAACCCCCCAGGTCTCAAATGTATGATCTCATTCACCTGAGCAGGAAGTGGCTACAGCCAGAGACTTTGTCCGCACCAGAGATTGTGGAACGTGTTGTAATGGATCGGTTTTTGAGAGCTCTTCCTACTGCCATCCAAAAGTGGGTAAGCCATGGAGACCCAGAGACGGCCGGTGGTCTTGTGGATCGTGTAGAGAAATACTTGGCTACAGAGAACCTGACGGCCTCTTCCAGAGACTCTCGGACTTTCCACCCTAAGACCAGACCATCCCCAGGGGCGGATAAGAGGATTCCAAGGGGTGAGGGTGGAGAGAGTGAGAGGGTGGGAGCTCTACCCAAAGTTTGGCGAGAACAGCCTGGGAAGTCAGGGGCTCAAGAGGCAGCCAAATGGATTGTTTGCTACCGCTGCCGGCAAGCGGGACATATTGCAGAAAATTGCCCGGTTGTGGAGGAACCCATGCAATGTGACTTTCTGATGGACAGACGTCAGTCGCTGTGTGCGACAGTCGCATGCACTGCCATTCGGGGAACTGAGAAACATTTATGCAAAATGTGTATTAATGGTAGAAATGTTGTGGTATTACTGGATTCAGGTAGCCTTGTGACCCTGATAAAGGCTGAATTAGTTAAAACAGAGGTCTCTGGGAATAGCAAGGTAGCTGTTATTTGTGTGCATGGGGACACCCGAGAGTATCCAGTGACTACAGTGTGTTTCGAGACCCCCAAAGGTACCCTCTCTCATCCAGTGGGGTTAGTATCTCAATTACCGCATGATGCCATTGTGGGAAGGGATTTTCCGAAGTTCTGGGAACTGTGGGATGATCCTGAGCCCCCCACTGGTGCCCCTATGTACCAGGAATGTGATAGCCAGAACTCCTCTGAGAGTGGTGAGGACTCTCCAGAATTTCCCTTGTCAGTATTGGCAGGGGAGACTCAAGAAACTGGAGAGGAGCCCACCTCCTCAGACGAAAACCTACCGTCTGTGGAGTTTTCTGATCTGGAGGTTCACAGGGAAAATTTTGCCACAGAACAGTTAAAAGACCCCGCCCTAATAAAGGCACGGGAAAACGTAGTGGAAATAGATGGCGAGTTAGTGAACCCAGATAATACCTGCACTTACCCATACTTCAGCGTAGAGAAGGACCTACTGTATCGGGTGGCAAAAAGGGCAGAAGAAACCGTTGAGCAGCTTGTGGTGCCCAAACCTTACAGGAAGTTGGTGTTGGAGTTGGCCCATGGGCACATTCTTGGAGGTCATCTGGGGACAGAGAAAACCCGAGAGAGGGTATTACAGAGATTCTATTGGCCTGGGGTGATGAAGGACATAGAAAATTATTGTTCCTCCTGCCCTGTGTGTCAGAGGTCGGCCCCGATGCCACATTTCCGTAGCCCGCTGGTCCCTCTACCCATCATTGAGGTCCCGTTTGAGAGAATCGCAATGGATTTGGTAGGTCCTATAATCAAGTCCGCTAGGGGGCACCAGTACATATTGGTTATAATGGACTATGCCACCCGTTATCCAGAAGCGATCCCTCTCAGAAATACCTCGGCCAAAACCATAGCCAAAGAGCTATCTCTTGTTTTTAGCCGGGTGGGTATTTGTAAAGAACTGCTTACGGACCAAGGTACACCCTTTATGTCCCGGGTTATGAAAGAGCTGTGTAAATTGCTCAAAGTGACGCAATTGCGTACATCTGTGTATCACCCCCAAACCGATGGGCTGGTTGAAAGATTCAACAAAACCCTAAAACAAATGTTGAAGAAAGTGGTGGATAGAGATGGAAAGGATTGGGACAGTCTACTTCCTTATTTGATGTTTGCTATTAGGGAGGTGCCCCAATCCTCTACGGGATTCTCCCCCTTTGAGTTACTGTATGGGAGACACCCAAGAGGGCTGTTGGATATTGCCAAGGAAACTTGGGAAAGTGAGAGTTCTCCCCACAGGAGTGTGATTGAGCATGTCGCCCTGATGCAAGATCGAATTGCACAGGTAATGCCCATCGTGAAGGAACATTTGGCCCAAGCGCAGTTGGCACAGCAGAGAGTGTACAACCGTGGAGCAAAGACCCGTACCTTTTCCCCGGGGGATAGGATATTGGTACTTGTCCCTACGGTTGAAAGTAAATTCCTTGCCAAATGGCAAGGCCCCTACGAGATAATGGGAAAAGTGAGCGAAGTGAATTACAAGGTCAGACAACCAGGAAGGCGAAAGCCCGAACAGATATATCACGTTAATCTGTTGAAAGCCTGGAGGGATAGAGAGTCCCTAGTCGCAGAAACTTGGTCACCAGCTCAAACTGGTTGCGTGATTCCGGAGGTTGGAATAGCAGCCACCTTGTCACAACCCCAACAACAGGAGGTTAAGGAGTTTGTGCTTCGCAACAAGGAGGTGTTCTCTGAGCTGCCGGGACAAACATCTGGGGTAGAGCATGATATTATTACCCCGCCCGGTGAAAGGGTGAAGTTAAAACCCTATCGGATCCCAGAGGCCCGACGGGAGGCAATACGGGAGGAAGTACAGAAAATGCTGAACTTAGGGGTGATAGAGGAGTCCCAAAGTGATTGGTCTAGTCCCATTGTGTTGGTGCCTAAACCGGATGGGAGCTGGCGATTTTGTAACGATTTTCGTCAGTTGAACAAAGTTACAAAATTTGACACCTACCCCATGCCACGTATAGATGAGTTGATCGACCGGCTGGGAACAGCCCGATACATGACGACTCTTGACCTCACAAAAGGGTATTGGCAAATTCCCCTGGCCAAGTCGGCCAAAGAGAAAACCGCATTTGTAACCCCAGACGGGGCGTTCCAATATAAGAGAATGCCGTTCGGGTTACAGAATGCGCCGGCCACATTCCAGCGGAAAATGGACCAGATACTGAGGCCCCATCGGAAGTATGCTGCGGCTTACCTGGATGACGTAATTGTCCATAGCACAGATTGGGCCTCACATCTGCCAAAAGTGCAAGCAGTCCTAGACTCTATCCGGGAAGCGGGGTTTACGGCTAACCCCAAGAAGTGTACCATTGGGCAGGAGGAGGCCAAATATCTTGGGTACACCATTGGCAGGGGAGTGATAAAACCCCAACTCAACAAAGTCGAGGCCATCCAGAGTTGGCCACGTCCCAACAGCAAGAAGCAGGTACGGGCCTTTCTGGGAATCGCGGGTTATTATCGGCGCTTCATTCCCCACTTTGCTTCTAAGGCTGTGCCCCTAACCAACCTGACGAAAGGGAAAGGGTCGGTCATGATTAAATGGACCCCCGAGGCTGAGGCAGCATTCCAATTCTTGAAACAAGCCTTATGTAGCCAGCCAGTGTTGTACTCACCCGACTTCTCTAAAGACTTTGCCGTACAAAGTGATGCGTCAGATGTGGGGTTAGGAGCAGTATTGTCCCAGGTCTGGAACGGGGAAGAGCACCCAGTCATTTACCTCAGCAGGAAGTTGAAGTCCCATGAGGTAAATTACGCCACGGTTGAAAAGGAGTGTTTAGCGGTGAAGTGGGCTCTAGATTCCCTTCGGTACTATCTGCTAGGTAGGCACTTTGACATGGTTACGGATCACGCTCCGTTAAAGTGGATGGCTCAAAACAAGGAAACAAATAGAAGAGTGAATAGGTGGTTCCTGGCCCTCCAGGAATTCAACTTCACAGTAAAGCATCGCCCTGGCGTTCAAATGGGGAATGTGGATGCTTTGTCTCGAGTACATGAATGCCTGATTGCTGGTGTTCCAACCCCGAGGTTAAAACAAGAGGGGGGGGTATGTGACAGCAGGAAGGTAAAGTCACCTGGTTGCATCCAGGGGGGTAGATATATTTCGCCCAGATTCAGGCTTTACGCCGACTTATACAACTAGGTGGAGAGTTGTATAAGCCCAGCTAAGGCTAGTGGGCTCATGGATGACTCATATGTCTAGGGAGAGTGTGGGGCGTCGTGCAGACAGGGAGTTGATGAGACCAGCTGAAGCTTGTCTGCTCATTTAGGCCTCTATAAGAACTCCCAGCTTCATTAGATGTTAGCTCATGCCTGGAACCAGACCTGTGTGGACTGTCTAGGGAGAGTGAACCCCTGTGCGGTGAGGCAAAGTGTCATGGATATGCATTAATGTCTGTCTGCCATCTTACCTTCCTCCTCATGTGTTCATCTAGAGACCAGACCTCCTTCACCTGGCTTCCTTTATAATCTCCTCCCAGCCTGACTCCACCCCAGGCCCTATCACTGAACACTATATTAACCTGTGCACTGCAAGCCTGCTTTGCTGATCAACGTGTTTGTTAGGCATTGTGTGTTTGGGTTCCTGCCTGCCGTGTGCTACGTCTGTCTCTCTGTTACGTTATTGGCTTGTCCCCGACCATCCCTGTCTGCTCGTGACCCTTGACCTTCGGCTCGTTCTTCGTTATCCTTGTCTGCTTGTGGCCCCTGACCTTCGGCTTGTTATTCGGTTCTCTCTATCGTGTGCTGCTGCTTCCCCTTATCCTACGGGGCGTGAGCTAGGAAACTCCAGGGGCCGCGACCTGGTCCCAGCCTGCAGCGTAACATCCTCACCACTAGAGGCCCTGGAGAAGACCAGCTGGGTCTTAGACTCCGCGCCCTGGGGAATCTTGGCTCTCGCTTCCGTTGGGATCCCGGTTGTGCTCCTCTGGTCCCGCTTTCCACAACCACTCAGTTTCCTATCCACAGAAGCCAGCCATAGGGTTCACTACCTCGCGGTGCACTCCTGTCCCCCTACGGTGTGCATCTGTCACCTGGCCACAGGTGACCCTGACACAAAGCCTGTGTGGCTATTTGTTTGGACTTTTACTAAACCAGGGACTTAGGGACTAGGACAGCACCAGGCTGATCCCAGTTGTTAGTTTAGGAAACCTGCATGTTTAGTCAGAGGTCAAACTGACCAGGATTTATTTTGTTTATGTTTCTTTTTGGCTTTGCTGTGTTTTTGTCACTGTACATAGAGAAATAAACCGCACCTTTTGATTTTGAAAACCACAACCTCCGTCTGCTGGCCCTGTTTTTGTGTGGGGAGCCCAACCAGGGGGTCACACACACCCGCTACCGAGTTAACCCCCTCACACATCATTATCCCCTCCAGGATGACAGAACCATGCGTTGGTACACGCACAGAAATCTGAGTCTTCGCCAACAACTCACATGCGTCCTTCTGCGGAGTCCACCGATACCACATGTAAGTGCTCAGATACACCCTGTAACATCAAACATGACTTAACGCCCATACATGGCAGTGAATTTTTTGCCCTTTAAACACTAAGGGCCTCAACCATCCGGCCAAGAGAAGGTCTCTCTGGAAAGAGGCATTACAACAACAATGTGACATTTTGTGCGTTGAAGAGACTCACTTCATGCAAAGCTCGCCTCCTAGATGCACACACCCCAAATTTCCCTACGTTTATCAAGCAAATGCTAAGACCAAAAAAAAGGGGGTGATGGTAGCGATAAGAGATTTGGTTGCTTTCCACCTCCATGACGTTATATCTGACCCACAGGGACGCTTTCTTATTCTAGTCTGTGACATCAATTCCACCACGTATACTGTGGCGAATACATATGCCCCGAACGTCAGGCAGATTAGATTTTTTCACAGGATTATGAAAAAAGTTTGGTTAGTGCAGAAAGGACTGTTGGTGATATGCGGAGACTTCAATATTACACCGGATCCAAGTATGGATTCAACTTTATCCCCAACCATCTCTGAAAGCGTCCCTACGGTCACATGAACTTTACGATTCTTGGAGATGTTTGAATGCTAATGAGAAAGACTATACCTTTTTTTTTCAAATTGCCATAGGTCTTACAGCAGAATTGACTTATTCCTGGTTGATAAGATGTTACTGTTAAAATGTAAAGCAGCCAAAATCAACGTTATTACGTGGTCGGACTACGCCTCGGTCAGACTAACTGTGGGGGACCCTTCCCTTCAAAACTCCACATTTTTGTGGAGCGCTAACCCTCGTCTCTTTCATGCGGGTCCGTCCAGGTCTTACATTGAACAAAGGCTAATAGAGTTTTCTGATACCAACCAAGGGTCAGTGACAGACCCATTTGTCGTTTGGAATGCCCACAAGGCATTTGTAAGGGGTATCATGATTCAACAAGGGGCGAGAAACAAGAGGGAAAGGCAGCAGCAGACAGTACAATTAATTTCCAAAATAGAAGCACTAGCCAGGCAAAACATGACTAACCCCTCTCAACTATTGACTGACCAATTAACATATCTACGCACAGAATTTAGGCTAAAATTCCTTGAAGACTTTGAAAAGGCCTCCAGAACATTAAAACTAGCCTATTATACTAGTGGTACTAAAGCAGGGAAACTCCTGGCCAGTAAGATAAAAGGACACAGAACCAAAGCTCAAATTTCACATATAGTACAGCCAAACACTCAAGTTAAACATACTCACCCTCAGGCGATAGCCGACGCGTTTAGCCAATACTACAGCTCGCTTTACAACCTTAAAGATGACCCTACCACTCTGCAACCAACAAAAGACATTATTGACGCCTTTCTAGACAAACTTAAATTTCCCAAGCTTACGCAGGAACACCTTCAGAGCCTTAATTCCCCAATTACTGACCTGGAGGTAAAAAAGATTATACAGTCTCTCACTCTCAATGAATCCCCGGGCCCAGATGGCTACACAGGGGAGTATTACAAAACATTTCAGGATATTCTTTGTCCACACCTAACTAAAATTTTCGGCTCTGCTGCTGCGTCTTCCTCATTTCCCTCAGAGATGCAAAAGGCAACAATTATAGCTCTGCCAAAACCGGGAAAACCGCCGGATGTAGCGCAAAACTTTAGGCCTATTTCATTACTGAACAATGATGTTAAGATATACGCTAAACTTCTGGCTACTAGATTGGTGGACATCCTGCCTGACATTATAGATGTAGATCAGTCTGGGTTTACCAGGGGGAGGCAGACAGCTGACGCCACTAGGCGCTTGATAAATATAATCCACATTGCTAGACGGAGGGGAACACCTTCTCTGCTCCTATCTTTGGATGCAGAGAAGGCATTTGATAGGATACACTGGGGATTCCTGACAGAAGTGCTGAGCATATTTGGATTTAGTGGTCTCATATACGCAGCCATTATGGCATTATACACACAACCATCGGCCCAGGTATACATAGCAGGACCACTATCAACCTCATTTTCAATAACAAATGGCACGCGCCAGGGGTGCCCCCTTTCACCGCTCATCTTTAACCTGCTAATGGAGCCACTGGCCATATATCTGAGAATTCACCCTCAAATCACAGAAATAGAGGTGGGCTCTAGACGTCATGTCATCAGCCTATTTACTGATGACATAATTTTAATACTTACCAAAGCAGATAAGTCATTGGCCGCAGTTTATGAAGCATTACACACCTTTACTTCAACTTCATATTATAAAGTTAACGGAACAAAATCCTATATATTGAGTTTGGGTATAGATGCAGAAACCAAGAAATCTCTACAAAGTATATTTCCTTACTTATGGGAAGACGAGGGTATCAACTATTTAGGTATCACACTGACTCCCAACCCAGCTGACTTAATTACAGCCAACTACACACCTTTCTTAAATTCTCTCAAAAACAAACTACACAAACTCACCCAATCTGAATTATCCTGGCTTGGTAGATTAGCAGCCTTCAAGATGATGATTCTACCTCAACTATTGTACATATTTAGAACCATTCCAATCCCTCTACCCAATGCCTACTTAAACTCTCTACAATCCATTCTTAACAGTTTCCTGTGGCAGGGGAAAAAAGCCAGATGTGTCTTCAGTAAAATAATTAAAAGCAGATCAGCGGGGGGAATAGGCCATGTTCAATTGCAAGATTACTACTTTGCAACCATCCTGGCTCAACTCAGACAATGGGTGGAACCTGGATCTAATGCATTATGGAAAGAGTTAGAATGAACACAAATTCCGAAGGGGGATTTAAGGGAGTTTTTAATGACAGCTCATCATTATAAATCACTGGATAAGAACTTAGCACCACCTATACTTGCGTCACTGAGAGCTTGGGCTCATCTTTCTACAGCACAAAAGTGGGTGGGAAAGACAGTGTCTTTCAATCTTCCTATTACAGCAGTCCAACATGTAATCTCAAACATAAATTTTACCCTATGAAAGGAAAAAGGCATACATTTCCTAGAAGATATTCTTGTTAACTCCAAATTACAGCCATTTCATACATTACAACAAATGTACAAATTGCCAACAAAGGAGCAATATACTGTAAATATATCCAATTAACACAATTGTTAAAAAATAATCCTCAAACGCTCACACACCTTCCGGTGAAAATAGCCCAATACTATCAACAACCCACGGGAGGGACCAAGGGTATATCAATTATAAATAAGGGGCTGCAGAATAAGGATAAAATTGGTTAAAACTCCAAATATCTTAGCTTGGGAACAGGAAATTAGGACGGAATATATAGGAGAAATCAATTAGACTGCAACTTGCCACCACGAAAAGTACTAACTTATGGGAAATGCACCAGAAGTTACTCCTTCGCTGGTACCTCACTCTGCATCGTTTGTCAAAGATATACTTAAACACTTCCTGTGTTGGAGACTATGTGGGGACAGGGGTACTCTGGTTCACATACTATGGGGGTGTCCAAAAATCAAATCTCTGTGGGCCCAGGTGGAGAGACTAAAAGCTAATATATCACCCCTCAATCAACCACTGCAACCTAGTATGGCCATACTCTCCTTAGATCTGGATTCAGTTCCCATACCCTATCAAACTGTAGTCTCACACATATTGATGGCCACACGTTTAACAATTCTTAGGCACTGGTAGAATATTGATGCTCCAAGACTCTCAGAAGTTGTAAATACAGTACAAACACATAGTACATACAAAATACTCCATGCTTCGGCAATGGGAAGATTTGAGACAGCATCCAAACTGTGGGCACCTTGGCAAAGTTGGAGCTCAAGAAGAAGGGACACCTGATTAGTGTTATATCGCTGATTACTGTGTAAAATCATATTGACTGAACAGGGCAATAGTTACTGTAAAGCCCTGTACACACGATCGGTTTTCCTATGGATTCTAATCCGATGGATTTTTCCATCGGAAATCCGATGAAGCTGACTTACATCAGTCTTGCCTACACACCATCAGTCAAAAATCCGACCGTCCCAAACGTCGTGTCGTAAAACACTCCGACAAGCCGAGAAAAATTAAGTTTAATGCTTCTGAGCATGCGTCGACTTGATTCTGAGCATGTGTGGGTTTTTTGTCCGATGGAGTTCCACACAGACGATCGGAATTTGCCATCGTTTTTTTTCCCATCGGATAAATTTAAAACATGTTCTATTTTTTCTCACCGATAGAAAAAAGACCGATGGGGCCCATACACGATCGGTTTGTCCGATGAGAAAAGTCCATCGGACTGTTTTCATCAATAAAACCGATCGTGTGTACACGGCATTACTGTTATTGTTATTTTAATTTTATTTTACAATTCTTGGTATGCTTGATTCTTGATACAAAGTTTGAATATGTCAGATATCTATACTGTTAAAAGGTAAGCACAGGGATCCACTTTTCATTTTGGAGTTGATCACTGAGACCATTTAGAGAGATCGTACGTGATTGACCATAGCCAATACCCCATTGTGGGAGGCAACCATTATCCTAATAAAGCCTTGAAGAGAGTTGCTAAGATTGTACAACAATGAAACTGATCAACCTATTGTACCAAAGGAATGTGTTGCTTTCTCTACTTTATTTTGTCTTACTTTATTTTGTCTTGCTTTATTTTATTTTACCTTTTTGTATAATGAAAAATTAAATAAAAGACTATTGAAAATAAAAACGGAACTTCCGGTTTGCGTATGCCCAGTGCGTGTACGTGGGTCGTCACGTGCGCGCGCTGCGCATGCGCGAACCAGAGTTTTTTTGATACACGCCAGAGCTGCCATTTAAATCCTTGCAAGGAGCTTTTATGTATAAGGACTTGGTCTTTTTCTTTTTTAATAAACATATTTTTTTTACATATAAAAAAAAAAGATGAGAGAGGCCTGTAATTGTCATCATAGGTATACCTCAACTATGAGAGACAAAATGTGGAAACAAATCCAGAAAATCACATTGTTTGATTTGGAAAGAATTTATTTGCAATTTATGGTGGAAAATAAGTATTTGGTCAATATCAAAAGTTCATCTCAATACTTTGTTATATATCCTTTGTTGGCAATGATAGAGGTCAAACGTTTTCTGTAAGTCTTCACAAGGTTGTCACACACTGTTGCTGGTATGTTGGCCCATTCCTCCATGCAGATCTCCTCTAGAGCAGTGATGTTTTGGGGCTGTCGCTGGGCAACACGGACTTTCAACTCCCTCCAAAGGTTTTCTATGGGGTTGAGATCCGGAGACTGGCTAGGCCACTCCAGGACATTGAAATGCTTCTTACGAAGCCACTCCTTCGTTGCCCGGGTGGTGTGTTTGGGATCATTGTCATGCTGAAAGACCCAGCCACGTTTCAATGCCCTTGCTGATGGGAGGAGGTTTGCACTCAAAATCTCACGATACATGGCCCCATTCATTCTTTCATGTACACGGATCAGTCGTCCTGTTCCCTTTGCAGAGAAACAGCCCCAAAGCATTATGTTGCCACCCCCATGCTTCACAGTAGGTATGGTGTACTTTGGTTGCAACTCTGCATTCTCTCTCCTCCAAACACAATGAGTTGTGTTTCTAGCAAACAGTTCTACTTTGGTTTTTATCTGACCATATGACATTCTCCCAATCCTTTTCTGGATCATTCAAATGCTCTCTAGCAAACCTCAGACGGGCCCGGACATGTACTGGCTTAAGCAGGGGGACACGTCTGGCACTGCAGGATCTGAGTCCCTGGCGGCGTAGTGTGTTACTGATGGTAGCCTTTGTTACGTTGGTCCCCGCTCTCTGCAGGTCATTCACTAGGTCCCCCCGTGAGGTTCTGGGATTTTTGCTCACCGTTCTTGTGATCATTTTGACCTCACCTTGCGTGGAGCCCCAGATCGAGTGAGATTATCAGTGGTCTTGTATGTCTTCCATTTTCTAATTATTGCTCCCACCGTTGATTTCTTCACACCAAACTGCTTGCCTATTGCAGATTCAGTCTTCCCAGCCTGGTGCAGGTCTACAATTTTGTTTCTGGTGTCCTTCGACAGCTCTTTGGTCTTCACCATAGTGGAGTTTGGAGTGTGACTGTTTGAGGTTGTGGACAGGTGTCTTTTATACTGATAACAAGTTCAAACAGGTGCCATTAATACAGGTAATGAGTGGAGGACAGAGGAGCCTCTTAAAGAAGAAGATACAGGTCTGTGAGAGCCAGAAATCTTGCTTGTTTGTAGGTGACCAAATACTTATTTTTCACCATAATTTGCAAATAAATTCTTTCCAAATCAGACAATGTGATTGTCTGGATTTGTTTCCACATTTTGTCTCTCAAAGTTGAGGTATACCTATGATGACAATTACAGGCCTCTCTCATCTTTATAAGTGGGAGAACTTGCACAATTGGTGGCTGACTAAATACTTTTTTGCCACACTGTAGATAGAGAGCAGGTTCTCTATTTTTCTGACGGAAAAAAATTCTATCGGAAAATCAGTTCGTCTGTATGCAATTCCGACGGGAAAAAAACACGCATGCTCAGAACCAATTCGACGCATGCTCGGAAGCATTGAACTTCCTTTTCTCGCCTCGTCGTAGTGTTGTACGTCACCGCGTTCTTAACCCTCGAAAGTTCAGAGAACTTTTGTGTGACCGTGTGTATGCAAGCCAAGCTTGAGCAGAATTCCATTGGAAAAACCATCCAACTTTTTTCCGACGGAAATTCCGCTCATGTGTACAGGGCATTAGGCTACCTATACAATATGTATTAAGCCCTGTACACACAATCAATTTTACAGATGAAAACAGTCCGATGGACTTTTTTCATCTGACAAACCGATCGTGTATGGGCCCCATCGGTCTTTTTTCCATCGGTGATTAAAAATAGAACATGTTTTAAATTTATCCGATGGAAAAAAAAAACAATAGCAAACTCCGATCATCTGTGTGGAACTCCATCAGAGAAAAAACCCACGCATGCTCAGAATCAAGTCGACGCATGCTCAGAAGCATTGAACTTAATTTTTCTCGGCTCGTCTGAGTGTTTTACGTCACAGCGTTTGGGACGGTCGTATTTTTGACTGATGGTGTGTAGGCAGGACTGATGGAAGTCAGCTTCATCGGAAATCCGATGGAAAAATCCATTGGATTTTATTCCATCGGAAATCCGATCGTGTGTACAGGACTTCAGGCTTCCAAGAAGCTCAACCCTCGTGTTAACTTCAATTATTTTTTGGATAACTATAGCAGGAGATATTTTAAAATGTATTTTACACCTTATTGTGTTGTAGTTTAGGATAACAATTTCCTATTAATTTGATTATGGCCCCTTTTTCTGAGTCCCTTTATGTTTATAACATAAAACCTTACAATTTTTCAAATGTTTATACCATACTCTAATTACTATTTTAGAAAATTCATATTTTTCAACATGTGTATCAATAATATTAATTAGTTGCTCATTCTAGAGATTAGCTTGTCGTTCTAATTCCATTTAGTGAGGTTGATAAAAGAATTGGAGCATGTTCACTTTGGAAAGTAAATTTTCACTTAGCTTAGTGTAGCAACCCCATACTCCCAACCAGTGATAGGAGACCCCTGGGTGACTTCGAGGACTAGCAGAATCCTTCTTACAATGTCCAGATGACTGATGCTACCCAGCTCCTCTACGACACTCTTCAGAAAGACGATAATTGCTTCAGCCCAGTTACCTTGAGGTATCCACTCCAGCTCTAGCTTAGTTTCCAGGGCCCTCGACTCATGCTGGGGCCAGGCCTCCCACCAGGGGAAAGCCCCAAACCATACATTTGAATGTAGCTCCTCTGGAAGAAGACAGTGATTATTGCTAGCGGCTATAGCAGCCGCTAGCAATAATCACAAGAGAATCTGGCAGGCTGGTTGCACACAAGTTGATAGATTAATCAACTTGGTACATTCAGCCTGCCCATAAATAGTTTGAATCTTCTTGTCTGGTTCCTGCTGAACCAGCTGAGATTTGAACCGTGCATGGCTGACCTTAGAGAAGACCCGAAGAGCCCAGAAAAGGGTAAATAATAGCTTAGGCTAGTTGCAGCCTGGCCACAACGGACACTAAAGGGATTTTTCTATCATGATTGAAATCAGCACAGCTTTACATCATTCACAAAGTTTTATAAAAATTCACTATGCAAAGTGAAATTTGCTTTGAACATACCTTACCACTTTAGTTAAAGTGGAAGTAAAGCCCCTTATCATTTTCAGCCAAGGAAGCTGCCATCTTTGCCTCTGTTTAATCTACAACTGCCATGATGCTGCACATGTGATCAGTTATGACACCAGTCATTGGATGGTTTGACAGTTTGGTTGAGAGCACAACCAATGGGAGTGTTACATTTACGGCATGTGCCAGAAATGAAAACTTTTTTTTGGATAGGTTTACTTCCGCTTCAATTTAACCCCACAATCCTGACTTATAGTGGACCTTGCCTTTATAAGAGTATAAACTCTGTATAGCATTATGAAAAGTGTACTGCAGGGGCGCATGCGCGGCGCGATGCTGGACGGACGTTGCTGAGCTGAGCTCCGTCTGACCAGGCCTGCCAGGCAGGATTCCCGGGGCCATCCGCGCACTAAACCATTCTAAAATCATCTCAACACCCCTGTGAGACATCCGGGTACATGCCAGCAAGAAAAAAACGGACGACTAGCTCTCAAGGCTCGCTGACCAACTTTCTTCTGGGGATTGAGCGCTCCTATACTACAAGGAGGATGACCCAAAATGGCGCCGGCACACACGCGGCTCCTAGCAGCTTCATGCAGGCTCAGTCAACAATCGCCTCAAACAGTGAGTACAATCTCCCCCTAACTAAGGCTGATCTTGATGCCAGCCTCACAGCCATATATGAAAAGCTGGCAGGGAAGCTGGAGTCTGAACTGTCTAAATCTACCAGCGCCCTATCTCAGGAGATAGCCAGCATAGGGGGCAGAACTGACATTCTGGAGGCCAAACACGATGAGCTCTCCCTGGCCCACAATGATCTCAGAAAAGATTATGAATCACTTGCAGACAGCTTCTCCATTATGCACGCTCACGTAGAAGATTTGGACAACAGGAACAGGAGACATAATATAAGACTGCGTGGCGTTCCTGAAACAATCACTGATTTAAACCAAACCATCACTAAACTCTTTCATAACCTTGTCCCAGACAAGCCCCTATCTGCCTTTGCGTGTGACAGATTACACAGAGCTTTGAGGCCCAAACCAACTCCTGATAAACCACCTCGAGACATAATCATGTGCATGAAGGATTTTGTCACCAAGGAAGACATCATGAGAGCCTCTAGAAACTCTCAAAACATAGAACTTGATGGAATTAGGATCCAGATCTACCCTGACATCTCCCCTGCGACTCTGGATAGACGCCGGAGGATGAAAGAGGTCACCAGTATCTTACAATCTGCCAGAATTAAATACAGATGGGGATTCCCCTTTAAGTTGTCAGTTATGCACAACGGCACAACGTATTCTGTATACAATGTCATCGAAGGGAAAGATCTGCTGGTCAAAATGGGTCTTTTGGACCAGGCCCCCCAACGCCGATTTCCTCCTACTCCTAGATCATCACCCATCTGGTCCACCCCTAGACGCACACAAAGAGATCAAGGAGTCCTTAATGATCAGAGGAGATGGAACCCACCCTCCCCAAATCATCCGGCATGATTCTGCAGGTTCAATCTCTATAAACTGACCACACTAATCGTCTAAGTCTCCAAATGTTGTTTAATCTCTGCATTTAAATTTCTTTTTTTATCATAGCAAATGGTCATCCTTCTGCTACTAGGTACATTCATTTTATTTTCATTTACTTCCTCCCTCGCCTATTACTCTCATACTTCATCTCTGAACCCCTCCTATTATAGACCCTCAACATAAATCCCTATTCATAAATGAATCAGTACACTTTTGATCTGGTTGGGAGATTTCGGGATGGACTTGATGACTATCAGTAAGGAGACCCAACCCTCTCCAGATTATACGGTATGTCCATACCTTATGAACTGACCACACTAGCCCTTTACGATTCATCTTTGTTACCTGATGGTTTTGTTTTTTTTTTCTCGAGGGCTGCTTTGCATTTACCCCCCTAAAGGACCCAACACTTCTTGGACTCTCTCATTATCTACTCTCTTGATAGGTTTGTACTCCTTGCGGGGCGAATGGCCCCAGATATCACGGTCTGTATGTTAGTCTCATTTTACAGATGATCAAGGCTGAAAACAGACTTTCATGTTATATGTAAGACTTCTCTTCTACCCCCTTTTATTGGGTTCTTTCATATGGCACCACTACCCCTTGATCCTTCATGTATTGTACCTTACACTGCAATTTTCAATTATCACCATGTACCTTCAACTGTTATGTTCTTATATGTTTAATTGCCTGGCGTGTCCGCCGTCGTTGGATTGTTCCCCACTCTGCCCACGCGGGTTGCCCCTCATCCCTTTGAGATGACGTTGACGACCTCGTTGGCGGATTTAGGACTGTTTTGTCCTCAATATACTGTTATCGGTTCAGGGGACTCCTTGTCCCTTGACCCCCTGTTTTTTCTTGTTTATTTTTTAGTTATTTTTGCCCTTTTGGCCTCAAAAAAAATTAAAATTGCTTATGGAAGACCACATATAACTTTTCTGTGTAATTTCGCTAGGACGATTACATTATTAGTCGCCATAAATTACATAAGGACACCTATACTTCTACACACCACCAAATTACATACCCGGCACTATACAAATTTTCTACACATTCTACATATCGCACCATTTATAATCTTGTTTGGATGTTTCGGGTGCCCTTGTTCTTCAGTGGTACCCGAGCTATTCTCTCACATGACCTTTATCTCACCAGGCAGGACCTTCCCCCTCCTACAAAAATGGGTATCAGAATAATTTCCCACAACGTTCAGGGCTTCAACTCTCCAAATAAACGTAAAAAAGCATTTAAACATTACAAAAGACTTGACTTCATTATACTTAAAGGTACTATAAATAGACGATCCATTACAATAGCATCAATATACGCCCCTAACGATTCACATTCAACCTTTTTTAATAAAATTTTTTCTATATTAGATCAATACACATCGCCCCACATGATTGTGGGTGGCGATTTCAATCTAGCTGCCCACCCTTCATTGGACAGGAGTAACACAACCCCCTCCTCTAAAGCCTTCTCCAAAACTATTAATCAATCTCTTAACAAATCCCAACTGATTGACACATGGAGATCTCACAATATCGGGGTCAAAGCATTCACACACTATTCTCATCCTCACGACTGTTACGCACGCCTTGACTATATCTTTAGTACCCCAATACTCTTGGCAAACTCCTCCTCAGCTCAAATCCACCCTTGCCCTTGGTCAGACCATAACATGGTTGCCTTTGAGACTTCGCACATAGGAATGGCCCCAACTACCTTTAACTGGCGCCTAAATGATTCATTACTCACAGACCCCGTCTCTTTCCAACAAATACATTCCCACATAGACAACTTCTTTAAAGAAAACATAACGAATGAGACACCTCCAACGTCCATATGGGTTGCTCACAAGGCTGTTCTTAGAGGTCACCCCATTAACATTGCTGTGGCAAAGAACAAAGCTAGAATTGCAGACATCAAATGTCTTACTAAAGAATTAAACGATTTATACAACAAATTGAGTCACTCAGTTTCCCCGGAAATAACTAACCTAATCCAGTCCAAACGTCAAGCATTGAACACACTTCTATCCGGCGACACAGAAAAATCTTTACGCTTTTCAAAAGCCAGATTTTTACTATTCAGCAATACTGCCTCAGTGATGTTTGCTAAAAAACTCAAACAAGACTCTAATCCTACACATGTCTACAAACTACGAAACAAAAATGGCAGCCTTGTGACCCACCCCCAGGATGTACTCCAAATCTTCACAAACTTCTATAAAAACTTACTCTCAGGCCCCCAAACAACTCCTAATCCCTCCTCTTTAATGTGGCTAGATAACCTTTCAATCCCTAAACTTAGTGACCAACAGACCTCTTCCCTTAACACACCCTGCACTGATGACGAAATTCTAAACATAATTAAATCTCTTAAAACATCCACAACCCCAGGTCCAGATGGTTTTTCGTCGTCTTACTATAAAAAATTTGCCTCTTTATTAGTACCTAATCTCACTAGACTGTTTAACCACATATTAAATGGAGGTCAATTCCCGGACGAGATGTTGTTGGCTAACCTCTCCCTAATTCCAAAGCCCCATAAAGATCACTCCCTTGCACAGAACTATCGTCCTATTTCTGTCCTTAATAATGATATTAAGCTTTTTGGCAAATTGCTAGCCAACAGACTTGCCTCTGTAGTTACTTCCTTAGTACATATTGACCAATCGGGCTTTATCCCAGGACGTCAAATCACAGACAATATTAGATTGGTTTCCAACGTTATCCAAGATGCTAACCTTCATTCCCACTCAATCTGTCTCCTAAGCCTTGATATACACAAGGCCTTCGACAGTGTTAGCTGGTCATACCTGAATCACCTCCTTCCCAAATTCGGCGTCTCAGAAAAATTTATACATGGCTTTAATGCCCTTTACCACTCTCCACAGACTAGAATCAAAATTCCAGGTATTAACTCTGAATTTTTCCCCCTAAGCAGAGGCACTAGACAGGGCTGCCCACTATCCCCCCTTTTGTTTGCCCTCGCAATAGAGCCCCTCGCCATTGCCATTAGGCATAACGCCAACATTAAAGGATACCAGAAAAACGCCACACAATTTAAAATCAGTCTATACGCGGACGACGCCCTACTATTCTTGACGGACCCAATCACCTCCATACCAAATCTTTATTCTGAACTCAACTCCTTCCACGCAATCTCAGGTCTATATATAAACACCAACAAAAGCTCTGCTCTACCTATAAATTATCCCCCAAACTTGCTGATCACCTTACAAAACAATTTCAGCTTTATCTGGCCTCCCAGCTCAATCAAATATTTGGGTGTCTATATTACCCCAATCCACTTATCTCTCTATAAGGCTAATTATATTCCCCTATTCTCCCACATAAGCTCATTACTTAAATCATGGTCCAACCATCACATCTCCTTTTTAGGCAGAATTTGTGCTTTTAAAATGTCTATCCTTCCCAAACTCCTCTATCACTTCAGAGCCCTCCCCATTAATATACCCAAATCCAGAATAATGGCCCTCCAAAGAGAAATCAATAAATTTATCTGGGACAATAAAAAACCCAGATGTAGTTATGCGCTTATGCACGTCCCACAAAACAAAGGCGGTTTGGGCCTCCCAAACCTATGGCACTACTATTTAGCAGCCAGACTTTCACACATGGCCCAATGGCATTCCCACACTGCACACATCCCATGGCTGACTTTTGAATCATCATCCATCTTCCCTTTGTCCATAGGAGGCATCCTATGGTCTTCTATAACATCATACCGCTCTCTTCTTAAAAAAAAACTTGATAGTTGCTCATTCTTTACAACTTTGGAATAGAATCAAAGACTATTACGTTTTGTCCTCTCACACCCCTCCTTTAGCTAACTTCCTTGGTGACCCCAGATTTATCCCCGCGTTCCCAAACTACAACCTTTTCCAACATTGGATTCAACTCAAACTAACCACCCTTAAATCGCTAGTGATTGATCTAAAATTCCCACCTTTCACATCCCTTCAATCCCGTCACAAACTCCCTGACTCAGAACTTCCCCAATACCATCTAATTCAAAACTTTTTTGCTACCTACTTCTCCCTTTCCATTGACAACCCAGGGACCAGGTTTGAACGTATCTGCACATCCTCTTGTAGAGATAAAGGTATCATCTCTCAAATATACAATTATTTAAATAACTTACATCAACCAGAAAAAACGAGCTCTATGACTCGTTGGGAAGCTGATCTAAACTGCACCCTCCCTATAGAAACCTGGTTAAAGAGGATTGACAACCTCCGCAAGAGCAATCGCGCAGCAGCCTTTAGGGAATCTCCCCTTAAATTGTTTGTTAGATGGTATATGACCCCTGCCAAGATCCACTCCTTTTACCCCTCAGTCTCTTATACCTGCTTTAGAGGTTGCCACGAAGAGGGAAATTATCTCCATATCTTTTGGAGCTGCAAACTCCTAGAACCAATATGGCAGGCAGTAATAAACATACTTGAACCCTCGCTCAAAAAAAAGATCTCCCTCTCCCCACAAATCTGCATTCTTTACGCAGAGATTTTAGATATCCCCTCACCATGTAACAGACTACTACACTCACTCATAAGCTCCGTCCAATGGATGATCGCCCTAAACTGGAAAACACATAACCTACCCTGGTCCCAGGTCTTAACCAGAATGGAGGCTCTCAGACTATCTGAGAGGATCCACCACACTCTCTTTGACAGTATGCACACTTTTAATGGGAAATGGACATTTTGGACTCCAACTCAATAAGAAAAACCACATATTTGCCGAAATTCCCTGCCCACTCCTATCAGATAGTACAATCTCACACTGCTTAAACCTATTACTGAGATTGCCCCTATACCATATATATTTATAACACTCTTTTTGTATACCCGACCGTTACCTTTTCCTTTTTACTGGTACCGACTACCTATTATTCTAACCTTTATTGCCATACTCATGTACACACTCTGTAGATTCTAGCATAACTGTATGTAATACATTGCTTTTCGCTGAAGTATGTAATTTTTCATTTGTCTTCCAAATAAAATAATTTGTAAACAAAGAAAAGTGTACTGCATATGCATGAGCCTGGACCAAAAGATTTTGACAAGTACACTGGCAGGGGTGGCTGATGGTGGTGGACAGTACAATAAAATTGCAACTTCACTGAACTTTAAAGTGGTTGTAAAGTCAGAAGGTTTTTTATCGTAATGCATTCTATGCATTAAGATAAAAAACCTTCTGTGTGCAACAGCCCCCCTCAGCCCTCCTAATACTTACCTGAGGTGAAGGTGAAAAACCTTCTGTAGTGCCCCCCAGAGCCCCCCAGTCGCTGTCTTGGGTCCTCATTGGATAGATTGACTCCTGCTGCTGTCAATAGATTGACTCCTGATAGATGATACATTGACTCCTGATTGACATTGGCTCCTGCTGCTGTCAATCAAATCCAGTGACACGGGGGGCAGGGCCGGGTCCTGCTGTCCGTGTTAATGGATACAGCAGCAGGACTCGGAAGCGCACCTGTACGTGTTCCCCCAATAAAAAGCGGTTCTCAATTGGGGCACTCGAGAAGAGGAGGAGCCAGGAGCACCACTAAGGGACCCCAGAAGAGGAGGATCCGGGCCCCTCTTTACAAAACCCTTGCACAGAGGAGGTATGTTTGTTATTTAAAAAAAAAAAGACCTTTACAATCACTTCAAGAACTATCTTCAGCTTAAAGAAGAACAAGGAGTCCTAGAAGTGGTGGTTTGGCCCCCACAGAACCCTGATCTCACCACCATTATGGAGTCTGTCTGAGAATCCTTCAAAATCCTTGAAGAGACCAGCAGATTTTAGGCAGCCTACATACACACAATATCTGTGGTTAGTTCTCCAAGATGTTTGGAACAACCTACCTGACAAGCTTCTTAAAAAAGTGTGTGCAAGTGTACTTAGAAGAATTGATGCTGGTTTGAAGCCATAGGTAAATCAAATATTGTTTTGATTTATATTTTTCTTCTGTTCGCTCACTTTGCATTTTGTAAATTGATAATAGTAAAAAATATATATATTTAAAAAAAAAAAAATCCTTTATATCATTTCTTTACACCTGCCTAAAACCTTTGCACAGTTCTGTATGTCTGTATCAGAAACAGAAGCTCATCCCTTATCTTGGGGAAACAATAGGCCATTACTCTGTACAACTCCAGAGTAGCTTAATGTTTTTCCTCTTGAGTTGTCAGTGATTTGTAGCCTGAGCTTCATCCAATCCTGCCAGAATTTCAGGCCTAGGAAATACAGTACTTATCTATTGGTTCAGCAGTGGTGTGTTTGGGGTCAGAGAGATGCAATCCTGTTAGGCTCTTATCATGGTATTGGAAAGAAGGTTGTGGAGATAAGATTGACAGGCACAGGAAGTAAAAGAAGATTGATGGGCAGTAAAACTTCGGGAGGGATCCCATTGGTCAGAAAATCCCAGCAATGTAAGCAGAAAAACGTAACAGAGCATGTGTTCCAAAAGGAAGGAGAAATGACACTGTTAAGCTGGATATACACTCCTAGAATTGAATGCAATTTCTTTCATTTTAAGAATGTTTGTTTATTTCTCTAATCGTTAGTGGGCTCAAATCGACATTTGTTTTTACACGCAGTGATAAAAAAATTGGAAGAAACTGAATTGTACATTTTTCCCCAATGAACAAATTTCTAACAGTGCTCAGTTGTGCTCAAAGGTTTGCATACCCTGGCAGAAATTGAGAAATTTTGGCATTCATTTAGAAAATATGTCTGATTATGCCAAAAAAATGTCTTTTATTTAAGGATAGCAATCACATGAAGCCATTTATTATCACATTTTTTTGGATCCTTTTTAAATCATAATGATAACAGAAATCACCTAAATGGCTCCAATAAAAAGTTTACATACCATGGAATGTTTGGCCTTGGTACAGACACAGAAGGTGGCACACACAGTTTAAAATGGCAATTAAAGGTTAATTTCCCACATTTGTGACTTTTAAATCACAATTAGTGTGTCAGGTTACCTTTCTGAGGCCGAGATGCTGAGAGTTGCTCCCCTTGCGGCTGAGCGCAGTGTACCCCTGAAGTTGGCACAGCGGGTATAGTGCTCAAAGAAGCACGGGTTGCCAGCAGGGGGTGCAGGACTTGAGCAGATGATCACTTGCAGGCAACTTGAGGAGGTTCTGGAAGCAGTCCTTAAGGAGTGTGGACAGGATACAGGGCGTAGGGCATCCAGTGAAGTCAGCAAAGGCCTGGCCGAGGATCCAACACCGGTGATCATACACGGGTAGGTAGACTGGTGTTGGAAGTAGCAAAGTCTCTAAGGCCGGCCAGGGTCACACACAAATAGCAGAGGTATTCAAATAGAAACAAGCCCTTTAAACAGGCTAAGGTCATACACAGACAAGCCGGCAGGTTAGGCAGAAGAGTAGTCCTTAGGACAAGCCGGGGCAGGCTGATTAGGCAGAAGAGTAGTCCTTAGGGTAAGCCGGGTCAGAGCCAGTAGAAGATCAGGGTAAGCCAAGGAACAATCAGGGTCACAGCAAGACAACAGGAAACAGGAAACAGGTGCAGGTTCAGGAACTCAGGGAGAGATGAAGACAATCCAGCAATTTGGGTCAGACAGAGGCAGCCTTATATAGGCCAGCAGGGGGAACCATCTGTCACATGATGCGCCTATGGTGCCCATTTCATTTACTGGGAAGATTGCCAGTACTTCCACGGCCTATTCCCTGACATATTGTCTGTGTATAAATAGTCAATGAGTTTATTAGCTCTCACATGGGTGCACTAAGCAGGCTAGAGGAGGTAGAAAAGAACAGTCAAAAGACCTGCGTAACAAAGTAATGAGACTTTACAAAGATGGAAAAGGATATAAAAAGATATCCAAAGCCTTGAATATGCCAGTCAGTACTGTTTAATCACATATTAAGAAGTGAAAAATTAGGGGCTTTTTTGATACCAAACCAAGGTCAGGTAGATCTAGAAAGATTTCAGCCACAACTGTCACATTAACTGTTTGGGATACAAAGAAAAACCCACAGGTAACCTCGGGAGAAATACAGGCTGCTCTGGAAAAAGATGGTGTGGTTGTGTCACGTACCTTACTTGAGGCCAAAGTGCTGGGAGTTCTTCCCTTGCGACTAAGGGCAGAGCGCCCCTGAAGGTGGCACAGGGAGTGCTATACTCAAAGAGGCAGGGGTTGCCAGCTGCGACAAGCTGAGATGATGAAGAGATGTCCACTGGAGATCAGCTGGTGAGCAGGGTAGGCTGCTTGGCAGGGATCCCTTGGAGGTACCAGATGAGGTAGTGCAACAGGGAGGATCAAAGGCGGAGTCAGAAGCCAAGCCGGAAGTCATACACAGGGTAGCAAGCAAAGGTAGATTCACTGGAACAGGTCAAAGGACAAGCCGGGGTCATACACTGGATCAGCAGACAGAAGCAGGATATAGGAACAAGCCAAGGGTCAAGCAGGGGTCGTGCACAGAGAAGACTGGTCAGGCAAGCCGGGTCAATAACAGTAATTCAAGATAGTAGGGACAGGAACTCAGGAACACACAGGAAGGCTGAAGATCATGCAGCAGTTACTGACTGCTGCAGCAGGCTTTAAATAGGCCACTGGGCGTCTAGAGTCACTTACGTATTGCGTGCGCTCTGGCGCACGCGCATGCACACTGGAGAACGTAGATTCCTGACCGTTCTTGCCCGTGTGTGCAAGCGCATGCACATTGCGTTTGTTGATCCGTGATTCTGCTGGACATTGATGAACCTGCTAGTCCTTCTGCGGATAGTTCCCTGACAGTGCCCCCCCCCTCAGGGGCAGCCTCCGGATGCCCAAACGTGCTTGCTTCTCTGGATTCTTCCTGAAGAACTCGGATAGCAATTTAGGGGCATGAACAATACTTGCAGGTTCCCAAGAGCTTTCCTCGAGTGAGTAACCCTTCCACTTTACTAGGTAATGGGTTTGTCTGCCTCTCTTCCGACAATCCAAAATGGCTTCCACCTCAAATTCCGTTTCTTCACCTACTGTGATTGGAGGTGGAGGTGGGTCTTCTCTTCCAGAAAAAGGGCCATTGATGGCTGGTTTGAGAAGTGACACGTGGAAGACCGGGTGGATCTTGACTTGTAAGAGTTTGGCAGGGACAACTCGAAGGCCACAGGATTAATCTCTTTCTTTATTGCAAAAGGACCAATAAACCTTGGGCCCAGCTTCCAGGGAAGGGCAAGACAATTTGAGTTTCAATGTAGAGAGCCATACTTTGTCCCCTACTTTCAGAATTTGATTCTTTTACTTCTTCTTGTCATAATATTTCTTGTAATTTTCCTATGACTTCTGCATGGTTTCTCGAAGAACCTGTAAATTTTCTTGAATAAAGGTTAATCCGTCATGTACAGCAGGTACTGCTGCTTCCGGAATGGTATTGGGCAAGAAGGATGGGTGGAACCCATAATTTTCCCAGAATGGAGACTGATTAGTGGTGAAGTGTACCGAATTATTGTATGCAAATTCGGCACATGGAAGCAAGGTTACCCGTTATCTTGGGAAACGGTGGAAAAGCAGCGGAGGTACTGCTCTAGTGACTGATTAGTTCTCTCCGTCTGGTCCTTACTCTGTGGATGGTAGGCAGACGATAAGCAGATTTCGATGTTCAAAGCTTTGCTGAGAGCCCTCCAGAACCTTGAAGTGAATTGCACACCTCTGTCACTCTGTCAGAGACAATAATGTTGGGCAGACCGTGCAATCTTACAATCTCCTTGATAAAGATGAGTGCTGTATCCATGGCCGAGGGTGTACCCAATAGAGGCAGAAAGTGGGCCATCTTTGTCAGACGATCGACCACCACCAGGATAGTGGTGAAGCCCTCAGAGGGGGGTAACTCCACTATAAAATCCATAGACAGAATCTTCCACGGCAGGTCGGGACAGGAATGGTCTTAGCAGACCCCAAGCTTGTGTGCGGCTTCCTTTACTTCTGGCACATCTTGTACAGGAAATTACAAAGTCTTTGAAGTCTTGCCTCAGGTTAGGCCACCAGTAGGATCGCTGAATTAATTCAGAAGTTTTACGGACCCCGAAATGGCCGGCAAGCTGATATTCATGAAAGGTTTTGAAGAGCTGAAGTCTGGCTTCCTCAGGAACAAAAATCTTGTCCTCGTGCCACAGGAGTCCTTCCTGTCTTCTGAATGCCGAGCTTTCAGATTCAGGACATTGAGCAGAGGCTTGTTCAAGGGTTGACTTTAGATCAGGTTGAATCAGCAGAAAATTCTGAGGGGACAAGATGGTACTAGGAACGACAGTCTCTGGGGTTTCTGGGAACATGTATGAGAGTGCATCTGCCTTCCCATTCTTGGACCCTGGAGGGCAAGTGAGGTGAAAGTTAAACCTCGAAAAGAACAAGGCCCATCTGGCTTGTCGTGGTCTCAGTCATTTGGCGGATCTGAGGTATTCTAAGTTCTTATGGCTTGTGAATACCATGATGGGGTGAGCTGCACCTTCAAGGAGATACCGCCATTCTTCTGAGGCAGCTTTTATTGCCAGTAACTCCCTATCCCCCACATCATAATTCCTTTCTGGTTGGCTCAGTTTCCCGGAGAAAAAAGCTACTGGGTGCAACAATGCTTTAGGACCTTGGCGTTGAGACAGGACAGCCCCTTGGCAACTTCTGATGCATCAACCTCCAGGACATAAGGCAAAGCAGGATCTGGGTGCCGCAGAACGGTAGCTGAGGTGAACAGAGTCTTTAGTTTATTGAATGCTTCTTGGGCCTCCTGGGACCACTGAAAGCGGGTATGCTGGCGAGTCTGCTGGGTAATGGGGGCAATAATGCCAGAAAAGTCTTTAATGAACCGCCTATAAAAATTTGCGAACCCGATGAACCTTTGGACGCCTTTTTTATCGGTAGGTTCTGACCATTTCAGAATAGCGGATACTTTATGAGGGTCCATGGCAATTCCAGACGTGGAAATGATTAGACCCAAGAATTGTATGGACGTTTTTTCAAAGTCACACTTTTCTGCTTTTGTGTAGAGCCCGTGTGCTCGTAGTGTGGATAGTACCTTCCGGACATGAGTTCTATGTAGATCCAGGGTGGCAGAGAAGATGAGGATGTCATCTAAATAAACTATTAAGAAGTAATCCAGGAATTCTCTAAAGATGCTATTTACGAAATGTTGGAAGGTCGCCGGGGCGTCGCCGGGGCATCTAGAGTCACTCACGTATTGCATGCGCACTGGAGAACGTAGATTCCTGACCGTTCTTGCCCGTGTGTGTGCGCACATGCGCATTGCGCTTGTTGATCTGTGATTCTGCTGGACATTGATGGACCTGCTAGTCCTTCTGCGGATAGTTCCCTGACAGCTTGTTTTTAAGGAGCACAATACAATGATACTTGAACAAAAAAGAGCTGCATGGTCAAGTTGCCAGAAAGAAGCCTTTACTGTACAAGTTCCACAAAAAAGCCTGGTTACAATATGCCCAACAACACCTTGACATGCCTCATTGGCTTTTTTGTGGCATTGATGCAGTAAAGGTTTCCTTCTGGCAGCTCAACCATGCAGCTCTTTTTTGTTCAAGTATTATTGAATTGTGCTCCTTAAAAACAACCACACTGTCTTTTTGGAGAGCAGTCTGTATTTCTCCTGCGGTTACCTGTGGGTTTTTCTTTCCTGACGACTCCATGTCAACACAGCTGGGTGAGGCTCCGCCCACCCCTACGTGATCAGGACTTAACTATAAATTTTTCACTCACCTCAACCTCAGTGTTCTTCTCTTTTCCTCCTACGTGCAGGACGGAGGTGTGCTCCTCTACCCAGCCGGTCTAAATGGTTGGCGGACCGTCCATACATGTGGATGAAGCTGGACGAAGTCCCTGGTGTCTAGTCTAAATGACCATAATCCAGGGAGCCCCGCTGCTGGTCCTCGGGGCGGCTTTATCATGGCTAACAGCCATGTCTGGGGTCCGCTTGGTCCAAACAAGATGGACAGCGGTTGTGGCAGAGTACTCCCCTATGCACGCGCACCCGCGCTGTGCCAACGTCGACGGTCGGATGACGGAGGTTGGGTGAGCTAAATGCTTTGTATTCAATGTATGCTGCATTACTGGACAGGGAGTACTCTGCATAACAGATACACAAAGTAACACTTTGTCTGTTCACACATGGATATAATCTGTTGGAGGCTGCTCATGTTTGCTTACTGTCATGCCACTATGCCAAACCCCTCCAAAGACCAGCATTTTGCAGAGAAGGTATGTGGAGCCACCTGAAAAATGTCTACTGAATCCAGCCATGGCCTTTGGAGACATGGGATATCCTTGTATTTTTCTATGTAATCTTGGTCTTCCTTAAAAAAAAAAGAAGAAAAAAGAGTATGGAGAAGCATGTTTATGATGTCTACAATTCCCTTGGTTTGTGTACACTGCAGATGGTTGTAATTTTGTTACAAATTCCTACCTTTGTATTGCTGTTCTGAAACAAACATTTTCACCATAACCTGATTCCCAGGATTAGATCCTAGCCAAATTAACCTCCATCTGGTTAACAGGGCTGTAGATGGAAGCTTCTGCCTCCCTCTAGCTGTGTTTAACCCCTTAGGATTTGTTACTAAGCAATCTATTTACTGCATTTAACCATTTTTTTCCCTAGTCCAGGGTCGCACTGGGTTGCGGGAATAAAGCTGTGCTATTCAGCTTTGTCTCCCGCTGGTCAGTCTCGATTCCGGTCACGATTTTCAGAGACATCTGTGCAAGTCTCTGTGCGGATGTCAATATAGGTCGCAACCCGAAATCGCAAGGTAGTACAAAACTGCTTTTTTTTTTTTAATTGGCGTGCCGCTGATGCAGCGTTGCACCGATTAGGGCGGTGCGATTGCCGCATATTATTTTCATGCTATTTGACTGGTCGGGTCGCATGTTAAAAACGCACCAGTGTGATCCGGGTATATGGGTTGGTTTGCTGAATGGTGCACAAGCCCTGTGGTGAGGTTATCTATTAGTGTTTACCAATCTCAGAACGAACATGCTTCAGGCCCTTCAATAAGAAGACATGGATGAACATGAAGGAGCAGTCTCATGACTTTCCCCAGCAAACATCCCTCCTCAAGCTCTATAAGAGGAATACACGGATGGGCATGACAGTATGTATCCCACTGGCTTAAACAGCCAGGGAGGAGGGTGACACCTAAAAAGTGTTACACCCAATGAACAAATTGCCAATACGCTCTAAAGGGGTGTTCCTGGCTAACCCTCTGAAAGGGTCATCTGCTCTGACAATGAGAAGCTGCCTGTCCACACCAGGTGAAACAGCCAATTTTCTGAATTTCCGGATGAGCATGACAGTATGTATCCCACTGGCTTAAACAGCCAGGGAGGAGGGTGACACCTAAAAAGTGTTACACCCAATGAACAAATTGCCAATACACTCTAAAGGGGTGTTTCTGGCTCACCCTGTGAAAGGGTCATCTGCTCTGACAATGAGAAACTGCCTGTCCACACCAGGTGAAGCAGCCAATTTTCTGAATTTCCGGATGAGCATGACAGTATGTATCCCACTGGCTGGAACAGCCAGGAAGGAGGGTGACACCTAAAAGGTGTTACACCCAATAAACAAATTGCCAATACGCTCTAAAGGGGTGTTTTCGGCTCACCCAGTAAAAGGGGTCATCTGCTCTGACAATGAGAAGCTGCCTGTCCACACCAGGGGAAGCTGCGCATTTTCCGAATTTCCGGATGAGCATGACAGTATGTATCCCACTGGCTTAAACAGCCAGGGAGGAGGGTGACACCTAAAAGGTGTTACACCCAATAAACAAATTGCCAATACACTCTAAAGGGGTGTTTTCGGCTCACCATATGAAAGGGTTATCTGCTCTGATAATGAGAAGCCGCCTGTCTATACCAGATGAAGCAGCCCATTCTCCAAACTTCCGGATGGACAGGACTGCACACAGTCTGCTTAGTCAAGCAACCAAGGATATGGATGACGGCGCCTAACAGGTGGTCGCACTAATGAAACATGTGGTCAATACGCTCTAAAAGAGTGTTTCCACTCACCCTGTGAATTCTCCAAGCCTTCCCAAGCAAACAATCCGCTTCAGATCCTTCCATAGAGAAACAGACGGCAAGGATGTTACCTAGTTCAAGCAACCTAGGATAAAGATGACGACACCTAACCAGTTGTCACAATTAAGCCGATGGTCAAGACACTCTAAAGGAATGACTAGATTCTTCTCATATGGGGACCATCTGTTTGGCAATGTCCAGCCTTCTTTCAGGGCCTTCTTGATCCAATCAACTCTCTCCAGTCTCTTCTGAACAGGAGAAAGAGGACGACCTGTGTCCAGATTGCTAAGGTTGGTGAAATGCCTGTGTATAGAAGCGAAACTTTGGAAGTATTTTAAATACTGCCAAAAGACGGCTGGATGTTGAATGGATCAAGTGCTTGTTCGTCAAGATTGGAGGATATTGTCACAGCAGGATGTCAAAGTTATGCCCTTTGGAACGAATAGAGGTCCAGGGGTTGGGACCACCCCGCTGGTTAGTATGTGTCCCTTGTGGGATCGGCCATTCACATGACCTTACCATCAGAAGGTGCGACCCTCAAGGACAAACGCGGTCACTGCATTTTTTTTTCTTAATCGCAGAAGGGCAAGCCTAAATTAAATAGTGAACAATTTAGCCTCCTGCCTCAAGATGAAGGTCTACTGAGTTAAAGAAGACCGAAAACTCAAGAGTTATTGTCCACGCTCACGCCAGAGAGCATAGCTCCTGCGCTTTTCTGGATGGAAGTCCAGGAAAGACAAGGAAGCAAATGCTTAGTCCAAGAAGTCAATAAGAACTTCCATGTCAGGATGCTCTCTGTTATTTTGGGATTGTGACACCCATACATGCCCTAGGGGCACTATGTGGTTCCTCTGTGAACATAGGAACGGCTTGCGGATGGAAAAGTGGTCCCCTAAGGAAAGCATTTTGGGCCATATTTGGAGATCTTTCATCCTTCACGTCTCGGATTGAGCCATAGAAATTGCCTCGCCCCAGCAGCTCAGACGATCTGGTGGTACAGGCAGATACCAGCCAGTTTAGGAGAGCCCTACTTCAGGAACAATGAGCTCAGGACCAATGGTCTTTTGTCAAGGATCCAAGACTCCATCTTGGAGTTGAGGGCAGCCTTTTCAGGCTCTTAGCCTTCAGTCATCTCATCCAGAGTGAGCCTGTCCTGGGAAAGTTGGACAGCACAACGACTGTGGCCTACATCTGGAAACAAGGCTCAGTCTCTCACTTCTGAAGTTTTCTCTAATTCTAGAATTCACCCAAGTCAATCCTCCCAACGATTTGCGACCTATGTGCCTGGTCGGAAGAATCTTCAGACGATCTATTTGTCCAGGTCAAGTCTGACGACAATGGATGATCCAGACTACTGCGAGTTGTTCGAGAACTAACAGAGCTTGGTGTTTTGTCTGCCAGAGGTAGACCGCTTACATTTCCAGTCGGCACTGAGTTGCTGAAGTTCCATTCCAGGTCCCAGGAGCTGCAAGCTCTCGGAGTGGAGGTGCTGACTGCAGAATGGATTGCCAAGACTGCTGATGCCTTTTTCAGCTGCTCCCTCTGATTCTCAGCTTCCAGCTAAGGCTGGGGTGAGGGAAGGTGACAGTTTTGGTACCCGCTACTCATCCCGATGAGTGTCAAGGAGTGACACCCTCTGCCTGGTAGATCAAATCTTCTCCAGTCCCATTCATCCAGCATCCGACAGACTCAGGCTGATGGCCTGGGTTGAGAGAGGCAGAGCCTAATGGATGTCGAATGCTCTGTGGAGATTTGAACAGTTCTACGAAACGAGAAAGGTCAGTGCTAAGCATGCCTATAGTAGAACAGGGCATATATGCCCAGTATATTCACTGATCTAGATTTTACGCTGGACTCTTCAGAAGCCTGCGTCGAATGTCTACAGGCATGGCTTGACTTAATTCTATGCGCAAGCATGCTATAGAAATGCATTTTGGCTATCGCTGTCTTCACCGGCATTCAGCAAGCTTCCAACGCTTAATTATACAGTTTTTCAAGATTCAATTCGGTTGAAACCTCAAACTTGTTTCCGGAATGAGATATACCAATGCTGATGGATGTTATTTCATCGGATGCCTTCAATCACCCTGTGGTACTTTCTCGCTGAAACTGATTTACTGGTGGCAATTACATCAGCATTGGTGTCCTTGGATTTAAAGAACCCATACTCGCGTACTTCCCAGACAGAATGGTGCTCAGGCCAATGCTCTAATATGTACCTGAACTGACCTTTAGAGTTCATATCACACAAGAGGTTTCCCTCCTACGTTCCCTTTGGGGAGTGCTCAAAAAGTTAGCCTATCGGATGTGGGCTAAGCGCTAAAATATTCAATCAAGGCGACTCCTGCCATCAGGAGCTCTGTACATCTGTTTGTCCTTTTCAGGTGGAACACATAATAATCTTGCTGGGAGCCGTAAAATCATTATCTCTTGGTTGATAACCTCATCTCCTTGGCCTGCAGGTTGTAAGGCTGGCTGTGCCAGGAGAGTCACGGCATTCTCACTAGAAGGGTCCAGACCTTGAGGGTGACAGCAGGCCGGGTGTCTCAAACTATCCGCAATACAAAATATTCATATTCATGATAGTTGGGTTTGTCAGAGGCATTATGGTTTCTGTTACCGTTTTAGTCAGAATTGGAGTGTGTAGCATTATCCCTCCCCTGTTTTGGCTAGTTAATTCCCAGCTGTGCTGACATGGAGCCGTCAGGAAAACGGAAAATTGAATTCAAATACTTACCGTAATTTTCCTTTCCTGACGAGCTCCATGTCAGCACAGAACCCGCCCAGTTAAGTAGTAATAGTTACGAAACACTGAGGTTGAGGTAAGTGAAAAATTTATAGTTAAGTCCTGATCACGTAGGGGTGAGCGGAGCCTCACCCAGCTGTGCTGACATGGAACTCGTCAGGATTGGAAAATTACGGTAAGTATTTGAATTAAATTTTCTGTTTTCTATCCTGAGCAATTCTTCCACCAGTTGTGGCTGCAATCTTTCTTGGTCTACCTGACCTTGGCTTTGTATCAAAAGAAATTAATAGTGTATTGTGAACACTATTAGGTTTTGCAGCTGTTTTGGATACCATTTTATCACTTTTTGTTTTTACACACTCACATTATTTTATATAGTGGCGCAAAGGATACATTTCTATATTTTGGTATCAAAAGAGCCCTGAATTTTCCACTTCTTAATAAGGGATTAAACAGTACTGACTGGCATATTCAAGGCTTTTGGTATCTTTTTATATCCTTTTCCATTTTTGTAAAGTTTCATTACCTTGTTACGCAGGTCTTTTGACTGTTCTTTTCTACCTCCTCATGGCTCAGTGTCTAGCCTGCTTAGTGCATCCATGTGAGATCTAACAAACAGATTGACTATTTATACACAGACACTAAATGTGATTTAAAAAAACACAAATGTGGGAGTTAACCTTCAATTGACATTTTAAACTGTGTGTGCCACCTTCTGTGTCTGTACCAAGGCCAAACATTCCAGGGTATGTAAACTTTTTATCAGGGCCATTTGGGTGATTTCTGTTATCATTATTATTTTAAAAGGATCCAAAAAACGATGTGATAATAAATGGCTTAATGTGATCCCTACCCTTAAATAAAAGACAGTTTTTTGGCATGATCAGTCATATTTTAATTATTAATGCCAACATTTCACAATATCTGCCAGGGTATGCAAACTTTTGAGCACAGCTGTATATAGTTTTCGCTCCAAAATCAAATATTAAAAGCAATTAAAAGACTATTGAATGATATTCATCAAACTTTAGAATGTACTGAAAATTTTCGCACAGAAAATGTTCATATTAATGTTTGCTTGAAAATGTACTAGAGCATGGCCAGCTTAATGTGGTTCTAACTTCAAAACGTTTTTTACTTTAATGCATTCACTGGTAAAAAAATCAGGTAAAAAACACCCCATTACCTGTTCTATTGACCCCCATCCATAAACACCAACCAGGCTCATGTCACCACTCCAGCACCACTCTCCTCACTTCCGGGTCTAATAGGGAGATAATGAGTGTAACGGAAGCCATGGGCTCCTGGTGCTGTCAGTCAAACTCCTGTGAGGACACAGCAGGGGACTGCTACTGTGTCTGTCTATGGACGCACACAGCCCTGCTCAGGAGTGCGTGTGCATGGATGCCTTTATATTACCCGGATTGCTAAGGAGGCATCTGGAGGAGGGAAAATCAGACAGCGCTGGTGGGGGATTGCCAGAACAGGAGGTAAGGGACCAATTTGTGCAATATTGACAGAGATAAAAAAATGTGAAGGGAGCACAGCAGAAATGTAAATAAAAGTAAAAAGTAAATGATTCATTGATCCCTTCCCCTGCTGGTGTCCCATTTATGACACTAAATGATGTGTACATTACAATTATACTAAGTATTTATTTTAGAAAAAGAGGTCTTGTGCTGTGTATCTATATATTGTGGCAGATGCATGTAAATGTACAGTAGCCCGCACACAGGCAGGTGAGAATCTGTGACTCGGGTAATGAGAATAGTAGCTGAAACGGGAATTGAATCTTAGGGGATTTTCTAAACTGACATTTCATCTAAATGTAGCTTTTTCTATCCATTGTTATGCCACCTGTTTTTTTGTTGTTGCTATGAATAGGAATGAATTCCAAGTGCAGGGCTTATCTTTACAAAACATTTGATATGTTTTAGATGGTTCTACCTTAGGGCTCTTTCACACTTGCGGTGCCTTCTAAAGAGTGATTCGCATTTTCTATTCAGAGGGCATTTGACAGGCAGTGAGGAGGCATGGTATTGCGTTCTCACCACCAGATTGAACCCTCTAATGCTGCACTACTGCACCGCATTGTACATGATTTTTGGGCAACTCTATTAAACTCATGGGCAAGTTTGGCAGGCCACCCGTCAAACTCTGCTCCCCAAGTTAAAAATGCTGCAGATGCCATGTGTACAGCCCTGCCTGGCTGTATTGTTAGCATTAGGCTCTGCCTGTTTCCTAAAAAATCCTATAAAATAAAAAATTAAATAAACTTTTTTTAAATAAACCCTTCCTAAACATATTAGGTATTGTGTACATGGGCCTAAGAAGTACATTAGAGCGTGACTAAAGCCAAATATTTTTAAATTTTTATTTTGGATATGTAGCGCCCCCCCAATATTTGGGGGCACTATGTGGAAATTTAGGGGAAGTCTGAGCCAGTAGTCAGGCTCAGACCAATTGATGGTTCATTATTGCTTCTGCACTGGGTGTGATACTGCCTGGCAGTAGTGTTCCCTGTTGCCTGTAGGTGGCACTGTCACCACCGGCATAGGTGAACCAAGAGGGGTATCACAGCACCTTGGGTGTTCTCTCTCGGCAGCCGTGCAGTGGGCGTGGTTGGCCCGCTGTGCATGCTGGGAGAGGGTACATAAGGGGCAGACACCATTGGGGTTGGGGCGTTCCAGGGGACCCTTTTGGTCCTGTATGTGTGCCTCGTGGCCCGTATGGCATGAGGTGCGCGAGTGTGTTTGGGCCTCGGGCACCTTCAGCCCGAGGCTGCGTTGCTGCATGGTAGGCCCAGCTTCGCTGGCAGGGGCCTACACCTCAAAGAAGGATCCCAGGCTGCCCATCTGTAGGGGGCCCACCTTTAGGAAAGGAGACCAGGGGAGGATCAGTCCCAGAGGAGATTAGCAACGGTACTGCTGTCTCGGGAAGAGGCCTGGAAACTCGCAGTTTCATCCCGGTTGCTAGGACCGCTCTCAAAGGGACTATCCGGGTGAGCAATGCCTACTCAGGCTTGAGTAGCGACGAAAGATTAACACTGTGCTCTAGGTGTTGCATGCCTGAACCTTTTTTCCCCCTTACTTCTCTCATCTTCTCACTCCCTATTCACTGAAAAGATAAAAGAATAAAACCTTGCTGCTTGGGTTTTACTCCTGTGTAGGGATGAGCCGAACACCCCCCGTTCGGTTCGCACCAGAACCTTCGAACGGACCGAACGTTCGCACGAACTTTAGAACCCTATTAAATACAATGGACGCGAACGTTCGAAATCTAAAGTGCTAATTTTAACGCCAGCCAGGGTGGCTTTGGCCAATTATGTCTCAGGGGGTTTAGTACACGCCCCACACTATATAAGACCGCCTGGAAGTCGGCCTTGTGTAGTGTGTTGGCGTTTGTGAAAGAGGCAGTTTCAGAGAGATAGACAGTGTCATTTATATTGAGTTAGATAGAGCAGGCAGGCGAGTCAGTTAGCTGCTGTTACAGTGTGTAGAGGATATATATGCATCCTAGGTTTTGTATGTATATTTATACACTGTATTCAGTTTAGCTAGATCCGTTTCTGTTAGCCTCTATACTGTGACAGGCAGGCAGGTGATTGTGCTAGCTGCAGACAGTCAGTGTTTCACTTAGGGCTCTTTCACACGGACGGACCGTCAGGTCTGCCTGTCAGTTTTTTAGGCGGACCTGAACGGATGCTCCATGTACCCCTATGGAGCCACGGATGTCAGCGGTGACATGTCTGCTGACATCCGACCCGCTCCGATCCGCCAAAGTGTGACGGAGGAAAACCGTACTTTTCCATCCGTCTGCGGATCGGATGACAACGGACTCTACGGTCTGTCGTCATCCGATCCCCCATAGGGGAGAGCGGCACTCTGACAGGTCGGTCCCTGCACAGTGTGCGGAGACAGACCTGTCATCTGCCTGCTTAGCGGGGATCGACGGAGCGATCCCCGCTGAGCAAAGCGGAGCCCGCACACGGACACGGATCGTGTGAAAGGGGCCTTAGTGTACTACTGTGTGCTTTGCATAGCATTCACCTAAAGCTCACCTGGATACAGTTATTCTCTATACTGTGACAGGCAGGCCGGTGATTGTGCTAGCTGCAGACAGTCAGTGTTTCACTTAGTGTATTACTGTGTGCTTTGCATAGCATTCACCTAAAGCCTACATTTTTGATGCAATACTTTGCAACAGGGCTCATTGCTGCGCTCTAAGTACAGTATCTGTGAGGGGTTGCAGTGTTGTGGCACCAGCACCAGTGCCTAAGGCCCAATTTTTCAGCCCCTGTTCAACAGGGGCATGCAATTACAATTCTTGATCTAATAATTCACAGCAGGGCCCATTCCTGCACCCACCAAGAGTAACTGTGAGGGCTTACAGTGTTGTGACACCAGCACCACCACCAAAGGCCCAATTTTTCCTACCACTGTTTAACAGTGGCATGTAAATACAATTCCTGATATAATAGTTGACAGCAGGGCGTTCCAGCACCCACCAAGAGTAACTGTGAGGGCTTACAGTGTTGTGGCAACACCAACACCTAAGAGTATATATGGCAGGCCCCTACTTTCAAACATCCAACTTACAAACGACTCCTACTTGCAAACGGAAGGAGACAACAGGAAGTGAGAGGAAATCTATCCCTAGGAAGGCAAATTCTCTCCTGTAAGAGTTAATATGTGAAAAAGGTGTCTCCTCTCCACTGATGCTTTATCACCAATCCTTGTTTCAATAAAGCCCCAAATTTTCCAAAAACATTTGTCATTAGGACGGAAAGTGAGGTGAACTGTTCTGAACAGGTGCACACTGCACAGACAGCAAAACAAATGTTACAGGGGTGATAACCCTTCCCTATGTTTTCCAAAAAGCTTAAAAATAGATTTTTTGGCTGGAGCTACACTTAAAAAATGTACCTGTTCCAAATTACAAACAGATTGTACTTAAGAACAAACCTACAGTCCGTGTCTTTTTTGCACCGCCTGTATACTGCTGTTCAGAGTATATAGGGCCTTTTTTATTTTGGGTGGGGGGTTCCCCTTAATATCCATACAAGACCCAAAGGGGCTGGTAATGGGCTGGGGTAGGGTGGGGGTGATGGGGTAGCCATGCCATTTTTCTCAATGATTTTCATCCATATTGCCGGGACCAGACATTACATTGAAGCCGCAAGCAGTTTTAAATGGCTTTTTTTCCTTTAGAAATGTAATTTTGTGCAGGGACAGTTCTAAACACGGGAAACACGTGCCACTTCACAGAAATACTTTAGACACCCCCCAGATATTTAAAGGAATATTTAACTTTTTTTTTCACTTTGTGCATCATTAAAATCACTGCTCCTGAAAAAACGACCGTTTTAAAAGATTATTTTTACATTGATACATGTCCCCTCGGGCAGGACCCAGGCCCCCAAACCCTTTTTAGGACAATAACATGCATATTAGGCATTATAATTAGCAATTTAGATTTCGAATGTTCGCGTCCATTGTATTTAATAGAGTTCTAAAGTTCGTGCAAATGTTCTGCCTGTTCGAAGGTTCTGGTGCGAACCGAACGGGGGGTGTTCGGCTCATCCCTAGTCTCCACTGAAGCTTTATCACCAATCCTTTCTTCCAGAACAACACAACATTTTCACAATCAAATTTTCACAGGGACAGAAAGTGAGATGAAATTGTCTGAACAGGGGCACAGAGAGGAAAACAAATGTTACAGGGGTGTTAACCCTTCCCAATGCTATATATCAAAAACGTAAATATTTTTGGGCTGGAGTTACAGTTAAAAAGTTTACCTGTTCCAACTTACAAATTCCACTAAAGAAAAAACCTACAGAACAAATCTTGTTTGTAACCTGGGGACTGCCTGTATAATGAATGATTACTATACAGTATAGGGGCCCCAACTTGGTACCCTGCTTTGGGCTTTGCAACATGACGTGGCCCGTTAGAACCTCTTAGGGTGCAGGTTTTTTTGCAGCCCTCTTAAAAAAAATCATCATAGCCCCATTGTGTACCTTAAAGTTGATGTAAACCCTCACATATTCCCAGTGAAGTGAACAGCCTCAGATGATACACAGGGATGAAACAAATCTCTCTACATAAGTTTTACATGTATATCTGCTGTCTTCAACTTTATATACCATTTAGAAAGTGCACGTCCTGTTAGAATTTTCTCTTCCTGATTCCCCTGTAGGAGTGGATTATTGCTAGACACTGTGAGACAGCTGATTTGTTGAAAGGCACACACCCCCTCCCCACACATGCAGAACTTGCCTGTGACTAGTTTAGCTGTCTGCTAATCTATTTATAGCAACCTCCCACACACAATCTTCAGGCTTCTGTCTCTGAGAACTTGTCAGAAGTTATAAGGCTAATAACAGGAGAATGAAGCAGGAGACAGCTACAGGAAATAGTGCTTTGAAGAGAGATAACAAAAACACTGCAGATAACTTCTGCAAAGTCAAGTTTTAACTTTCACATTTGTAAGGCCTCATGCACACTGGGCGTTTTTGCAGCTGCTTCTAGGGGCGTCTTGCATTTTTATTTCCAGGCTCTAAAGTCCCCTGCATGTTAGCCTATGTGTCCATGCACACATATACCTTTGGGAGCTTTTAGAGGCAGGAAAAAAAAAACCCTCTGCCAGTGCGTCCAGGAGCAGCAGAGGTTTGGCAGAAAAAACAATTGGCGCTGCTAAATGCTGCGAAGCCTGCCTAAAAGTTAGGCACATTTAGCACTTGAGTGTTTATTCATTTCAAATCGGACACTTTTGACACTATTTTGGGACCAGTGACATTATTACAGTGATCAGTGCTATAAATATGCACTAATTATTGTATAAATGTCACTGGCAGAGAAGGGGTTAACACTAGGGGGCGATTAAGGGGTTAACTGTGTGTCCTAGGGAGTGATTCTAACTGTGGAAGGATGGGACTGACTTGGGGAGGAGACTAATGGGTGTTCCTATATACAAGGAACACACGATCGCTCTCTTCTTCCCTGACAGGACGTGGATATGTGTGTTTAAACACACAGATCCACGTCCCTGCTCTGTGATGAGCAATCGTGTGTGCCCGGCGGACATCGCGGCCAAAGGGCATGCACATCGGTTTCCGAGTATGTACCGCTGGGAAGCCGTGGACGTCATATGATGCCTGCACAGGATGGGAGATCCCACCTGCGGATGTCATATGACTATGGGCGGGTAGGGAAGTGGTTATAGAAGCAGTGATTTTATTGATGCTTAAAGTGAAACAATAAAAATGAAATATTCCTTTAAATATCATGCCTGCGGGGTGTCCCTTTAGTCTGCCTATAAAGTGGCGCATCTGTGCGATGTATAAAACCTCCGGTTATGTCCACCCTTGCCTATATAAGAGCTGTCAAAGCAAAGAGAGAGCAGTTGGCGGGAGGCCTCCCATGGAGGTGGAGCATTTACATTTTTTGCAATTTTTCGGGTCTGTTGAGCGGCGTGATTGATAGTGGATTTACATAGCGGGCACTTTTTTTCTTTTTCTATAAAGACCCCGACAGACCCTGACAACCACCGGCCAGGGATGTTGGGAAGAGCCCCTCGTCCCCAAAGCACCCTCCCCATGCTAAGGGAAAGTGGCCTGGTATGGTTCAGGAGGGGGGGCACTCATTTGTCCAACCCATTTCCTGGCCTGCCAGGCTGCATGCTCAGATAAGGGTCTGGTATGGATTTTGGGGGTTACCTCACGCCATTTTGTTTTTAAAATTTTGGCGCGGAGTTCCCCTTAAAATCTATACCAGACCCAATGGACCTTCTTAATTCTGTCATAGGTTTCCCCTTAACCACTTCAATAACTGTATTATATACTCTTCACTGTACTATGTACTCTGCACTGCACTTTATTATTCACTCTGCACTGCACTATATACTCTGCACTGCACTGTAATATATACTCTGCACCGCACTATATACGCTACACTGACTGCACTGTATTATATACACTACACTGACTGCACTGTATTATATACACTACACTGAATGCATTGTATTATATACACTACACTGACTGCACTGTATTATATACACTACACTGACTGCACTGTATTATATACACTACACTGAATGCATTGTATTATATACACTACACTGACTGCACTGTATTTTATATTCTACACTGCCTGCCCTGTATTACATATTCTACACTGCCTGCACTGTATTATATATTCTACACTGACTGGAGGCTCAATCCACTAACTAACCAGCCTAATCTATCTCCACTATAACACACTACATACGGCCGGTGTGTAAGCAGCCTTATATAGTGTGGGGCGTGGACTTAGCCCCTGAGCCATGATTGGCCAAAGGCACCCTGTTTTTGGCCAATCGTGGCTCTCACAGCACATCGCGCTGTGATTGGCCAAAGCATACAGGTCAGGTGCATGCTTTGGCCGATCAGCAGCCATCAATGCACTGCGATCTCGCAGTGCTATTAGCATGGAAGTTAGATACTGGTAATTGGACTGGATCTCAAAAGAGATATTGCTCTGAATGTCTATTAAAGACCGTTTTCATCGTAACTAGTCCATGAGTAGTTTTCCTGATGATATATTAATTGATGACTGCTGACCATTTCTGGGAGCAAAAGGACAAAAGAGGTCGCCCCTTTGGGACTTTGAATGACATGATTTCAAGGGGCTTAGTGGAGACTGCAGTGAGAAATACCCCTATCCAGGCCATGCTGATCCTCCAGATGTTCCCCAGTTGTGGCTTTTGTTTCCTCCGTCTCCTTAGCTCCCGAGGTGGATGCACTACACGGCCGCCATCTTGATATCCAGCATTTGGCAATTCATTTCAGCCCGTCGGTAAGTATGAGGTCCCTCTTCAGACCTCTCTTGTCAATCATTTCGCCTGCCCCCATTTATTAACAACATACATCTATTGATTTTATCACTTACATTGCAGATACAACATTCATGCATCCGCCCCTGAAGAAGCGAGCAGGGTCTCGCGAAACTAGTAGGGCTTAATTGATGCTTGTTTTATGCCCGTACATGCTGGGTATTATCGATGTCTGCACATTTCCCTGTTTATATGTATGTACATTTTATTTCCTTATTGTATATGTGTATCCACTGGCCCAGCAACTTTCAAGTTTTAGGCCTCGTACACACGACCGATTTTCTCGTCGTAAACAGTCAAGAAAAGTGCCGCGAGAGTTTTTTTGTCTAGAAAAACGTTCGTGTGTATGGTTTTACGACGAGAAACTTGACGAGAATCTCGACGAGAAAATAGAGAACCTGCTCTCTATTTTCTCGTCAGGAGTCCAGATTTCCTCGTCGTGTTTCTCGTCGGCCTGTTTTGTGACGAGAAAATGGTTCGTGTGTATGCTTTTACGACTCTTCCAAAAGCGCGCATGCTCACAAGCAACTATGAGACGGGAGCGCATCTTCTGGTAAAACAAGCCTTCATAATGGAGAGAGCACATTCGTCACGCTCATAAATATTTCATCGTTTAAATGTTCTGCATTGAATTCTTCGTTAGAATGTTACATTAATCAAAACGAGAGACCTTCTTTTGCTGCTGATATTCACACAGAGTTCTGCCTTATTTTTAACCTTTTTCATGCTGCTCTTTATAAGATTTATGTGTATTATATCGTGCAAGTTTTTAGGAATAATTTAAATGGTTAGATTTTTCAAAATGATGTTAATTATAATTTCTCAATGTTTTGATAGCGATCTCCCATTTAATTTTCTAATCTATATTTTTAAAATTTCACACCATGTTTTTGAGCTAATCAGATTTAGTTATTCTTTTGGGGGGGTGATATCTGTGCCTTTTATTGTCAGTCAAATGTATCTGCTTACTCCAAAGCTTGTTTTTTTTTATTTAAAAATACACATAGTCAAGTATGAACTTAAACAAAAAACACATTTATTCATGTTTATAAATTAAATAAAGAGAAGGCAGCGCTGGAGAAGCTGCTGCCATTTGTGCATCCCAGGGACCCCAGAGCACACAGCAACCCTGTGTGGACACTAAAATTGGGAGCTTGAGAAGGCCCACATTTCAGAACACAATCTGATGCTGGCCTCCCAGAGGTCAGGAACAGCAGCAGGTGAGATATATGTCCCAAGTGTGTGGTACTACAACAGGCTGCCTTCTGTCCGACCAGTGCGACCACAATGAAGCAAGGCCATCACTTCCTCTTCTTCCTGGCAACCTTCCCTGCAGCCTTTACTGAAGCCTTCCTTCTTCGTTTAGCTGGAGGCTGGCCCACTGGAGGGGTACTCCTGTCAGGAGGAGGAGGTGGAGGTGTAGCAGAAGGGGGTGGGGCAGAAGAAGAAGGTGGAGGTGTAGCAGAAGGGGGTGGGGCAGAAGGTGGAGGTGTAGCAGAAGGGGGTGGGGCAGAAGGTGGAGGGGTAGCAGAAGGGGGTGGGGCAGAAGGTGGAGGGGTAGCAGAAGGGGGTGGGGCAGAAGGTGGAGGGGTAGCAGAAGGGGGTGGGGCAGAAGGTGGAGGGGTAGCAGAAGGGGGTGGGGCAGAAGAGGAAGGTGGAGGTGGAGGTTGAGGTTGGGTCAGTTGGGCCACCTCACATATGGCGGTATTGGGGGTAATTTGCTCCATCACCCCCTTGTTGAGCAAGGTGATGAGCAGGGGTTCGCATAGGAGGCGTTGCTCCATGCTCATCACCTTGAACTTAGCCTCCACTAGGCCGGCAATGGCCTCTTCAGGGGATGTGGGCTCCTTGAGGGTGGCATGGGCCTCTTTAATAAGGGCCATTGCTGCCTCACTGGTGGTCCTGTCCCTCCTGCCTCTTTTGTGAAGCCTGATGGGAGGCACCTGGGATCTGTTGCTTCTCCTTTGCCCTGCCACCTCCTGTCTGCCACTGGGCCCTGCCACCTCCTGTCTGCCACTGGGCCCTGCCACCTCCTGGCTGCCACTGGGCCCTGCCACCTCCTGGCTGCCACTGGGCCCTGCCACCTCCTGGCTGCCACTGGGCCCTTCCTCCTCCTGCCTGACAGTTTCCAGACCCTCCTCCTGGCTGATTTCATCCTGTGTATGAAAAAGAAACATAGTTTAATATGTTGGTTTAATCTTTGCATCAAACTTTGTAATCCTGATGGAAGCAATTAGAATGTAAATGCATAAATCCTTGCTTTAAATTTACCACTACATCAGCTTGACTATTTACCACACAATTAAGTGCAGAATAATGTCTACAGATCATGATTTCACTTGTTGAATACAAAATAATGTATGTTTCTCATCCTGACATATTTGGGAAACATTAATTTTATCCCACTACATTTTCAGTTAATACTATACCTGGCTCCAGATGGCCAAATCAGGATCATCCAGGATGGCTGCCTCCTCTTGCTCCAGAGAAGGCTCAGGTTGGCTGCAGGGAAGTCTGGGGGGAAGAGTGGAGAGTGATGGCCTTGGCTCAATGTGGTCATCCAGGAAGGACATCCTGCTGTAGTACCACAAAACCGGGACATAAACATCATCTGCTGCTGCTCCTGACCTCTGAGAAGCCAGCACCTTAGAGCGTTCAGTCCTGTAGGTACCTCTCAAGCTCCCAATTTTAGTGTCCACTTGTTTTGCTGTGGCTGTGGGCACCTTGGTATGCACAAATGGGAGCAGCTTATCCAGCGCTGCTTTTCTCACCCCTTTTTTTTATGGATGGGGTTTTTGGTCTCCCACAGAGCCGGCAGCTCCCTTACCCGGTCAATAAATTCCGCCAGGAACTCTTTGTCGCTAATAAATACATTCATATTGTATCTGCAAGTAAAATAAATTATATTTAAATAATGTGAGGCAAACAGTCTAACCTCCTTCACATCCTAGTCACCATATATATCCTCCAACAATCTCAAGACAGTATAGGCCAACAATTTTAACAAGTCTCACAAAATCACATACCTTCGTTCGCACGTCCGTCACTTGAACTCCTCTCTCCGCACACCGAACGTACTATAGTCACATGTGTGTTTGCTATATACACACCACGCATGCGTCCAAATTGGAACACGTCGCTCCGCACACGTCGCCCGCCCATGACGTTCTAACTAACATCTTTTCCCCGCCCCTTCTCTTTCGGCGCGCAGACAGATATGGCGGAGTTACAGCAGGTGTCTGATAATTCCGCAACTAGCGAGGAGACAAGCCCGGAGACCGAGGACACGTCACGATCAAGGAGGAGATTCAAGGCATCGAATATGTCTTTGGCGGAGATGGCGGAGATGGTGGACATCTTGGTCAAGGCTGATTATGATGCCAAGCATGGGCCGTATAGCAAACCAAATAGAAGGAAGGCCAAAATCCTCACTAAAGTTGTGAAGAGTCTGAGGGCGAAGTTCGGGGTGAAACGCTCAAATGAGCAGCTCAGAAAGAGGTGGTCAGACCTCAAACTGAGGGAGCCAGACCAGTTGAGGAGCATAAAGAGGATGCTCGCTAAAAGTAAGTAAAATGACGACCTTTCTGCTATTAATCTTTTTAGAAACTTACTTTTTTTTTTTTTTAAAGCATATTGGACTCCCTTCCAAAATGTATTATTTTGAACTAGGTTGGGCACAGTAATCGTTCGTTACGTTACCGACACTTCGTTCGGCCACTATCCGTGGTTTTGGCTTATTTAAGACCCCCAAAAGTAATTAGACATCTGCCATTTTTGATCAAGTATTGTGGATAATTTTTAAGTCTAGATGATGTGTTTGTAAGGAGAATGAAATGCAAACTTTAATCAGTGTAAAGGAGAGGACACTCAGCAGCTGCTTCCACATCTGTACTTTGGAGCACTATAGTGTGGGCCACCAGACCCGCCTTTTTTGGGTGTCCCACACAGGTGCATCAGAGTTTATTTGTGGTGCCTCCATGTCCAAAAAATTACATCCAAATGTGAATAATAAACATATTTGGGGTCATAAAGAATGCATTTTTCTTTAAATTCCGCACAAACACACACTTGTACCCCACTTCCAAACAATTTAGCCTGTTTTAAGTTTAAAAATGAGATTTTTACAGTGTGATAAATAGACCTTTGGTTTTATTCTCATAGGGGAGAGAAGACTGGGAGGAGGACACTCCAGGGAGCACATGCACCCCACAACTTCCAAGCAACCCCAAACTCCCAAAGATCCACAACCGAAAGATGTGCAGGAAGTTGAGGTGGAGGAAGGAGAAGTGCAGGAAGGAGAGGTGGATGACGTTGTGGATCTGGTCACCACAACAGGTCAGTATCTGACACCACAGCTTAAGGTAAGCGAGGTAGGCCTGCAGAGTTTTATTAATTTTTTTTTATGGTTTTTAGGGGATGGAAATGTTGTGAAGGATAGCACACCGTTCTCTGCTGACAGTGCCCTCCGCCTCATCCAGCAAGTGATGGAATGTAGCACGGAACTGGACCTAATTAAACAAAGAATCCATGTGATGGAACAAACATTTAAAGACATTCTCGATGTTTTGGGGAGAATTCAATAAGCCATCCAAACACATTTGTTTTTACATGTTTGTTTTTATATTTTTACTAATTTTTTTAGTAACAAAGCAGCCAAAAATTGAATATGCACACAGTGTGTGAACATGTGCTATCTGCCATCAGGGGATATCCATGTACGTCTTTTGTGGGTGCAACACCTTCCTCGTATCAAAAGTCGGTGAACTGAGGAAGGGGATGCACCCCCAAAACACATCCATTGATCACCCCTGATGGCAGATAGCACATGTTGACAATAGGGATCAAGATTGTAAACTTCCTATTTGCAAAAAAGTAAAAATGTGTGCATATTGAATTTTTGACTGGGCAAGGGGTGGCAGGACCCCATATTAGGACGGGCACATAGAGACATAGTTTGTGTAACTGAATGTCTCAGATTGCTCAGAGGTATCCAATGTTGTCATTTTAGAAATGCAAGTGGTATTTTTGTATTTTCATAAGCCAAAATTTGACGGGTTGTGGTCAGGCCAACCCCAAAGTAAAACAAAAAAAAATGTGCAGAGAGTAAAATATTTGAACACAAACAACGTGTAGCTTCTTTTTATAATACACTCTAAGCTTATTTGGTTCTTTTGTAAGGTAACATAGTGAAATTGGTTGTTATTTACTAAAGTAAAATACACTTGCCACTACAAATGCACAAAGACAAACTAGGAGACAGGAAAGAACAAATAATTAAAGGTTTAAAGAAGATTTTTATTGGGATACTTAGACATAGGCTGGCATAGGAATTGACCCCCTACCCGTGAAATACTCCATGTATTTGTCCCGAACCACACGGGCATTTTGGGGGGGCAAGCCAAGACGGGCAGATTCCAGGCCCGGAAGGGGATTTGCAGGGGAAAGTCCAGCCTCTGGCAAAACTGAGGCCATATATGAATTCGCTTTGCGGCAAAGAAAATTGTGTAGCACACAGCAGCATAACACTACATAGTTTATTTTGTAGTCCGCCAAGTGGATGGAAGTCATAAAAAGGCGGAACCGGCTGGCCATTATGCCGAAGGCATTTTCAACGACTCTTCGGGCCCTGGCCAGCCGGTAATTGAACACACTCTTCTCTGGGGTCAGGGTCCTCTGTGGAAATGGCCTCATAAGATGCCGTCCGAGTCCGAAGGCTTCATCAGCCAAGAAAACAAAGGGGAGTCCTTCAATATTCCCTGCATCCGGTGGCAATGCAAGGTCGTCACTCTGGAGACGGAGGGCAAACTCCGTCTGGATGAAGGATCCCCCATCGGACATCCGGCCATTCTTCCCTACATCAACATAGAGGAATTCATACCGTGCTGACACCACCGCCATCAGCACAATGCTATGAAACCCCTTGTAGTTGTAGTAGTAGGATCCAGAACGGGGTGGCGGCACGATGCGGACGTGCTTCCCGTCTATGGCACCACCGCAGTTGGGGAAGTCCCACCGCGTGGCAAACTCCGATGCCACAGTCTGCCATTCCTGTGGCGTTGAAGGAAGCTGTGGAGTGAAACAAGATGAAATAATATTAGAAAAACAAAGGCATACATTACAAGCAAATTCAAGACCAAAAAATTAGAGACCAACATCAATCTAATTATACGTTTATTAAGGTGTGTAAAAAAAGTATAATGGAAGGCTCATTTATCATATTCATCACCCCCTCTGATGGGCCATTACTAAATTATTTTGGGGGGGGAGATGTGTTTGGCCACAGGATAGCATTGCAGTGGCGGTGCGTCCAGAGTGGGCGCTGGAGCACTGTCCCCTCTCTCCTGTGCCCATCACTCAGAACAATACATAGGTTCATGCGTTGCATGAACCTATGTATTGTCTATGCCGCACACTATTCAGGTGGATGGCCTCTTGTAAAGCGACCGACATATGATTAATTGCGTCATTTAGGGGGTTAAAATTGCAGAGCAGAAACAGGTATTAAAAAAGTCTTGCAAATTACAACCTGAGGGATGTAATTGGCTTCCTCAAAGAAAAATCGGGGACGCAAGGAGGGGGCATTCCTTGTGTAAACACTGACAGGCAGCTCTGGCAATCATGTTCACCAAGTCTGTTTAATGGTAACATGATTGGCTGATGCAACATGAAGGGAAGGAGAAGACATCAAGGACAGAAGAAGGATGGCGCTGACCACAAGAAGGTAAGTGCAGGGCTGGGGGGAAACTGGCTGCAATAGAGGGGACTAAATGGCTGCATTGGAGGGGACAACTGGGGGCGTTTATTAGGCAACAGAGCAAAAAAGGAGGAAGTTTATTTCCGAAATTGGGGTTGTAACCCCCCAACATTTGGAGCAACAGGCGCCCCTGCTGGAAAAGTTAGTGAGGGGAAATATTTAGGGAGGATAAAAAAGGGGCAATCTAAAGCTTCCAACATGCATGGGGACAAAGGGGACATTCTCAGCATATTACAATCATGGTAATTAGGAAAGGATGAAAGAAATACAATACATTAGCATACATGTAATACATAAAATGTGATGTGAAGGGAGAAAACTTACCCTAATATAGTCCTCCTGCAGGACTTGTATAATAGCAGAACAGGTGTCTGGGATTATGAGGCCCAGAGCCTGGGGGGAGATGCCTGTGGTGAACTTCAAGTCCTGAAGACTTCTCCCTGTCGCCAGGTAACGCAACGTGGCGATGAGCCTCTGCTCAGCACTGATGGCTTCCCGCATAACGGTGTCCTTCCTGGTAATATAGGGGGACACCAAAGCCAACAGTTCCTGAAAAACGGGGTCAGACATCCTCAGAAAATTCCTGTAGTCCTCAGGATTATTCTCGACGATCTCCCGCAGCAGAGGCATGTGGCAGAATTGGTCCCGCTGGAGCAACCAATTCTTGGTCCATGAACTCCTCCTCACACCATTCATGGACTGGTCTTGGTCCAAAACAAGCAGACCAACACCAAGCGCACGCACAGCACGAACTCGACGACGAGAACGTCCAGGCGACATGGCTAGGAAACGGTCGTCTAATCAGAACGTACAGAACAGAACGCACTTTAGAACAGCAAGGCCTATGAATAACGAACTGAAATTCAGAAACGAACAGGCAATAACGCACTGTAAAACAGATACGACCTGCCTAGACGCCCTGAAAGTCAAGATACGAACCCACAAGCACAAACTGAACGGCAGAAAACGATCTGAAAAGTACGAAGACTGAAAAGCGCGAATCGTCTCTTCCCAAACTTTTACTTCAGACGCGGTAACACGAGATCAGCAAAAGCAGCCCAAGGGGTGGCGCCAAGAAAAAAGATCTTCCCCTTTATAGTGCCGTCGTACGTGCTGGACGTGAGCGCAGAGAACCACGAGGAAATTGGAAAATGACAGTGTGTACGCATAGAAAGCTTGACGAGAAAATCGACAAGCTTAACAAGAATCTCGTCGAAAAAAACGACGTGTTTTTTACGACGAGAAAATCGGTCGTGTGTACGAGGCCTTACTGTTGCTCATTGATGTATAACATTTGTAATAAATCTTTATACATTTACTTTCATCTGTGCTGTGTACATTGGCTATTATGCCGGGTAACTCACAATCATTGAGTGACGTGTAACGTGGAGATAGATGTACGCATCGTGTTGCTGTTTCATACCCATTTCCTTTGTTGGATGTAGAGCATCTTATTTTTTGAATAAATTCCCATATTTTAAACTTTATCACCCTATTTTGTTTATCTTCACCTTCATGTTGAGACATTAATCCACGGAACCCCACAGACACCGCAGTGGTTTCCAGAACCATTTACCCCATCGAGGAGAGCTGCTAAAAAGGAGGACAACCAGGACCAGATCCCTGAGGAGTCAGGACACTCACTAAGGCGTTATTTCATCAGAATTGAGGTAAGCGCTCTGAGAGCACTAAGATCTGGGAGAATTTGTCTGATAAGAAGACCCATAGAAGATCATATGTTTGAAGAAACTTTTCAATATTTTCATACAAGAACTTTTTGCACATTATTTTGCATACATTTTTTTGCACATGAACTTTTGCTATTTATTGGCACTTTTGCACATCCGTAGTGTATTGGATTTGGATTATTGTGTTTACACATTTGCATATTTGCACAGCTTTTATATTTTATGTAGGTAGTTGCGCTCATCACTTTTTATTCTAACTCACAATCATTGTTGTTGCCGCTTCGTTACATAACACTTTGAAACAAATAAATTGATTTTGTCTCATTGTTTGCTGTGAACATTGGCTAAACCTCTCTCACCACATTCAAAGTCCCAGGGCTATCTCTTTTGTCTTTTTGTGTACTTTTAGGGATGGAGGTGTCAGAGGGGTTACATCAGAAATTTATTTTCTTTTTCTCATTTCTGGGAGCAGAAGCTGGGCTGAGCTGCGCTCTTTGTCTTATGGATGCAGAGAGCTGGCTTGGGAGCAAGCACACACACGAGTGCCCCCACAGTAAGCGGCTTGCTATGGGGGCACTTGGCAAGGAGGAGAGGCCCAGAGCGCCGCGGGGACCCTAGAAGAGGAGATTTGTGGCTGCTCTGTGCAAAACCACTGCACAGAGCAGGTAAGTATGAAATGTTTTTTTTTTTTTTTTTTTTAATGTTTCCTTTACAATCACTTTATTTTTTGTAATAGCTGCTTCAAGTTAACTGGCTCTGGTTTTTCTTTTGCAATGGAGCCCAATGAGCTGTAGTCCACTAATCACGAGCTTCAAGAGGGTGGGTGTACCCTGAAGAGACAGCACAGTTAGAACTGTCCTCCATTATCTTTTCTGCTAAGCTTGGAGTATCCTAAGGTTCACCTCTGTTCACTACTCCAGGTAAATCAGCATTAAACTGCAAAAAGACGTGCACTGCCTGTTTCGAATAACATGCAAGACTGTAAACTGCGATGTGCCTGGCTGCTGTGTGTCTCCCAGGGAAAGGAACCTGGGAAAATACAGCCAGCTCAGGTATGTGGTACATCCCAACAGGAATATAGGGGAAATATTCCAATGAGGACACTAGTTCTGGTGACCCTGGTGACGACCACGTATTCCATCTCTTCGGAGGGATTTCCTCTCACTTCCTGTTGTAGCTATGGGACAGAAAATGAAGGGAAATCTCCCCAATGTTACACAGATGGAGTTATAATCCTTCATACACTATCCAAAATAAAAACTGAAAGCTACTTTATTCTTCTTAAAATAAAAAAGAGGTTGTGCTTACTAGGGATGAGCCAAAAACCCCCGGTTCGCACCAGAACCTTGCGAACGAAACGAAAGTTCACGCAAACTTTAGAACCCTATTAAATACAATGGACTCAAACATTCGAAATCAAAAGTGCTAATTATCAAGGCTAACATGCAAGTTATTTTCCTAAAAAGGGTTTGGGGACCCGGGTCCTGCCTCAGGGGACATGTGTCAATGCAAAAAAAAGTTTTAAAAACTGCAGTTTTTTCGGGAGCAGTGATTTTATTGATGCTTAAAGTGAAAAAAAAATCTTCCTTCAAATATCGTACCTGGGGGTGTCTAAAGTATGCCTGTGAAGTGGCACGTGTTATCCGTGTTTAGAACTGTCCCTGCACAAAATGACATTTTCTAAAGGAAAAAAAGTCATTTAAAACTGCTTGCGGCTTTAATGTAATGTCTGGTCCTGGCAATATGGATGAAAATCATTGAGAAAAAATGGCATGAGTACCCCCCCCCCCCCCCCAGGCCACTACCAGCCCCTTTGGGTCTTTTATGGATATTAAGGGGAACCCTGCACCCAAATTAAAAAAAGGCCCTATATACTCTGAACAGCAGTATACAAGCGGTGCAAACAAGACAGGGACTGTAGGTTTGTTCTTAAGTAGAATCTGTTTGTAATTTGGAACAGGTACATTTTTTAGGTGTAGCTCCAGCCAAAAAATCTATTTTTAAGCTTTTTGGAAAACATAGGGAAGTGTTATCACCCCTGTAACATTTGTTTTGCTGTCTGTGCACCTGTTCAGAACATTTCACCTCACTATCCGTCCCAATGACAAATGTTTTTGGAAAATTTGGGGTTTTTATTGAAACAAGGATTGGTGATAAAACATCATATTAACTCTTACAGGAGAGAATTTGCCTTCCTAGGGGTAGATTTCCTCTCACTTCCTGTTGTCTCCTTCCGTTTGCAAGTAGGAGTCGTTTGTAAGTTGGATGTTTGAAAGTAGGGGCCTGCCGTATATACTCTGCAGAAATTTGGCCCTTAGGTGTTGGTGTTGCCACAACACTGTAAGGCCTCACAGTTACTCTTGGTGGGCGCTGGAACGCCCTGCTGTGAACTATTATATCAAGAATTGTAATTACATGCCATTGTTGAACAGTGGTAGGAAAAATTGGGCCTTTGGTGGTGGTGCTGGTGCCACAACACTGTAAATCCTCACAGTTACTCTTGGTGGGCGCAGGAATGGGATAGTTACTCAGCATAACATGATAGTCACTCAGCATCATCATAGGCAATCTTGAAGGGATCTGACATTTCAAAAAAAAATGTTCGGTTACATCAGCATCAGGCGCTTGGTAGCTGGTGGTGATCCAAGACTGATTCATTTTTACGATCGACCGAGTCGGTGGACAGGCGCACCCTGTGATCGGTTACAAAGCCTCCAGCAGCACTGAATGTGCGTTCCGAAAGAACGCTGGATGCAGGACAGGCCAGTAGCTCAATTGCATACTGTGCAAGCTCTGGCCAGTGATCCATCCTCAAGACCCAGTAACCCAGAGGATTTTCGGTGGGAAAGGTGACCAAGTCTGATCTTGCCTTTAGGTATTCCTGCACCATGTAAACCAGACGCTGGTGATGGTTGCTGGAACCGATCATACCTTGGGGCTGCGGACTAAAAAATTGTCTGAACGCATCGGTCAGACGGCCACCTTCTCCACCGCTCCTTCTTTGACTACCTGAAGCCTCAGCAACACGTTGTCCAGGACCAAGAATTTGTAACCTCCCAGTTTTTGGGAACGCGTTGCACAGACCTTTCTGCAAGGCCTCCCGAAGATGCTTCATCCTCTGCTCTCTTTGCGACGGCAAGATAAGGTCCGCAACCTTACCCTTGTAACGTGGATCAAGGAGGGTTGCCAGCCAGTAATGATCCCTCTCCTTGATCGCACAAATACGAGGATCCTTCCGCAGGCTTTGCAGGATCAGGGAGGCCATGCAGCGTAGGTTTGCTGAGGCATTCGGTGCAGAGTCCTCTGGGTCACTGAGGACGACATGATCCGCAGCCACCTCCTCCCAGCCACGTACAAGTCCACGGGTGTCTTGGGACTGTAATTGATCCCTTGAAGACTTCTGCTGATGCTGAGTGCTAGTCTCCACCTCCATGCTGACACAATCCTCCTCCTCCTCCTCGTCCTCTTCCTGTGTGATAGCCGGGCCAGCATGAACACTGTCTGGATAAAGGGGACCTTGAGAGGTAAGGAAGTCCTCCTCTTCCTGCTTCTGTTCTGCCTCAAGTGCCCTGTCCATTATTCCATGCAGCATGTGCTCCAACAGGTGGACAAGAGGGACAGTGTCACTGATGCATGCACTGTCACTGCTCACCATCCTCGTGGCCTCCTCAAATGGTGCCAGGACAGTGCATGCATCCCTGATCATGGCCCACTGGCGTGGGGAAAAAAATCCAAGCTCCCCTGACCCTGTCCTGGTGCCATATTGCAACAGATATTCATTGATGGCCCTCTGCTGCGTGTGCAGCCGCTGCAGCATGGCCAACGTAGAGTTCCACCTGGTGGGCATGTCACAAATTAGGCGGTTCTTGGGCAGGTTGTAATCCTTTTGCAGTTCAGTCAGCCAAGCACTGGCATTATATGACCGGCGGAAATGCCCACAGAGTTTCCTGGCCTGCTTCAGGACCTCCTGTAAGCCTGGGTACCTGCCCAAGAACCGCTGCACCACTAATTTAGGGACGTGAGCCAAACAGGGCACATGGGTCAGTTGTCCCTGTCGGAGGGCGGAGAGTAGGTTGGTGCCATTGTCGCAAACCACCTTTCCTGGCTTAAGCTGGCGTGGCATCAACCACCTTTGAGCCTGCCCCTGCAGACCTGACAGAATCTCTGCCCCAGTGTGGCTCCTGTCTCCCAAGCACACCAGCTCAAGCACTGCATGGCATCTTTTTGCCTGCGTACTTGCGTAGCCCCTTGAACGCCTACGGAGCACCGCTGGTTCCAAGGAAAAAGCACAGGTAGAGGCCTTGGAGGAAGAAGAGGAGGGGGTGGAGGAGAGAGGTGTGTCAGAATCACCAGTAGTAAAATTTTGGAGGCGTGGTGGCGAGACAACCTCCAACACTACTGCACATTGTCCTGCATCCTTCCCAGCTGCCAGCAGAGTCGCCCAATGCGCAGTGAAAGATAGGAAACGTCCCTGTCCATGCCTGCTGGACCATGAGTCAGCGGTAATATGCACCTTACCGCTGACCGCCCTGTCCAGCGAGGCCAAGACATTGGCTTCCACATGCCGGTAGAGAGCCAGAATCGCCTTCCGTGAGAAAAAGTAGCGTTTGGGTACCTGCCACTGAGGAACCGCACATTCCACAAACTCACGGAAGGGGGCAGAGTCTACCGACTGAAAAGGCAGCAGTTGAAGTGCTAGTAATTTAGCCAAGCTAGCATTCAACTGCTGGGCATGTGGATGGCTGGGAACGAACTTCTTTCGGCGGTGCAGCAGCTGGGGCAGGGAAATTTGCCTGATACAATCAGACATCGGTGTACCGATAGCAGATTGCCCGCAAGTACTTGGCTGTGACACACCTAATTCTACACCTTTATTCCTCTCAGTGCAGGTTTCAGAGAGGACTGAAGGTATAGTGGGTTTAGGAGATCCCAGCTGATGAGGAGCAAGGAGAGGTCCGCTTTGTTCTTTGGTGTGGGTCTTTTAGGTAGGCTTGCCAACGAACTGCATGGCAGGTCGACATATGTCTGGTCAAGCACGTGGTGCCCAAGCGGCTGATGTTTTTGCCACGCGAGATACGCTTGAGACATATGTTGCAAACAGCAGCGGTGCGATCTGATGCACTCGACTCAAAAAAGGCCCACACCAAAGAACTTTTGGAATAACGGGCAGAGGCAGCGCCCTGCACAGGCGGAGCTCTGCGATGTGATGCAGTCAGTGTGCTGCTCTTAAGCTGGCCCCTGGAGGGCATCCTGCCTCATTGGAGATGTGCCTCCTCCTCATCCTCCTCCTCCTCCTCTCTCCTATCAGGCACCCATGTGGAGTCAGTGACCTCATCATCCCCTCCCTCCTCATCACTGGAGCAAATCTGGCAGTATGCTGCAGCTGGGGGAACATGACTGCCAGATAGCTGTCCTTGTTGGGCACCCCCTCTCTCTGGGCTCACGTTACTGCCTTCCTCCAGCTGGGTTCCATAATCGGAGCCTTCAAAACGCTGGGCATCCTCCTGGAGCATGTACCCAACACTGTGGTCAAACAGTAAGGGGGACTCCTCAGCAGGACATGGTGGGGCTAGGGAAGGAGTGACTGATGCCATTGAGCCGAGGGAAGAGGCCGCTTTGGCAGCTGCTTTGACAGACAAAGTAACCTGAGCCTGGGTGAGAGAGGATGAGGAGGATGAGGACGGCTTGGTCATCCACTCTACCAAGTCTTGGGCATGTTGCGGCTCAACATGGCCAGCTGATGAAAAGATGGACAAGCGGCCATGTGCTGATGAGGATGCACCGTGTCCACGACCAGCACTGTTGCCTCTAGACACAGAGCCTGCTTGCCCCCTTAATTGTCTCGTGACTGTCTGCTTCTCCTTGTTTGCCTTCCAGACATACCAATGGCCTGCAGTGAGATGTAGCTGCACAAAGGTGGGATGTATATATATATATATATATATATATATATATATATCTGTACTGATTATAATGCAGCTATCAGAATCAACTGCCTGCTGTGGTATTAGTATGGGAAAAGCAGCAATTGTCTTCAGTTAGTTTTTGGTGAAAACTGTGCAGAGGACACAGTACACTAACAGGAAAATACTTGCAGACCCATAAGTAAGTCAGGTGACTCTGATGTAATGCGTAGGGAGTAACCTAGTGAAGCTGTCAGCAGTAGTCTGTCATACACAGACACTGAATGAGGAGATCGCTCTGCTGAGCTGTGCTATGCGCATTTGTCTAATGGTCACATGTGAGTGATATACTAGCTTTGTCTGCTTGGATCAATATTTCTTAATATGCTGCGCTATGATTGTCCTCTTTTGTTTCAATGTGTTTACTCTACATATGGATTAACAACTAACTAGCACCATTATTCATGCACGATGGATTAGTGCCTCCGGTGGAAGTCTTTGGAATTACAATCAGCACCATAAGTAGACTTTCATGAACTTTTTTCCTTTCGGATTTGTATTTATGTTTGCCATTATTGCCTATTGATGTTTGTGAGTACGGCTTATTGCTACCTTTGCACAAGCCTATTGTTGCTATTTCATTTACGCACGGAGCAACATCCATTCAGGATTCAGTTTGCACTTTATTTTTTGTATTAATTAGCACAGTATCACTTTACTTATAGCACATTATTAGTGGATTTATTGTGTTATTACACATTTATTGATTTGTGCCACAAAATAGGGTTGGTCTCAGCGCACCAATATATTTATTCACATACACGTTCAGGATCACAGATTTCCTTGATTGGTTGCAGCTGTCACTATTTGATTATCCTATTTGGTTTGATTTTATCCACAAATTTTACACATAGTAGCGCATTAGTATGATTTTAAAACATTTACTTGCAGCTCTCTGCCTGTGGTTTTATTATGAGAACATCACTATTAGTCACTAACTGTATTCAGGTAAGCTTTAGGTGAACGCTATGCAAAGCACACACTACACTAAGTGTAACACTGACTGCAGCTAGCACAATCACCTGCCTGCCTGTCACAGTATAGAGAATAACAAGAACGGATCTAGCTAAACTGAATACAGTGTATAAATATATATACAACACCTAGGATGCATATATATCCTCTACACACTGTAACTGCAGCTAACTGACTCGCCTGCCTGCTCTGTCTAACTCAATATAAATGACACTGTCTCTCTCTGTAATCTCTCTCTTTAAACAACTCCAACACACTACACAAGGCCGCCAAGCCGGCGGCCTTATATAGTGTGGGGCGTGTACTAAACCTCCTGAGCCATAATTGGCCAAAGCTACCACGCCGCTGTGATTGGCCAAGCATGCGGGTCATAGTGCATGCTTGGCCAATCATCAGCCAGCAATGCACTGCGATGCCGCATTGAATTATGGGCCTTGACGCGCCAATCTAATTTAGCGCGAATGGCCCATAATGTTCGCAATTCGGCGAACAGCGGAACAGATGATGTTCGAGTCGAACATGGGTTCGAGTCGAACACGGAGCTCATCCCTAGTGCTTACCTACTCTGTGCAATGATATTGCATAGAGCAGCCCATTACCTCATCTTTGACAACCCCCCGTCTGTGCTATCCGCTCCTTTTTCCTACAAGCACCCCCTCAGTAAGCTGGCTGCTAGGAGAGCATATGTGCATATGTGCTCCCAACCCAGGCTGTGTGCTTCCATAGACATCCACAGTGCAGAAAAGCCATGCCCCCTCTCTCCTCACAGGTGTTTGGCTGACAGCAGCAGAAGCCTATGGCTCCCATTGCTCTCAGTATCTCCTGTGAGACCAGGAAGATAGAGCAGCCAGGTTGGCGCTGGAGCTGTGATGCAGGGAATGCATTAAGGTAAAAAAAGACTTTAGAACCACCATAAGTCTACAGGAACATGCTATTGTATAGTGAATCTATATGCAACAATGAAACTTATCTTGTGTTGGATGAGGGCACTTGCAAAGTATTTGTAGTTTATTCATGGTTTAAGGTCTTTTGGTCAGTAATTAAAGATAATTATTCCTGATACAGAGTCCCAGGTCATACACACAGGGAAATTAAAAATTGAAACAAATTAAATCTAGTGTTTTATCAGTTTATCTTGTCAGCATGTCATAAATGAGCATCTACGAACTTCAATAGACACAAGCCGCAATGAAAGCAACCTTGTACTGGGATGTCAGCACCTACAAAGTGATAGTAGTTTATTAAATTAGTTTATAATGCCTTTTGGTCTGTAATTAAATACCATTGTTACTGATATAATGTCCCTAGTCAGACACACAGGGAAATTAAAAATTAAAACAATTTAGAACTTGTACTTAACCAGTTTATCTTGTCAGCAAGCCATAAAAGAACAGGTCTGAGGCACAAAAAAAAAAAATACTTTTTTGTGAGTTTCTTACCTGTAGATCCTGCCAGTAACAACACTTTCTGTTGCAAGGTGGCAACACTAAAACAATTTTATTTGAGTACTTTTTAGTACTCTCTTATATTATTCACAGCACTACACTATTTGTTATTATCTATGGGAGACTTTGTTTGTTTGGGTGTTAGCTGCTTTTTGTAATTCACTTTATTCCATTTATATTTGGGTTTAGCACAGTTTTTTCCCTATTTTCTATATCACTAAAACAATGCCTGACAATTGGCAGTAGCATTGACAGACTGTTGGGGGAGCTCCCTTAGCTGGCCATTGGGCTGCCTATCTGATAGACCTGATAAGCAGCTCAAGGACCAACTAAAGAAGGGCACATGGCAGGTTACCACTTTGCTGCTAATTGCAAAGCAGTGGCTTTCTGTTGTCAGACTGCAATAGGGAGCGCTCTTTCTGGCAGGTTCTCCAAGTAAGAAACTTTGCAACAGATGTACAAACAACTACAATATTTGCTTAAGAAAGCTGTATACAATAAGGCAGCCCTCAAAATTTCCACTCGCCTGATCGCATTTGGCGAATTGAAATTAGCTGATGGGGGGTGAGGAACCATACTGGAGGGGGGGGGGAGGGGGACAGGCACCCCCGGCAGGTGGGGTTGAATGGGAGCCGAATGTTTGGTCAGTCGCAAAACTGTGGGGAAGGGATGGAAGAGGAAGAGGAGAGCCAGCCAGATCACACAGAGAGAGGAGCTTTTCTATCAAAGTCCAGCCTCCTGTGGCTCCTATGATAGACAGCACACTGGTCCAATGTCGGGAAATTAAAGTAGTGTGACGGCTATCAAAGGAGCCAGTCCAGGAGGCAGGCCTTTGTTTGACAGTGGAGATCCCCTCTCTGTGTGATCCGGCCAACTCTCCTCTTCTTCTCCTCTTCCTTCCCCACAGTTTGCTGGCCGATCGCTGGGAGGAGAATCTGATTCTGCTCCCACGAGGCTACATTGATGGGCACTGATAGGCTGCATTGATGGACACTGATGGGCACTGATAGACTGCATTGATGGGCACTGAGAGGCTGCACTGATGGGCACTGATGAGGCTGCACTGATGGACACTGATGAGGCTGCACTGATGGACACTGATAAGGCTGTGTTGATGGGCACTGATAAGCTGCACTGATGGGCACTGATGAGGCTGCATTGCCGGGTACTGATGAGGCTGCACTGATATGCTGCACTGATATACTGGGCACTGATAGACTGCATTGATGGGCACTGAGAGGCTGCACTGATGGGCACTGACGAGGCTGCACTGATGGGCACTGACGAGGCTGCACTGATGAGGCTGCACTGATGGACACTGATAAGACTGTGTTGATGGGCACTAATAGGCTGCATTGATGGACACTGATAGGCTGCATCGATGGGCACTGATGAGGCTGCACTGATGGGCTGATTTTTTTAACTTAATTCTGCATAAAACATTTAACATTCTAATTTCATTAGAAAATTTATGTGGGCGTGTTTAGTGGCTCAATTAGGGGCAGGGCAGGGTAGGGGTTGGGTGGGGAAACTGGTGGTGAGTAACTCTTAAAGCCTGGCTAGTAGCTCAGGACTTCCACCAGTTTGTTTTCAAATTGTGGGGGGCCCAAAGTATCAAGAGGATGCCCACACAAAAAAACTGAGAACCAAGAAATGCCTTGCAATGGTGTCCAAGATGGGATTCAAACCTAAGATCCAGTGCTGCGAGACCAGAGCTTGGCGGGAGGGATTCCCCTGATAACACTGTCTGTGCAACTCATGGTTGCAGGAAAGAAATTTGCTTCATGTATGGCCCGCTTAAGGAGTGGAGATGATATTCTATACATATTGGCCAGTTTAATAAGGTGCACTGTCCATTTTCTTGCTCCCTGATTCTCAACCTCGGAGGTGGCAATTGCAGGGAGATAAGTGGGAAATGGCCAAGATGTGAGTTGGAAACAGAGGGATGCCCATGTAAAGGATTGAACAGTGAGTCCACGGCAGACAGGAACTATATTTAAGGGCCTGATAGCCCATGTTTATTAAAAAAGGCAAAAACAAAACAAAAGTCCAGCATAAGCTTTCCCACACAGGGGTTCTTCTCCAGCAAAATATAAATGAAAATTACTGAGCCACCTGGCTCTGTCATCAACAGTACCTCTACTTGTTTGGTCTCCCCGACCATTGGCTATTCCATGCACACAGCCTTGGGCTTCTTGGACGCATACAGCCTTGAGCCCTTTAACTCATACAGCTTTAAGCTTCTTAACAAAAACAGTGTCTATCTACTGTACACACAGAGACTCTCTCTCAATGGCAGCCAATGTTCCAACTCCCCTCCACTCCACCTGCACCTGGGCCCACACCCTGCTAGTTGACTTCAAAACCCGGACATTGGGTTGTAAATTTCCTCCCTCTCAAGGCACTTTAAAATATCCAAACTACGGAGCCAATCCAGAAATATCAAAATCAAAATCCGGGGGAAATATAGTAAAACCTTGGTTTGAGATTAACTTGGTTTGAGAGCATTTTGCAAGAAAAGCTAAATTTTTTGATAAATTTTGACTTGATATACAAGCGATGTCTTGATATACAAGTAGCGTCATGTCACAACTGAGTATAAAAGAGAAGAGACGTGCCTCTACATGTAGCAATATGGTTAAATTTAATGAAGGTACAACATTTAGCAACTTACATGCTTGATGATTAAAACAGGCATGACTAAGTATGCAGACATTCAGGGTAAAGGTGTCCACATAGACCATCCTCCATACCGCCATCAACGTCATCCCTTCCACGCTGCGCTCCATGAGCGCTTTAAGCCTTGCTTTCAGATCACTCTATTGCAGGGTAGTCTTCCAGGTCACAATGGCAGACTGACAGCAGTGAGAGCCGGGGGTGCAGAGGATGGTTTATGTGGACAGCTTTACCCCGGATGCCTGCATACTTAGATGTGCCTGTTTTAATCGTCAACCATGTGAGTTGCTAAATGTTGTGCCTTCATTAAATGTAACCACATTGCTACACTTAGAAGTGCCTCTCTTCTCTTTTATACTCTGTAGCTCCTTCTGGATTTTGCTTATAATCCCCTTGTTAAGGCTGCCATTTGTAAATGGACATTTTATGGTTATACAACCTATCACATGGCTATAATCTTATTATATGGACTATAAACTGAATGACCCATGAATAAATGGTTCTGGAACGTTTCCATAATTTCTTATGGGGAAATTTGCTTTAATATACAAGTGCTTTGGATTACAAGCATGTTTCCTGAACAAATTATGCTCGCAATCCAAGGTTTTACTATATATATATATATATATATATATATATATATATATATATATATATATATGTAGCACGTGTTTGCTTTAAGGCCCTGAGACTACCATACCCAGGATGCATTTCCCCGCGCAAGGACTGCTGGGGCGGGGTATTAAACCAGGGGGCGGACCGGAGTACGTTCTCTTTGAACACCACCCGCCCAGCAAGTGGAACTCTGTGCTGAGTCTGCTGAGAATACAGGGCCTGAAGCCTAGGCCTGTATTACTCCAAAGAGCCTTCCGTACCCACGGAGGAGCCTGAGGGAAGTCTCATCCTGCTGCTGTTCTGCTACTACCAGGAGGACCGAAGACCCGGGTGTCGTGGAATCTGTGTACCAAGACACAGCAACAGAAGATATGGACACGGACTGGTCTGGTTGGGTGAGAGAGCACCTGCTCAGAGAATAATACAGGATCTCTAGACCCAGTAACTGTTGTTCAGAACTAACGTTAGGGTTTTGCAGTTGCACGCCGGAGGGGCAGTGCATTAAATAACGCTAGTAGATTTATTCTGGGTTCACCAAGTTATCAAATCCCCTTATTCTTGTGGATTACAAATCGTTCCAGAAGTGCACCACCGTTTGCTAGCGAAGATCTTTCTCTGCAGAACTTTCACATAGTACAGTCAGGCCTGACTTAGCAGTGTAGACATTGCTGGGCGCCATTTTGCCCACGAGGGAGAAGAGCTGCAGCGGGGTCCGTTAGTTTCTTGTCATAGGATTGCATATCTGTCTGTTTGATAAAATACTCTTTAATTGCAGGGCTCTGCATATGTTTATGTATACTGTTTTGCCTGCTTAACCATTATTCTCAGTAAAGTGCCAGGGTTAAGTATATCAGTCGTTTGTGTCATTTACTGTGCAGGAGAAACGGTTAGTGATAGCTACACCATACTGTTGTGTGTCTTTATTGTGGGATTGTGCTGCCAAGAATCACAGGTTACACAATCCTATCATCCTCTACTAACTGTGCCAAGGGAGGGTAGAGCCAATTGCTGGGGGTTGGCAGTGAGTGCTACAGGGCCCGAAACAAATCATACCAGCGGCCCTCTTAGCTGGGGGTATCGCTACATATATATACATACACACACACACACACACACACACAAGTCTGTGGCAGTTCTCCTCCTTATTCTCTCTATGTGCTTTTCTGCAACCAGTGGGATTACTCTGCTATAGGTGTTAGTACCTTTTGTGCTCTCCCTGTTCTGAGCTCAAACTCTTTACTCTTTTTAATTCAGCTCTCAAATTTTCCACTCGCATTTTGCGAGTGGAAAATGAGGGCTTGTGAGCTAGGCTGCCTGGAAGCACGGGGGGGTGAGCACCGCCGGCATGCGGGGTTGATCGGGAGCCGTTCTCCCTGTAATCGCCACAGAGGGAAGAGAGCATGGAGGAAGAGAGGAGAGCCGCAGGATCACAGAGCAGGATAGCACGCTGTTACAGCCACTGGGATGTGTTCTGTCTATCACAGGCACGGAGTCAGGAGGAGATGGGGCTGTGTCAAGCAAAGCGGAGACAATTGTAATTTAAGCTGTTACAGCATGCTATCCTGCTCTGTGATCCCGGGGCTCTCCTCTTCCTCCAGTCATGCATTCCTCTGCCCAGACGAGGCTGCAATAGTGGGCACAGTGAGGCTGCAATAGTGGGCACAGTGAGACTGCAATGGTGGGCACAGTGTGGCTGCCATGGTGGGCACAGTGAGGCTGCAATGGGCACAGTGAGGCTGCAATGCACACAGTGAGGCTGCAATAGTGGGCTCAGTGAAACTGCAATAGTATGCACAGTGAGGCTGCCATAGTGGGCACAGTGAGGCTGCAATGGTGGGCACAGTGAGGCTGCAATGGTGGGCACAGTGAGGCTGCAATGGTGGGCACAGTGAGGCTGCATTAGTGGGCACAGGTGAGCCTGCATTGATGGGCACAGGTGAGCCTGCATTGATGGGCACAGGTGAGGCTGCATTGATGGGCACAGGTGAGGCTGCAATGGTGGGCACAGGCGAGGCTGCAATTAGGGGCACAGTGTGGCTGCAATGGTGGGCACAGGTGAGGCTGCAATGGTGGGCACAGGTGAGGCTGCATTGATGGGCAAGGGTGAGGCTGCATTGATGGGCACAGGTGAGGCTGCAATGGTGGGCACAGGTGAGGCTGCAATGGTGGGCACAGTGAGGCTGCAATGGTGGGCACAGTGAGGCTGCAATGGTGGGCACAGGTGAGGCTGAATTGATGGGCACAGGTGAGGCTGCATTGATGGGCACAGGTGAGGCTGCAATGGTGGGCACAGGTGAGGCTGCAATGGTGGGCACAGTGAGGCTGCAATGGTGGGCACAGTGAGGCTGCAATGGTGGTCACAGGTGAGGTTGCGTTGATGGGCACAGGTGAGACTGCATTGATGGGCACAGGTGAGGCTGTAATGGTGGGCACAGATGAGGCTGCAATGGTGGGCACAGTGTGGCTGCAATGGTAGGCACAGGTGAGGCTGCAATGGTGGGCACAGGTGAGGCTGCATTGATGGGCAAAGATGAGCCTGCATTGATGAGCACAGGGGAGGCTGTGTTGAGGGGCACAGGTGAGGCTGCACTGATAAAGTTGTTGTTTTATGGGGGTTGTTGTTGTTGCTCTGCCGCATGGTCAGCACAAATTTGTGCATATATGTATGTATAGATAATTTTATGTATTAAAATATTGATTATTGATGATTTTATTTATTTATTTTTATTTTTTGTATGTTTTTAATAGATTCATATATATAGGCTCCTGAGGAAGCGTTTTATGAATGCGTAACATGTTGAGCAAGCCCTCCACCTCCTCTGGACCCACTGCCTAGTTATCAATCTTAGCCCAGGTTCACACTGGGCTGCGGGAGTAAAGCCGTGCGAGTTCAGCTGAACTCGCACGATTTCACTCTCGTTGGCAGTCCCGATTTCAGCCGCGATTACAAAGACATCTGACACAGATGTCAATGTAAATCGCAGCCGAAATCGCAAAAAGTAGTACAGAAACTACTTTTTGAAATCGGTACAGCGCTGCAGATGCGGCGTCGCACCGTTTAGGACGGTGCCATTGCCCACAATTTGCGGCAAATATCGCCCAGTTGACATGCGATTTGACATGTCAAATCGCATGTCAAATCGCACCAGTGTGAACCAGGGCTTATAGATATATTATTATCACTTTGTTTCTACTCAATTGAGTTTAATTAAGGAAAATTTACTGTATGATGATTATTATGATAACCTCTGTGGACCAGTTATAATATTTGATCAAATACCTTGATGTTTTATGACTGTCTTATATGAAAAAACGTTTCTATATTAAAATACCTTTAGTTTTTTACTTCTGTCTACCGTGTGCCTTTAAAGTCCAAACCACTAATTTTCAGCTGAAAAATTCGCTGATAAAGTTGTTGTTAATATTTATTTTTGTAACTTAATTCTGCATAAAACATTTAAGTGTAATTTCATGAGATAATTTATGAGGGCGTGTTTGGGGGGCGGGGCAGGGTAGGGGTTAGGTGGGGCACTGGTGGCGAGTAACCCTTGAGGCCTGGCTAGTAGCTCAGGACTTGAAATTTTGAGCCTTGTTTTAATGGATCACTTTTCTGTTTATTTTCATCTTCAGCACATTTATATGGTGACTTTACACTGGGTTCATGTCTGTTTTTGGACTTGTCTCTTAAACTGCATTCCTTTTTTTTGTTTACAAAGGTTTTATTTGGAAGTTCAAATGTAAAATCACAATACACTGTTAATAAAAGAAATCAACAACAAATCTGGAGGTGTACATGTATCTCATCTGAAAATATAAGGAGGGAAAATAAAATGGTACAGGTCATATGTGGGAAGCTAGCATTGATTATACTAAAGGATAATAAATCTTTTAATTTTGTAGGAGGGGTGCTCTGAAGTACATATAAAGTGAACTATGAGAGGCATTGATCATGTTAGATCCCAGTAGGACCATTTTAGATCATAGACATGGCGGCTGTCATTTAAAGTGTGGTAAATTCTCTCAGAGAGTTTGAGCATTTCCATTCTTGCAAGAACCTGCGGCCAAAGTAGGTTATTGGATCTCCAGTTAAAGGCGATCATCCATTGGATGGAGCTACATAGTGAGTGAAATAGTCTGACACAAGGTTTGGGAGTATTAGGTATGTTGGTGTACAGTAGACAGATCTGAGGAGTGGGGACAATTTTCTGTTTGGATGACTTTTCAAACCTCTTCACTGCAGCACGCATAGGCGTGCGCACAGGGTGTGCCAGGTGTGCCCAGGCACACCCTAATCACACTGTGCAGCACAGATTCCCCCTACTGCCCTGGCTCCCCCCCTCCTTCCCCTTGCAGCGCTTCCAGCTTCCTTACGCTCCTCTCCCACCGGCTGTTGCTGCTGGGGTTGTTTTAGGATGAGTGGGGGAAGGGGCAGGTAAATATGTAACTTACCGGCCCCTTCCCTTTCATCGTGAGTGATCGGTAGTATGTGTTGAGCTTTGGGGTGCACACCCTAATGCAATAGGCTGCGCACGCCTATGGCAGCACGCCATATGTGGTCAAGATGTCTACAATCCCAGAAAGTGTGCAAAAATGTGCCTTGTTTCGGGCAGCCCCTAAAACAGTTAGGGGAAGCGGAGGGGTAAAAAGTATGGATTTTAGAGGGAGTCAGGTACCATCTGGAGAATAATTTCATCTGGGTTTCCCTAAACGAGATAGTTCTGTTACATTTGCAGAGGTTATCCGACATGGAGGTCCACACCTCAACTGAGAGGGAACAGTCCAACTCGGATTCCCAATGAAGCATTGGTCCGGATTTATCTAACAATGCAAGATTATTAAGGTAACAGTAAAACCGTGATATCAGTCATCTATCTCTTGATGAGGAAATGCATATTTGTTCAAAAATTGTGTTGGGGGGGGGTGAGTATTGAGCGAGAAGTGCTCTTCGTAAAAGGATCTAATCAATAGGTAGAGCCTATGTTCAGATGATGGGAGGTTGTATTTAGTTTGTAGTGCAGAAAATGAGGTGAATTCCCATTTATTCTATAACAATCTCAGTGTGGTTAACTTGTTGTGTATCCAGAGAGAGAAAGGGGAACTATTATTGAATGCAAGGTGAAATCTATGGTCGCCTAAGAAGGAGGCTAATGGGGGGATGTTTGAGGAAAGGTTGAATGTACAATTAATTTTGACCCATAATTGATAGAAATGTGTCACTACAATGTTACATTTGAGGAGAATACGGTGTGAGGTTAGGTTAGACCACAGGATGCCTTGTAGGTATAGTGGGGAGATTGAGGCTGTTTCAAACTGTTTCCAAGGAATATCTTGGTTAGGTATGAACCATTGAGATAATTGAGTGAGTCTGGCTGCTAGGAAATAGTGCCAGAGATTTGGGAGTCCCAATCCGCCCTTGGATTGAGGTCTGTGCATAACTACATCTGGGTTTTTTCCCTGCCCATATAAATTTGTTAAGTTCTCTTTGTAGAGTTTCAAGTTTAGATTTTGAGATGTTAATAGGGAGGGCACGAAAGTAATACAACAGTTTGGGGATGATGTTCATCTTGATGGCACATATCCTGCCTAGGAAGGATATGTGGTAGGTTGACCAAGTTTTAAGAAGGGAGCTAATGTGGTTGAAAAGAGGGAGGTAGTTTGTTTTATATAATAAGTTATGATAGGAAGTGACATTAATGCCTAAATATTTGAATGATTGAGTGCACCAAATAAATGAAAAATTATTTTGTAATATATTTTGCGTGTTTTAGGGAAAGTTAATCGGTAAAGCTGAGCATTTATTTATGTAAATCTTAAGGCCTGATATATCATGAAAGGTGTTGAGTACTTTAAGGAGAGTGGGGATGGAGGTAAGAGGTTCAGTGAGAAAAAGAAGAGCATCGTCGGCATACAGACTGAGTTTGAAATCGCTATTTCCTTTGGTATATCCCTTAATATCAATATTATTCCTGATTGCTTGTGCTAAAGGCTCTATTGCTAACGCAAATAGAAGTGGGGACAGGGGGCAGCCTTGTCTAGTACCTTGGCTGAGTGGATAGAACTCTGAGTTGTTTCCGGGATTTTAATACGGGTTTGTGAGAAGTGATATAATGCGTTGAAACCTTGCAAAAATCTGTCTGAAATTCCGAATTTGGGAAGAAGGTGGTTAAGGTATGACCAGTTTACACTGTCGAATGCTTTGTGAATATCTAAACTCAGAAGGCATAACTGGCGGGAGTGCAAATTAGCGTCTTGGATGATATTAATAACTAGCCTAGTGTTGTCTACTATCTGTCTACCAGGAATAAAGCCTGTTTGGTCTGTGTGCATTAGAGATGTGATAACTGTTGCTAGTCTATCTGCGAGCAGTCTGCCCAAAATTTTTAAATCATTGTTAAGGACTGATATGGGGTGGAAATTTTGGGGGAGGGAGTGGTCTTTCGACGGTTTAGGAATAAGGGAGAGATTGGTCAGAAGCATTTCATCTGGGAAGTGATTTCCTTCAAGAATATGATTAAATAGTTTGGTTAGATTGGGGGCTAATAGAGTGGATTTTTTTTTGTAATAAGATGAGGTGTATCCATCTGGGCCTGGAGCCGTAGAAGTTTTAGGGGATTTAATAATTTTGATAATTTCTGTGTCAGAGCAGGGTTCATTAAGAGAGTTGATTTGTTGTGTGTTAAGGGAGGGTAGCTGTAGATTGTCCAGCCAGGACCTTGAGAAAGGACAGGTTTGGGGTTGTGGGCCTGAGAGGAGATCTTTATAAAATTAAGAAAATATCTCTAATACTTCTTGTGGGTGTGTGACTAGGTTGCCAGACTGATATCTTAGTTTGTATACATGGGGGGTTTATGTTCTTGGTTGAGCTTTCTTGCAAACATAGCAGAGGAGGTATTGCTATGTAACATAAATTTGGCTTTTGAGAATCTTAGAGATCTTTCTGTATTAGCTGAAAGGATGAGGTCTAGAGCTTGGCGTTTGGTTTGTATCTGTTGAGTAAGTTCTTGGGATGGGGAGTGTTGTAGTTTATTATAGAGATAGTCTAGGTCTTTAGTGAGACATCTGATATCTGTGAGTCTTTCCTTTTTTTTCGCTGCAGCAAGGTTGATTAACTGTCCACGTAGGACCGCTTTGTGGGCTACCCAATGTTTTGGTGGACAGGTTTCATTATATGTATTTTCTGTGAAATAGATTTCTATGTGTGTGGAGATAGAACGGGTGTTTAAGGGGTCGGTCAGAAGAGAGTCATTAAGTCGCCAGTTGAAGGGCGAGGGGGCGCGTCCTATGTGTGAGGTTTCAAATGAAGTTATGTTATGGTCTGACCATGGGCATTGATGGATGTGGGCTTTAGAAGAGTTAGCTAACAGTATCGGGGTACAGAAAATATAGTCCAGTCTAGCATAACAGTCATGGGGGTGAGAGTAGTGAGTATATGCCTTTATTCCTACATTATGGGCTCTCCATGAGTCTATTAATTGGAATTTTCTAATAGAACGGTTGATAGACTTGGAAAAAGCTTTGGATCTACTTCTAATAGAAACTCCCCACAGGCCTCGCATCGCCCGAACGGCTTCAGTTGGCACACCAGTCCCGAACAACCGGGACAAATCACACCCAGGGCCTCAACGTCCATGCACGAATACAGGGCGAATCGTCCCCTTGGCTTTAGCTGAATCCCTGTATCGGTCACCGGAGCAGCAGCAGTCAAAGACGTGGTAGAAGGATGAAGTGGAACCCACGCTGTTTGTCCGAACATGGTGACTTGCTGTTGGTCCATCGCGCACTGCAAAGTTTTGCGCCAACGTCCCACGTGTAGTCCTTCACACGTATTGGACTCCTCCCCTTTGCTCCAGTTTGCGGGCTTTTCTTCTTTTTCCTTTATGAGTCACGCCCACGAACTAAGCGCTGGGGGTGTGCCTGGTGGCGCAGTGCAAATAGAAACCCCCATGTGTACTACTTCACACGGCTGGGCTCCCCCCTTCTCTCGCTCTTCTGCGCGGGCTTTTCCCTTCACTGGGTCATGTCCACGACTTCGAGCAGGATTGCACTTTGGCCAATAACGTGGCCCACCTACTCGGGACTACTCCCGGCAGACACGTTCAACTCCGTAGTAGCACGAACACCAATCCCGGACCCGAGCCACCACGTGTAGCGGCCTCCTCTCTCTCCTCTCTTTATCAGCTCGTCTGTCTCTTGTCTAGGGGTACCTTAGAGGAGAGAGTGCGGGGTCACCACGCCAAGCCCTCACCGCAGATGTTTGTGTGGTGTAAGCAAAGTTCTTATGTTACCTTCGGGTCGGTGTTCTGCACCTGGAGCCTCCAAAGAGAGTTACCTTGAACAATGTCTGTCAGAAAATGAGCCCCACACCATTAACCACTTAACGACCGCCCACTGTAAATATACGTCGGCAGAATGGCACCGACAGGCAGAATCACGTACATATACGTGATTGCCTTTGTATAGTTGGGGGGTCCGATCTTTACAGTGGGTGGTCGTTTTACCTTCGGGAGCGATCCGGCATGAGGGGACGGCCGTTCGATTCCGGCCCCCCCCCCCCTCTCGATCGCTCCTGGCGAATGAGAGAGCTTCCCCTGCCTGTGTACTGTTTACACAGGCGGGAGGAAGTGATGTCATCTCTCCTGCGGCGCTCACATATACCGAGCGCCGTACAGGAGAAGATGCAGGTTAGTGCACAAAACAGCACACTGACACCAGGACACATAGGCACATAAATCGCCCCCCCAGGCCCCCCCAGATCACCCCCCGGATCACCCCCCAGCCCCGAGTCACAGTGTCACTGATTGCAGTGACCATTTATTTAGTGATCACTGCAATCAGTGACATTTGTGACTGTAAAAGTGTCACTACATTTAGTTTTAGGTCCAGTGTAGCCCCCTAACCCCCCCTAATAAAGGTTTAACCCCCTGATCACCCCCCAGATAACCCTTTCACCCCCTAGCACCGCCGTCGCTAAGCGATCATTTTTCTGATCGATGTCTTTGCGTCGGTGATGCTGATCGGTAGCCAGTAATTTTTTTTAGGTTCGCCGCAGCTTTTTATAGCGTCCGGTACCCCCATATATTACCTAATAAAGGTTTAACCCCCTTGATCGCCCCCCAGGTAACCCTTTCACCCCCTATCACCACTGTCACTAAGCGATAATTTTTCTGATCGATGTCTTAGCGTCGGCGATGCTGATCGGTAGCCAGTAATTTTTTTTAGGTTCGCCGCAGGTTTTTATAGTGTCGGGTACCCCCATATATTACCTAATAAAGGTTTAACCCCCTTGATCACCCCCCAGGTAACCCTTTCACCCCCTAGCACCACTGTCACTAAGCGATAATTTTTCTGATCGCTGTCTTAGCGTCGGTGATGCAGATCGGTAGCCAGTAATTTTTTTTAGGTTCGCCGCAGGTTTTTATAGCGTCAGGTACCCCAATATATTACCTAATAAAGGTTTAACCCCCTTGATCGCCCCCCAGGTAACCCTTTCACCCCCTATCACCACTGTCGCTAAGCGATCATTTTTCTGATCGCTGTCTTAGCGTCGGTGATGCAGATCGGTAGCCAGTAATTTTTTTTAGGTTCGCCACAGGTTTTTATAGCGTCAGGTACCCCCATATATTATCTAATAAAGGTTTAACCCCCTGATCGCCCCCCAGGTAACCCTTTCACCCCCTATCACTACTGTCGCTAAGCGATCGTTTTTATGATCGTTGTCTTAGTGTCGGTGATGCCGATAGGTAGCCAGTAATTTTTTTTAGGTTCGCCGTCAGGTTTTTATATAGCGTCAGGTACCCCCATATATTACCTAATAAAGGTTTTAACCCCCTAATTGCCCCTAGTTAACCCTTTCACCAGTGATCATCATATAAGTGTTACGGGTGACGCTGGTTAGTTAGTTTGCTTTTTATAGTGTCAGGGCACCCGCCGTATATAACCCAATAAAGGTTTAACCCCCTGATCGCCCGGCGGGTGATATCAATTAGGTTTTAGCGTCAGAGAGGGTCTGCGTCACACCCCAGGCAGCGTCAGGTTAGTGCCAGTAGCGCTAACACCCACGCGTTAAGCATACACCCCCCTTAGTGGTATAGTATCTGAACAGATCAATATCTGATCTGATCAGATCTATACTAGCGTCCCCAGCAGTTTAGGGTTCCCAAAAATGCAGTGTTAGCGGGATCAGCCCAGATACCTGCTAGCACCTGCATTTTGCCCCTCCGTCCAGCCCAGGCCACCCAAGTGCAGTATCGATCGATCACTGTCACTTGCAAAACACAACACACATAACTGCAGCGTTCGCAGAGACAGACCTGATCCCTGCGACTCCAGTGCTGTAGGAGGTGATTTCACCACCACAGTTAAAAAAAAAAGCATATATGCCAAAGCATTGGGGCAGCAGGGGCGGAGGAGCGATTTTGCTCCTAATGCCGCGTACATACGGTCAAAATTCCGACGGAGGCTTGCCCGTGGAAAAGTCTGACCATGTGTACGCGGCATAACTTTTGCGGGAAGATGCCCCCATGCTTCGGCATATATAAATGGTGCATGTATGCCCATCATTAGAAGTGGGTGGATGAAGGGCGGTATTCTAATGGTGGGCATACCCACCGATCAATCTTTTTTTTTCGTTCAGCCAACAGGCTGCATGAAAAAAAAGATTACAATACATGTCCAACAAGGACCAGCAACGTACTGGTATGTTGCTGGACTTTGAATGTTTATACCAGAATGATGCCTGCGGGTTTAGGTATCATCTTGGTATCATTCTTTTCAGCCAGCGGCCGGCTTTCATGTAAAAGCAATCCTAGTGGCTAATTAGCCTCTGGACTGCTTTTACAAGCAGTGGGAGGGAATGTCCCCCCCCGGATATAAAAAGCGCCATTGGGAAATTGGGAAAGCATTTTATCACACCGATCTTGGTGTGGTCAGATGCTTTGAAAGCAGAGGAAAGATCTAGGGTCCAATAGACCCCAGTTTTTTCAAAAAAGAGTACCTGTCATTACCTATTGCTATCATAGGGGATATTTACATTCCCTGAGATAACAATAAAAATGATAAAACATTAAATAAATATGGAAGCAACAGTTTAAAAATAAAATAAAAAAGCAAAATTAATAATAAAAAAAAAAGCACCCCTGTCCTGCCCTGCTCTTGCCCAATGGCGAACGCAAGCGTCGGTCTGGCGTCATATGTAAACAGCAATTGCACCATGCATGTGAGGTATCACCGCGAAGGTCAGATCGAGGGCAGTAATTTTAGCAGTAGACCTCCTCTGTAAATCTAACGGGGTAACCTGTAAAGGCTTTTAAAGGCTTTTAAAAATGTATGTAGTTTGTCGCCAATGCGCGTTTGTGCGAAATTTTAAAGCATGTCGTGTTTGGTATCTATGTACTCGGCCTAAGATCATCTTTTTTATTTCATCAAACATTTGGGCAATATAGTGTGTTTTAGTGCATTAAAATTAAAAAAAGTGTATTTTTTCCCAAAAAAATGCGTTTGAAAAATCGCTGCGCAAATACTGTGTAGAAAAAAAAATGCAACACCCACCATTTTATTCTGTAGGACCTTTGCTTTAAAAATATATATAATGTTTGGGGGTTCAACATAATTTTCTTGCAAAAAAAATATGTTTTCATGTAAACAAAAAGTGTCAAAAAGGGCTTTGTCTTCAAGTGGTTAGAAGAGTGGATGTAAGCTTCCTAATGTTGTGTATAAAATGCCAGAACAGTTCAAAACCCCCCAAATGACCCCATTTTGGAAAGTAGACACCCCAAGCTATATACTGAGAGGCATGTCGAGTCCATGGAATATTTTATATGTTGACACAAGTTGCGGAAAAAAGACAATTTTTTTTTTTTTTGCACAAAGTTGTCACTAAATGATATATTGCTCAAACATGCCATGGGCATATGTGGAATTACACCCCAAAATACATTCTGTTGCTTCTCCTGAGTACGGGGATACCACATGTGTGAGACTTTTTGGGAGCCTAGCCGCGTACGGGACCCCAAAAACCAATCACCGCCTTCAGGCTTTCTAAGGGTGTAAATTTTTGATTTCACTTCTCACTACCTATCACAGTTTCGGAGGCCATGGAATGCCCAGATGGCACAAAACCCCCCCCAAATGACCCCATTTTGGAAAGTAGACACCCCAAGCTATTTGCTGAGAGGTATTGTGAGTATTTTGCAGATCTCGCTTTTTGTCACAAAGTTTTGAAAATTGAAAAAAAAAAAGAAAAAAAAAAAAAGTTCTTTCTTCATTTTCAAAAACAAATGAGAGCTGTAAAATACTCACCATGCCTCTCAGCAAACAGCTTGGGGTGTCTACTTTCCAAAATGGGGTCATTTGGGGGGGTTTTGTGCTATTTTGGCATTTTATGGCCTTCGAAACTGTGATAGGTAGTGAGGAGTCAAATCAAAAATTTGTGCCTAGAAATCCTGAAGGCGGTGATTGGTTTTCGGGGTCCCGTACGCGGCTAGGCTCCTAAAAAGTCCCACACATGTGGTATCCCCGTACTCAGGAGAAGCAGCAAAATTTATTTTGGGGTGCAATTCCACATATAACCATGGCATGTGTGAGCAATATATCATTTAGTGACAACTTTTTGTAATTTTTTTTTTTTTTTTGTCATTATTCAATCACTTGGGACAAAAAAAAAATATTCAATGGGCTCAACAGGCCTCTCAGCAATTTCCTTGGGGTGTCTACTTTCTAAAATGGGGTCATTTGGGGGGGTTTTGTGCTATTTTGGCATTTTATGGCCTTCAAAACTGTGATAGGTAGTGAGGAGTGAAATCAAAAATTTGCGCCCTTAGAAATCCTGAAGGCGGTGCTTGGTTTCCGGGGTCCCGTACGCGGCTAGGCTCCTAAAACGTCCCACACATGTGGTATCCCCGTACTCAGGAGAAGCAGCAGAATGTATTTTGGGGTGCAATTCCACATATAACCATGGCATGTGTGAGCAATATATCATTTAGTGACAACTTTTTGTAATTTTTTATTTTTTTTTGTCATTATTCAATCACTTGGGACAAAAAAAAAATATTCAATGGGCTCAACAGGCCTCTCAGCAATTTCCTTGGGGTGTCTACTTTCTAAAATGGGGTCATTTGGGGGGGGTTTGTGCTATTTTGGCATTTTATGGCCTTCAAAACTGTGATAGGTAGTGAGGAGTGAAATCAAAAATTTGCGCCCTTAGAAATCCTGAAGGCGGTGCTTGGTTTCCGGGGTCCCGTACGCGGCTAGGCTCCTAAAAAGTCCCACACATGTGGTATCCCCGTACTCAGGAGAAGCAGCAGAATGTATTTTGGGGTGCAATTCCACATATAACCATGGCATGTGTGAGCAATATATCATTTAGTGACAACTTTTTGTAATTTTTATTTTTTTTTTGTCATTATTCAATCACTTGGGACAAAAAAAAAATATATTCAATGGGCTCAACATGCCTCTCAGCAATTTCCTTGGGGGTGTTTACTTTCTAAAATGGGGTCATTTGGGAGGGTTTTGTACTGCCCTGCCATTTTAGCACCTCATGAAATGAGATAGGCAGTCATAAATTTAAAGCTGTGTAAATTCCAGAAAATGTACCCTAGTTTGTAAACGCTATAACTTTTGCGCAAACCAATAAATATACGCTTATTGACATTCTTTTTACTAAAGACATGTGGCTGAATACATTTTGGCCTAAATGTATGACTAAAATTGAGTTTATTCGATTTTTCTTATAACAAAAAGTAGAAAATATAATTTTTTTTCAACATTTTCGGTCTTTTTCCGTTTATATCGCAAAAAATAAAAATCGCAGAGGCAATCAAATACCATTAAAAGAAAGCTCTATTTGTGGGAAGAAAAGGACGCAAATTTGGTTTGGGTACAACATTGCATGTCCACACAATTTACAGTTAAAGCAGCGCAGTGCAAAATTCTGAATTCACCTCTGGTCCTTTAGCTACCAAATGGTCCGGGGCTTAAGTGGTTAAAGTCCAACACTCCTTTATTCTTCTCAATGCAAAAGTGAACACAATCAGTTGGACTCCTTAGAGAACAGAACAGACAGTGGGTTGCGGTCTCCGAGCGAGGGGGAATCTCCTTCCAGGCGGTCTCCGATGGAAGGCTCACCTGTCACCGGCAATATGCTGCACTGGGTCTTCAAGCAAGTGTCTCCCACTGGTCCATTACGCCCTCCGGATTCGAGTGCCCACTCCCGGGGTTCCCTAGGATCTCCTTCCCTTGCGGAACTCAGTGGTGGGCACTGAGCTCCAGACCTCCATCCGAGTACCTCACCCCAGGCTAAAGGTGCCTGGGATGGAACACGACCTCCGAAAGTCCTCTAGGCCTAGGCCGCCTAGGGGACCGACATGAACCACCGCCCACAGGCTGAAGGTGCCCGGGACTCGACCCCATGACACAGATGGCCGGCCCCTTTATACCCTCTCCCAGCAAGCACGGCGGGTTCCCCGCCCCACCATACCGCTGCCGAGGGAGGACAAAAAGGGAGCACAGCACACAGCAATGGTTCAACCCCAGCCCAAGGCGACAGCGCCACCCGTGGGGCTGCAGGGAACTAAACATCACTGGTGTCTCTGCCAGTTCTAAACACAGGAAGAAAAGTGTATACCCGCTACATATATATATATATATATATATATATACACACACGCATCACAGAAGTGTCCTGATATAAATAAAAACACAATTATGTATGAATAGTCCCTCTCCCATGGGTCTTTTATTAACTTTAACAGATTTTTGTACTGTTACTGATATTTTATCAATGTTTTCATTTTATTTTTCATGCGGTAGCATTTGAGCCCCTGATCTCAGGCTCAAATCTCACTTCTACTACACATCACAGCCATTTACCATGTGCTTTATTCACTTCTTTTCCCAGTCAGAGAGGAGAATTGAAAATATTAATAAACCAGCTCTCCTCTGAGAGCTTTATACGCGATGAAGGGCCATGATGTTTAAAGGCAGGAAATATTGCACTTTAACCACTTGCCGACTGCCTAACTGGGAATACAGGGGATTTGACCACAGCTAGATATCATAACCCCAGTATAATTTTTTTCCCTTAAGCAGCCAGTTTTCCGATAAAAATTATCTCAGTGAAATCACTTTTAGAAGCAGCGAGAGAGATGCCACCCCGTCGCTTCCCAGTGGTTCCCGGGCTAATGTTACTGATCGCTGAGCCCGGGAACCATCTGGCGGAGTTTTTGCATAGAGATAAGTGATAGCAAGATGGCCACCGCTCATCTCTATGCCCTTGAAGGACCGGAGCGACGTCAATGTGACTTCCGGTTTTCAAGCCATGTAAACATGTTTTTTTTTCTTAAAGCAAAAGATTTTTTTTGATCTTTTGCTTTTAAGGGTAGAGTAGATAGAGCAGATCTCTCAAAAAATAGTACTGGTCATGCTATATTGTTATCGCAAGGGATGATTACATTTCTTGCGATAGCAATAAAAGTGATGACATTTTTTTTAAAGGGACAGTGTAAAAATGAAAAATAAAATAATAATAATAAAAAAATTGAAAGTGCCCCTGCCTCTGAGTGCTTGCGCACAGTAGTGAACGCATACGTAGGTCACGCCCACATATGTAAAAGGTGTTTGCACCGCACATGTGAGAGAAATAATTCTAGCATTAGACCTTCCCTTAAACTCTAAACTGGTAACTCAACGAGCGTGCGCAATTTTAAAAGCATGATATGTCTATTTATTACATAACATCACCTTTCATATTATCCCCCAAAAATTGGGTATATATCATGTTTTTTTTTTTATTCATTAACCACCCACAAATAGAGATTTCTTTTGGTGGTATTTGATCACCTCTGCGTTTGTTTGTTTTTTGCGCTATAAACAAAAAAAGAGCAACAATTTTGAAAAAAAAAAGCAATATTTTTTGCTATAATAAATATCCCCCAAAAATATATAAAACATTTTTTTCCCCTCAGTTTAGGTCGATGTGTATTCTTCTACATATTTTTGGCAACAAAAATTGCAATAAGTGTATATTGATTGGTTTGTGCAAAAGTTATAGCGTCTACAAAATAGGGGATAGATTTATGGGATTTTTTTCTAAAAAAGGTTTTTATTAGTAATGGCGGCGATCTGTTTTTTTTTTCATGACTGCGACATTATGGCGGACACATCGGACACTTTTGATGCTATTTTGGGACCATTGTCATTTATACAGCGATCAGTGCTATAAAAATGCACTGATTACTGTGTAAATGACACTGGCAAGGAAGGGGTTAACCACTAGGGGGCAAGGAAGGGGTTAAGTGTGTCCTAGGGAGTGTTTCCAACTGTGGGGGGCTGGGCTACAAGTGACATGACAGTGATGACAAGGAGCAGTAGACCACTGTCCTGTCACTAGGCAGAACAGGCAAATGCCTTGTTTACAAAGGCATCTCCCTGTTCTGCAGCTCCGTGACACGATTTAAAGGGGACGTCCATATGCGCAGCCGTGCCATTCTGCCGACGTAAATAGTCGTGCAGCGGTCGGCAAGCGGTTAAAGTGTATTTAAAAAAAAAAAATTCTATTTGAAAAACCACTGGGCAAAAACTGTGTGACATATAAAAATTTCAATGACTGCCATTTTATCCTCTAGGGTCTCTGCAAAAAAAATAATATAATGTTTGGGGGTTCTAAGTAAATGTCTAGCAAAAAATACTGATTTAAACGTGTAAACAACAAATGTCAGAAAAAGGCTGGGTACTTATAAACGTGCATCTTTAATATTGATTCATTCATGCCAATAAGATTTTATATTTGTGTTAAACATATGTAGCGGGGTCCTCAATTTAGTGGGATACACCTGGGGGTAGTGTGACCCAAGTGTGTAATTGTGTTAGGGTTCAGACCCCTTTTTGTTATTCGTGGAGGATTGGGTGGTGTAATATTCTCCTTGACCAGTGGGTGTCAGTGTACCTACTGGCTCAGGGTAGAATCACTACCGGAGTGCTACCCTTCTTTGTCCCTTCCTGGAGATGGTATGGCCGGGGCGGGGAACCCGCCGTGGTATCGACGGGAGGAGATAAAAGGGGAGACGCCCTCGCCACGAGGTCTTTTTCGGGGGATCATCTCTTCACGCACCCAGGCACCTTAGGCCTGGGTGCGGGCGGTTCAAGGTTCCGGCCTAGGCGCCCTAGGCCTGGCCGGAATGAAGAGGGAGTCCATCCCAGGCACCTTCAGCCTGGGATGAGGTACTATTGAGGAGGCCTGGGACCCGGTGACTCCGACTGGGTCCCGCGAGGGTGAAGTTGCTCCAGGGCGCCCCTTGCGAGGGGGCCCGCATCTGAGGTGAGGAGGCTGGGGAGGTCACTCGTTCGAAGACCCGGTGTAGTGTCAACCCGGTGACGGATGGGCCTTCGGTAACTCCCTTGGAGGACATCTTCCCCTGATAGGGGCCGCAACGCAACGGAGGTATTCATGTCAAGACTCCTACAACCCTTGGTCATAGCACAGGGGGTGTAGGGACCCAGATCAGTATAGTGCCTCGACCTGCTCATCCCACCGTATCATGCCATCGCATTGCCTGTATGTGGAGATACGAAATAAACCAACAGTTGGACTGTGATCGGTGTATGGACTCTGTTAATGGGAGCAAAGGGTGGTTCGGTGGTTTCTGCACGACAGACTCGGTACATGCTCAGGACACACCGGCCCGAGGAAACATCAGGTATTGGCCTTCACCTCACCCGCCGTTATGGGGAGGACATGGGCCGTAGCGCACCTCACTCTGTCGAGTGACATACCCCTAGCTAAAGAGGACGGGGTGAGGGGGTGGCTACACGTGGGGGCTCGCTCGTCCGGGATTGTGTGTGTCTTGGCGATGGAACTGAGAACGTCTGTGTTTGAACTTTGCTGCCCGGAGGAGTTCCGAACAGGTCGGCCATGTGATTGGCCAAAGTGCATCCCTGCTCGGAGTTGTGGACATGACCCTAAGTCGGGAAAGGCCCACGCAGAGGAGCGTAAAAAGGGAGAGGTCCAGCCGTGTGAAGTACTACATGTGGGGACTGTAAATGCACTGCGCCACGAGGCACCCCATGACTGTACAATTCATGGGCGGAGGCTGGCGGAAGCCCGCGAAAACGTACAAGTTGTGGGAGGAGTCTGGCCACGTGTGGAGATACACGTGGAGACCCTGGTGCGTGGTCAGCGCGTGATGGAACAGCAAGTGGTCGGAATGAATTCAAGCTCTCCGTGGATGCCGGTATCTTACCCTATGAAGATGACTGCATTTGCTGCTCCCCTGACAGACACGGGGATAAGACTTAGGCCCCGAGGACAGTTGGCTCTGTATTCATGCAGAGACACGGAGGCCCTCAGTGTGATCTGTCCCGGATGCTCAGGACTGGTGGTCCAACTAAAGCCATTCGGGCGATGTGAGGCATGTAAGGAGTTCCTTTTTGAGGTTGAACCATACACGGAAAGGCCCCGGGCCCTACGCCTCAACTGCATCACAGGAACCGCCACTCTGGAGGGAGAGATCCAGGCCTCTGCGGAGGTCCCCGTACGCGCTGACCAGGGCGAAGTGACTGCCCAACCAGAGACTGAGAGAGAAAAATCCGAAGACACTGCTTCGGTCACCACAGACTCCTTGCTGCCACCCCCGAAGAGGAAGATAGGCCTGGTGCAGGCATCCTATGGTCGTGGTCGAGCTTCACCCCGCCGCTTGCCTGGCCTGGATGGCGCCGGTAGAGAAGAGAGTCCCGGACATCCCAGTTCTTCAGAAGGTCCAGGTGAGCTAGGGGCTGGGACTGTGGTGTTGGTTGGAGGTGTCGGGAGTCCACAGCCGGTGGAGCCCGAAAGGGAGGGTAGCCTTCCGTCTACTAGAGACTACCTTCCCGCCGAGATGTATGACACCTCCGACCTAGAGTCGTTGTCAGACTGTGGTGATGACGGAGAAATAGACGAGCTGTTTCACCGGAAGGGCTGGGACAGACGCCCACTACCTGTGCTGAGTAAACCACAGGATTCTCCCATGTCCATAGAAGACAGTACGCTCCGGGCGCAGGCCCCGGAGTTCCCGAGGAAATCTAGCCCTCCGACCAACTTTCCTCATTCAACTACATCACCCGCTCTGATGGAGGGGACGCAGCGTGCTTCGTTGCGGGCACCAAAGACAAAGCAACCCGAGATGGTGAAGGTACCTCGGCACCCAGAGGCCATAGTACAGCCGGGAGAAGGTGAGCGAGATGTGATGCCGCCTCTGGCCAGATTGCAGAGACTTTTCTCCCAGAGAGTCGCCCGTGAATATGGGTGGGAGTACCCCTACTTGCCTCGGGACTTATTGTATGAAGTTGAGGTCCTGCGACCAAGGTGGTATGACGAGTTTGTATGGGAAAAGCTTAAAGTACCCCATGCCAGGCGATACTTGTCATGTTCGCCGCCTGTGTCTAAAAAGTTCAAGGACTGCAGAGCTGATTGGAGACTTGGGCGCCATATTCATGCCGATAAGGTGCTCATCTGTAGGAAAGAAGGAGAGGATGTCGAGTATTCGGTGGAAGTGTTTGACGGGCACCTGAAGCCTCTGTTTCTGCCGGATCCAAGGTTCTACTTATAGGAGAAGTGAGCTCCTATCTTGTTGCTGTTGAAACTTTCTGGAAGAGACATTCCCAGACGCCTAGAACTGTGCCCTACTTTTGTTTTGATTTGGGCTTTTCTTTTACTCACTGGAGACTTGGGAGCTGTTGTTTTTTTTGTTCTCCCTTTTCTTCATGTGCCAAAGGCAGAGACTTTTGGGGTAGAGTCAGAGTAGGAAAGCATGAAGAATGAAGATCTCACCAAGTGTCATTACCGCAGCTCTGTCACCAGGTGGCAGTGTTGTGCAACGGTTGTTCGAGATGCTACACATGCATTACTTACTTATTGGAGTGAGCGGGTCTCTCGGCTGACGGACCCACTCATGCCAAGTTAACACAGAGTGTTAGGATGTGTTTTCTTTTTGTTGTTTCCTTTCTGCAGGAGATTCATTGGTCAAGACTACTGAGAGTGGGGTGGTTCTTAGACAGCGATGGGAGGGATTGTACATGTGTACAGAATAGATGTCTTATACAAATGTTTATCGTTTTATATTTCCCCTTTCCCTTTTGAGCAGGTCTTGGCACACTTAGTATCCAAAAATTTGAGGGATAGCCTCTGGGGCCCACTTCATGTCACCACTCCTTGGGAGACATGGGTGTGCACCTGACGCTGGGGACCAGCGTCAAATCACAGGGGGGAGTGTGTAGCGGGGTCCTCAATTTAGTGGGATACACCTGGGGGTAGTGTGACCCAAGTGTGTAATTGTGTTAGGGTTCAGACCCCTTTTTGTTATTCGTGGAGGATTGGGTGGTGTAATATTCTCCTTGACCAGTGGGTGTCAGTGTACCTACTGGCTCAGGGTAGAATCACTACCGGAGTGCTACCCTTCTTTGTCCCTTCCTGGAGATGGTACGGCCGGGGCGGGGAACCCGCTGTGGTATCGACGGGAGGAGATAAAAGGGGGAGACGCCCTCGCCACGAGGTCTTTTTCGGGGGATCATCTCTTCACGCACCCAGGCACCTTAGGCCTGGGTGCGGGCGGTTCAAGGTTCCGGCCTAGGCGCCCTAGGCCTGGCCGGAATGAAGAGGGAGTCCATCCCAGGCACCTTCAGCCTGGGATGAGGTACTATTGAGGAGGCCTGGGACCCGGTGACTCCGACTGGGTCCCGCGAGGGTGAAGTTGCTCCAGGGCGCCCCTTGCGAGGGGGCCCGCATCTGAGGTGAGGAGGCTGGGGAGGTCACTCGTTCGAAGACCCGGTGTAGTGTCAACCCGGTGACGGATGGGCCTTCGGTAACTCCCTTGGAGGACATCTTCCCCTGATAGGGGCCGCAAAGCAACGGAGGTATTCATGTCAAGACTCCTACAACCCTTGGTCATAGCACAGGGGGTGTAGGGACCCAGATCAGTATAGTGCCTCGACCTGCTCATCCCACCGTATCATGCCATTGCATTGCCTGTATGTGGAGATACAAAATAAACCAACAGTTGGACTGTGATCGGTGTATGGACTCTGTTAATGGGAGCAAAGGGTGGTTCGGTGGTTTCTGCACGACAGACTCGGTACATGCTCAGGACACACCGGCCCGAGGAAACATCAGGTATTGGCCTTCACCTCACCCGCCGTTATGGGGAGGACATGGGCCGTAGCGCACCTCACTCTGTCGCGTGACATACCCCTAGCTAAATAGGACGGGGTGAGGGGGTGGCTACACATATTTTTGATTTCATTAAAAATATATTTGATTGGTAGTATATTCCTAGACATGGAGATGCGTGGTTGTTTTCTTTGGTTAGTCCTTGGATGTACAATACTTTACCATAGTTGATTAATTAGCTAATAAATATCTTTAAAGTAGTTAATTCTGTAAAAATTTTAGCATGGGACTTTCTTTAAAAAAAAATATTAACTCAAGAAAATATTGAAAATAATTTTACTATATCATTTACATGTTATTCTTTGCATTTTTACATTATTACCCTTATGTTGTTTACAACTACTTCTGATTTTCTTATTATGACCAAGAATATAAGATTACCACATGAGAATTGTCTGTTGATTACCTTGGATGTTACAAATGTATATACCTCAATTCCACAGCTCAAGGACATGGTAGAAATCAGAGAGCGCGTAAGTACAGATTCTCAACTTAATTATTTATAAAGTGAATTCCTTATGTCTCTCGTACAATTTGTACTACATCATAACTACTTTTTGTTTCAGAATTTTTTTCTAGAATTCAGGGACTTGGTCTTATATAAAAAATGTTGTTGTACAGTTAGAGCAGGCCTTGATCTACAGTAACAAGACATTTTAAGTTTGTTGTGTATGGATGTGTTATGTAGGTGATGTGCTCATAAAATGGTCAGAGAAGTTCATAGCGTCACATTTTAACATTTCAGGCTTACCTTGCAATCTGAAAAAAAAAATCACTGTAGTTATAAACTGTGTAGAGTATAAATTACAGTATGTCAACCTTCAAATGTCACCAATATGTCTATAGATTTGAGTAAATAATATATATTCACTCTTTTTTGGATAAATGATAGACTGTGCAATAAATAGTCACTGTCTAAACATACAGAATTACTAACATTAGACCTCCAAAATGCACTGGTCAAATAAAATAAAAAATTATTCTTTACTTTTTATGTAACATGCTTGAATAAATTATATCTCGTAGGTATGCTTTTTACTTGTAGAGAAAACGGTCCTATAAGTGAAAAAAAATATGGTTGTGAAGAATTAAGCTGAACATAGAGTACACATAAACATATAATACAGGCAGTCATCGAGTTACAAACATCCGACTTACATACAACTCTTAAGCCTCGTACACACGAACGAGTTTCTCGGCAAAAACCAGCAAGAAACTTGCTGGCAGAGATTTTTTGCCGAGAAATTCGTTCGTGTGTATGGTTTCTCGTCAAGAAAAGCGACAAGAATCTCAACGAGAAAATAGAGAACCTGCTCTCTATTTTCTCATCGAGATTCTCGTCAGCCTGTTTCTCGACGAGAAAATTGTGTGTGTGTACACTTACCTTTTTGCCGGGAAGCCCGCGCATGCTCGAAATGACTTTGACACATGCGCGGTAGCTTCCTAGGCATAGATAGGGTATACCAAGATGGCGGCGACGGCATCGAATGTGACGAGCGCACGCTCGTCGTAGTCGATGACGTCACCGCGTACGCTCCATTCAAAGAACCGCGGGTTCTTTGAATCGAGCGTGTGTACACTTAGCCGGGACAATTTTCTTGTCCAAGAATCTCGTCGAAAAAAACTACATGTTTTTTTTGACGAGAATCTCGGCCGTGTGTACGAGGCCTGACTTAAGAACAGAGGCAACATGACATCACGCTGGTCTTGGAAACCACGAGCCGCCATCTTGCTGCTCACTGCATGCTGCCACCTACTGTCCAACAGACCTGTCAGCAATCCCACATCACTGCATGTCCAGTAAACCCTATGCTATCCAAAACTTAAAAAAAATTTTTACCTGGATTTACACTTAAAAAATGTACCTGTTCCAACTTACATACAAATCCAACTTAAGAAAAAACCTACAGAAGCTATCTTGTTTGTGACCCGGGGACTGCTTGTACTCAACTTAATTGCAAGCCCCTAACAGCAAGCACTGATGGTGGCTTCATATAATTTTAGTTCAGTAAAATTGTAATAAAAAAGGTACAAAAGTACAGCTCAAGTGCCTATAATCATTACAGCAGCGCTACTGTCATACTCAATTATGATCAGCTATCATGTGTTAGTAGCACACGAGGAACATAAAGTTGGCAGATGGTGAGAGAAGTCCAAGATAACCCACAGATGGGGATCTTATTGTGGTGAATAAATGTGCACTTCATACAAGAGTCTGTGCGTCACAATCCCCTTTGGGGTTCGCACTCACCAGAGAGATGAACACATCGGGCATTGATATGTTAACCACGGCTATCGTCAGTATCAAGGAAAGTGTCACAGCATATTCTGGGGTCTCCACCAGTAACGGAATTACGCTATATGAACCTTATTTCTGTTCCAGCACCGGTGGAGACCCCAGGATATGCTGTAACACCTTCCTTGATATTGAGGACAGCCAAGGCTAACATATCAATGCCCGATGTGTTCATCTCTCTGGTGAGTGTGAACCCCAAAGGGGAGTGTGACGCACGGACTCTGGTGTGAGGTTCACATTTTTTCACAGCAATAAGATCACTATCTGTGGATTATCTTGGACTTCTCTCACCATCTGTCAACGTTATATTCCTCGTGTGCTACTAACACATGATAGCTGATCATAATTGAGTATGACAGTAGCGCTGCTGTAATGATTATAGGCACTTGCGCTGTACTTTTGTACCTTTTTTATTACAATTTTACTGATATAGTTATGCTTTTGCATTTAAGCGGCAGCTGACACATTTATTTTTGTAACGTGTATACGCAATTATTACAATTTTTGAAGTTCTATATTTTATGTAACCTGATATTTTCACAGCGCTGAGATAGTGGAAGAAGGCCTAGTATTTTCACTGTAGTTTGACATATAATTTTGGTTGTCAGCAAAACTTTTTCTGCGGTCCTGGGATGCCCTTAAGGTCCCTTTCACACTGAGGCGTTTTAGCGCAAAAAATTGCGCTGTAAAAACGCCTGAAATAATCCTGCCTCAGTATTCTCAATGTGAAAGCCCTGAGCCCTAATAGTTTTTAGCGCGTTATTGCAACGCCTCAGTGTGAAAGGGGCCTAAGATAGACAAATGCTGTATGAATTTGACTTGTATCCAGCATTGTAGTGATGGCACCTCTTTATTTTTGATTGAATTCCACACAATGCCTCCTGGTGTCTACCTAATGGAGTTATGTGTTATTTTTATTTTACCCTAATTGCAGGTTCACCTAAACATTTTTTCTTAAATGCTTTGAAAGAAACATTACTTATACAGTGACTAATTGTATGTCTGCTTAAACCTGAACTCCGAGCACATAAACATTAATTTAAATACATTCCTTGGCAGTTACAAAGGATATAAATCCACCTTTTGGTCACCAAATGTCTATGCAAACCCAGATATTAACTCGTATTAGTGGCAGTGACATTATCATCATCCTGCACATAGCATGTACAAAGAGCAAAGTTGTGGGTAGAACCCAACAAGTCCACTCACTACAGGCTGCTTGAAGAAAACTATAGGGGGTGGACACAGAACCCCATACCCTACACAAAGAGAGAGAGCAGCAGTAAATTGTAGGGGTTGTTTCATGCTAGATACTACACAGATCTGGGAAAAAAACACAAAACCAAAGAAGACACCAAGATTTAAATTGTAATTTCACCTTTTCACAAAAAAAAATAAAAGGGTGAACTAACACTGTATATTATCACCTCCCACACCTTACGCCCCTTGACCCCACTGCACTTACCCTCATAGATGATTATCTGTCACTGCCCACACACCCAGTGCAGCTGTCCAGGGTTTGAAAGCTCCACTCTTCTTCACCATCTTTCCTTGTTGCTTTGCGATGAATCAGAGTGATTTTGATTGGTCAAAGTGGTCACGTACCAGCATGATCCATCCTGAAAGCCTTGAGGAAAGATGGGGAAGAAGAGAGGGGCTTTCAAATCCCCAGATTGTTGCACCGGCTGCATGGACAGTGACAGCTAATTACCCACGGAGGTAAGTACAGCATAGACTGGGCGGTGGGAAGGGTGTATAGTGTTAGTTCACTTTTTAATTTCTTGTGAGAACATATGTACATGCCTCTTGTATGCAGACCATACTTGTAAAGCCTGGATTTTAGCTTTAAGATGAGGTCTTAATCAGCTTCTAACAACATGCAAAATAAATGTATCACAAATAAATTAGCCTAAGATTTTCTTCTAATGATCTTCCTTTGTGTATCTCCTTGTGCCGGTGTCAAGAGAAATTAATTAAAGAAAAGGCATCAAAATACAAAGAGACTCTGAAAATGGTAAACAAATGAAACTGCTGTACAAATACACTAATGGCTTTTTCTAAGACTAACTAGTTTAACTAAGTGCTACTTGTGACATGTATAGGCAGACACATGCATGGAAGTTGATACATGCAGGACATAACCTTTATGAAGGAACATGGGTAGGTAGGGAAGATGAAGCATAACAGTGTTGTGCTGATGTGGACTCATGATAAGGAGCAATGGGAGCAGAATACCTTGAGGCCAGGCTGAGGGAAAGGGCCTAGGCTGCATGCTTTAGTGTAAGAGAGGCTGGATAGTTGCATACTCGACAAGGTCTCCGCTGGCGTGGACGGAGCTCCCGGTGATGGGAGGTGACGCCAGGGCAGATGTGTCCAGCTCAGCATACTGGACATCCAGGTCCATGTGACAGGAAGTCTGTAGATCAGAGTACCAGAATGTGAGAGAGATAGGGGGAAAAACAGGGATCAGTAGGATAAGGACAAGAGAATCAGGCAGGAAGGCAAAAACATGCAGCCAATAAAGTGTCAAGAAGGGTAATAAAGTAAAAAATGCAAAGAATACCACAAAAGATAAATTGTTTGGGGGAAAAAAACAACATTCTGTAAAGAAAATAGGAAGAGAAAATTAATTTGTACTGGTTTGCTTCTGTTATGAGGAATTCCCTCTATCTTATCCTATCATATCAACATATCTGTTCTGCAAGTGTAACCTGGATATTTTAAATGTCACTTATTTTGCAAGAGACAACATTAAATTTGAAAAAAAGTCTGCTGCCACTATTAGTCCTTGATATGTTGCCATAGTAACAAGAAAACAGCATGGCAGTGCAAAGAAACTTAAAGCAGTATTAAACCCAAAAGCAAACATTTATTATATTGCAGCTTACCAATTCTTAGATGTGGTGCCTGTATTCATTTCCCTTTTTTTTGGGCTTTCTTTCTTCTATTTTTATCTGGTAATCCAGCCAGCAAGTCTGTTTTTGAGAGCATAAACTCTCCAGCAGAGTGTGCCAGTTTACATGCATGAGACAAACCACCTAATACTGGCAGGGGTGATTAAAATGATCAGCTTTTATTTATTCGTTCAAAACCTAAATTCCAAAAGGAAAAAAAAAATATTGCTGTAACTAGATGTAACTAAAGTGTGAGCTGGAGTTTGGCTTCGATTTGTTAGTGGTTCTAAATCTGATAATTCCTTTAACACTCCCTTCCAGACTGAAAATGCTGCTGTCTGCTGTGTCTCCTCTGCTCATTCCTTAAGGCCCCTTTCACACTGGGGCGGGAGGTGCGGTGGCGGTATAGAGCCGCTATTTTTAGTGGTGCTATACCGTCGGAATTGCGGTGGTATTCGGCTGATAGCGGTGCAGTTTTAACCCCCGCTAGCTGCCGAAAAAGGGTTAATACCGCCGGCAATGCTCCTCTGCAGAGGCGCATTGCCGGCGGTATTACCGCGGTTTCCCATTGCTTTCAATAGGAAGGTGCGGTGTAGGAGCGGTAAACACACCGCCCCTCTCACCGCTCCAAAGATGCTGCTTGCAGGACTTTTGGAGCGGTCTCACCAGCGCATCGCCTCAGTGTGAAAGCCCTCAGGCTTTCACATTGAGAGTGCAGGGCAGGAGTTTTTAAGGCAGTATTTAGGCGCTATTTTTAGCGCTAAGACGCCTGAAAAACTCCTCAGTGTGAAAGGGGTCTAATGCCGCGTACACACGACCGTTTTTATTGTCATTGAAAAAAACTGCATTTTTCTTGACGTGATTTTTCGCGTTTCCTCTCAAGCCTGCCTTGCCTACACACTATCGTGGAAAAAAATGTTCGAGTAAAGTGCGGTGACGTACAACACGTACGACGGCACTATAAAGGGGAAGTTCCATTCGGGTGGCGCCACCCTTCATGTTAGTAAAGTTTGTTGAGCGACGATTCGTGCTTTTCAGCCTCGTGCTTTTCAGTCCGTTACAGCGTGACGAATGTGCTATCTCCATTACGAACGTTAGTTTTACCAGAACGAGCGTTCCCGTCTCATACTTGATTCTGAGCATGCGCATTTTTTTTCACGTCGTTAAAGCCCACACACAGCCGTTTTTCATGATGAGAAAAACGATGATGTAAAAAACGACGTGAAAAATTAGAGCATGTTCCAATTTTTCTCGTCGTGATTCTCTGCGTTTTTCTCGTCGGGAAAACTGCTGGAAAGCCAACACACGATCATTTTTAATGACCATTTAAAAAAATGACATTTTTCTCGTCATTAAAACGGTCGTGTGTACGCGGCATCAGAGTTGTGTCTCATTAATACAGGAGGTGTGTTACTGGCCAGATCACTAGGTTAAAACAGAGGAGAATGGTGAAAGAAAATAAAACTGATGCAGACAACACATCTAATGATCGGTAAGCTGCAAATAAATAAATTAAAAGTCAGCAGCTACAAACACTGTAGCTGCTGACTTTTAATAAGCACACTTACCTGTCCAGGCTGCCCACGATGTCGGCCGCTCTAGGCCAATCGGTCCCACGGACCGGGTCCCGCCGCCACCATCCTCACTAAGGGAAACAGGCAGTGAAGCCTTGCGGCTACTGCACATGCGCGTGTCTTTGTGAATGGACACACCGTCTTGTGTGTCCCAGAAGGCAGCTGGCCTCCATTTCCCAGTAGGCAACGCGAGGGGGAGAACACAGAACCTCACCGCGGACGAGGAAGAGGCAGATTAGAACGATCTGCCTAGTAACAGCCATTTCTGGTAAGTTTTTTTTGAGCCTTTTTGCCTATTTTTTTTTCTTTTTAGGGTGGACCTCCACTTTAAAGGACATCTATAACAAAAATGTTGCAGGTTTCATTCAAAAATCTCATTGGCTTAATTTATACAGGAGCTGCTTTCAACGCTCATGATGCACAGAGCTACAAAACTGACAGTGAACCCCCCAGATTACACCAGGAAAGTTGGTGTGGAACGGGGGAAATTGGTTTTCTATGCAGTATTGATAAAAATAGTAAAGTTGCGCTAATCAAATAAGTAAACAAACACCAGAAAATTTATATATAATAAAATATAAAAATAGGCCAAAAACCCAACCTATAAATCGCTAAATGTGGTATATCAAATAACACATATAAATGCATATAAATGTGAAAATATTATTGATAAAGAAAAAGTCTCTGAAAGATAGGGATTGAAACAAGTTCAGTAATAGAAAGATTCCAGCAGAATGGGAAGTTCTTGGGGCTTTCACTACCACCAAAAGAAGAAGATGGAGCTCTCTGTATAGCAATCACCTGAAGGAATAGACACTCTTACCGGAAGGAGTGGACCTCCTGTAGCAGCGAGGTCACACATGCCTGCAGAAATAGGGCTCTGCGGGGTCTAGGGATGAATCCTGGCTCCAAGATGCACTAGCAGTCTGAGGGCATCCTTCCCAGTGTGCAGCTACCATCCGTCTCCCCTCCTCGAGATCGTAATTCTTTAAGTTAGCACGGAGCGTGTGGAAGGACAAAGGCTCCAATAGTGCGTTATCTCTTAAAACTTGCCGGCAATAAGAATTCCAGGGTCACGTGGGGCGTGATGACGTCAGCACGTAGCTCTACCCAACATGTTTTGTCATACGTGACGTTTTCCAGGGGCACGGACGGTAGCTGCACACTGGGAAGGATGCCTTCAGACTGCTAGTGCATTTTGCAGCCAGGATTCATCCCTAGACCCCGCAGAGGGCTATTTATGTGGGCGTGTGTGAACTCGCTGCTACAGGAGGTCCACACCTTCTGGTAAGTGTGTCCATTCCTTCAGGTGATTGCTACACGGAGAGCTCCATCTTCTTCCTTTGGTGGTGGTGAAAGCCAGAGAACTTCCCATTCTGCTGGAATCTTTCTATTGCTGAACTTGTTTAAATCCCTATATTTCAGAGAATTTTTCTTTATCAATAATAATAATTTCACATTTATATGCATTTATATGTGTTATTTGTGTAGCAGGATGTCCATATGTAAGAAGGAATCCGGCTCCCTCCGGTGGTATAAGTGTTACAATGCAACTAATGCACTTTGGGACAGATATCAGCTAGGAGAAAAGACTTTGTTGCTTTTAGTAAAAGACAGACTACATTACCCAGGGTGCATTGCAACACAGCAAAGCATTCTGGGCAGACTACTTAAACCAGGGGAGGGGCCAGCGTCTCTCTCTCTGGATCCAGCTCTCAATCAAGTAGGAAGTTGGCACGGAGGCCTGCTTCCTAAGGATTAGGCCAGAAGCCTGGGCCTAAATTACGGGAGTGCCAGAGTGATTTCCAGCAGAGGATCGTCCACAGCATCCTGTGATTGCCCAGCAGAGACCGGAGTCGTCCATCACCATATGCTGTTAGTGACGGAGTCCGGAGACTGCAGCTGAAGCAGAAGCGTGGAGATCGAGTGACCGGGACAAGCCAGAGGAGACTATCTGAAAGTCGGGCCTGTTTGGTGAGAAGGGCACCTGCCCAGAATTGACTACTACCTTAGAGGAAAGTGATTTAGTTAGTGCCAGCCACACTTCACCTATCACGCCACAGCTTGCGGCCTAGTGTATCTCACTGGAGACTATGTGATCAGAGATTGGTGCATCCGTCATTAGTGGGTGGCAGGCACACGAGTACTCAGGTATATTGCGGATAATTACAGCATCTTGTTGAAACCCTGTGGATTACAATTTAACTTGTGCACCGACGGTGGCTAGCGAAGACTTCATTGGAGAAAGGAACTTTGAGTGGGACGCAGATAGGCCTTGATTACCTATTATAGGGAATGAACACGTGCAAGGTATTGCAACAAAGGGGGAGCTCGCGAGCAACCAGTTAGCCGTGCAGAGACACATATAGATACATGTACATATATATAGCTGATGTTATTTCCTGTTATTACCTAATCTCAGTGATACCTATCCTTATTGGTTTATTGACTCTGCAATGCGCATGCAGAGTCAACTGTGTGTATTAATGTGATTCTTTACCCTTCCCTTTTATACTGAGTAAAGGTACCTTTGATTAAGCATATAACTTGTGTGAAGTATCTCTGTCACTTAGAAGGACTAGTGACCAGCAAAGGTAATAACATTTACAGGTTATTGTGTGATGTATGCAGGATTGTGTCTCCTAATACTCAATAGGTCTCACACTCCTTATTCATATCAGTTGTGCTAAGGGAAGGTTTGAGCCACTTCCAGGGGTTGATAGGCAGGACGTAGACCCAAATCAAACAAACAGCAGCTCCTACGGGGGTAGTGCTACACGTGGGGGCTCGTCCGGGATATTCTACGGTTCTGCAATCAACTTTCCCCCTAGACAGAACCCTTACAGCACAGAAATGGACCCTGCTGCCGTAGCCCGGTGGTGCAGGGATGAAGGCATCCTACCCGGAAATGGCCTGGTGGTTGAAATCCAGAGAGAGGCCTGGGTAGAGGAGCAGCTAACTCCAGTCTTGAGAGCATTGTCCACGGACAGGAAGCCATGGGTGATTGACATAAAGACAGATACTGTAAATCCCCACACCTATGCATTATGTGAGTGGAGGAACGGAATCTCTGACTACTTCAAGGGTGCCAGCATAAAAACTACAAACCAAGTAGAACTCCTCCTGATACACCCAGAAGAGAATAAAGATGGCCCCACATCCACTACTTCAGGAGCCCCCAGCACAGGAGGGAGCGCCCAACAAAAGGGTCCCGGTTCACCACCATTGACCACCCTTAGCTCAGAATTGTGCGCTGTCCTGGGGGAGATTGTGACCAAGTGTAAAAAGGACCCTCCAGACTACCTGATGTCAGGATACAGGAAACTCAGGACCTTTTCTGGGAAGAAACCTGTACCTTCAGTGGAAGATGGATTTGAAGAGTGGCTAGATGGCGCCACTCAGGCCCTAGAAGAATGGGAGGTGCCAGAACAACAAAAAAAACAACGGATTGTGGAAAGCTTAAAGGGGCCTGCTCTGGAGGCCATACGTAACCTCAAGTTAAGCAAGAAGGACTGCAATGCACAGGATTATCTGGATATTCTGCAGAATGTGTTCGGCGGGACGGAAAACGTCACTGAACTCACTTACCAGCTGGGGCATTGCTACCAAAAAGAGGGAGAGAAGCTGTCAGAATTCATAGGACGCCTGGATAAGATCCTGCATCGGATCCTACTGAAGAAAGGGATCGATCCAAGAAAAGTGGATGAGGCCCGTGCCCAGCAGGTGTTGAGGGGAGCTCAACCCTTGGACCCCATCGCATTATTGCTACGCACCCGGCGGGACGGGAGCAGCCTGGAATACCCCGACTTGATCCGGATAGTCAGGGAGGAGGAGGCCATGTTGGAAGACAAAAGGAGGAGTCAACACACCGAACCAACTGCCCGAGTCAGAATGTTAAGTGCAGAAGAAGGTGATTCAGAAGTTGAACTCCTAAAGACCCAGGTGTCACAACTAGTAGAAATGGTGTCCATGCTGACTAGTCAGGCCTCTGTGCCACACAACAAGAACACGTCAGAGGAACCAAAAAAACCTCCTAGCTCCAATATGGAACTAGTACAGAAGCCTAAGAGATTGATAACATGCTTCAATTGTGGGGGAATCGGGCATGTTAGAGCAGTGTGTCCCAGCCCAGATGAAGTTGCATCCAGACATCGCAAGCCGGCGGAAAACTTCAGAGGGCCCCGGTGAAGGAGTCAGCCGGGCGCCCACCAGTTTCCACGAACTCCTTCAAGAAGTCCAATGATCCAAAACATCAGAGTCAGGGACCTAAACCTCTGCCAATTAGGCCCCGTCCCACAAGTCAGGCTGCTGTTGAACAGAAGGCCAGTGCACACCAGACCCAGAAGGGACTGAGACCCACCGGAAACTCAAGAAAAAAAGAAGTGAGGGTACAGGTAACTGAACCCAGCAAGACGTCTGTGTTGAAGGAGTTCCCTGCCAAGTTAGTGGGGCCTTCTCCAGTAGTCTCCATACAAGTAGAAGGGATCTACACCAAGGCTCTTCTTGACACTGGGGCTCAAGTGACTCTTCTGTATAGGGATTTCTATGATAAACATCTTAAACATCTGCCCCTACAGAAATTAGAGGAACTGGAAATATGGGGTATTGGAACTCAGAGCTTTCCCTATGACGGTTACCTGCCAATCAAGTTGACTTTTGATCCCTCAGGGGCTGGGGAGACAGAGACCTTCGATACTCTGGCAGTAGTGTGCCCTCGCCCACCAGGGGCCAGCAAGAGCTCACTCATCATAGGGACCAACACTGATCTAGTCAGGCGACTGCTGACACCGTTGGCCCAACAGGAAGAAGCCCCGACCACAAGAGTCCACCCCATGTTAAGGCAAGCCTACCAGCGCCTGGTACTGGAGCAGAAGGCCCCGGCTGAGGGAGTTGGCAAGATTTGGAAGCTAGACAAGACGGAGAAGGTATTACAACCGGGAGAGGTGACTTGCCTGAGGGCTTCTGTCAAGCTCACATGGAAACAGCCAGGCCCCTTCATTGTCTTCGAACCAGGCCCACAGGAAAGACAGAAAGGGATTGAAGTAATCCCCGAAGTGATCCCATTGAAGGCCCTACAGAAAAGCCATGGGAGGGTTTCAGTGAGTATAAGGAACACTGCTAATACACCAGTGAAGGTGCCGGCCAGAATGCTGTTGGGCCAGGTGAATCCAGCCACCCCCATTGCCCTGTGTGAATTGAAGAAAGAAGAAAGGGGTGAAGTCACCATAGAGAAGCTCTGTTCTGAAGACACGGCCCTCCCACCAGAATGGAGAAAAAGGGCCAAAGCTCAACTTGCAAGGTGGGAAAAGATCTTCTCTAAAGATGAGTTCGATGTTGGGTGCGCAAGGAGTGCCACTCACAAGATACGCTTACAAGAAGATAAGCCCTTTAGAGAGAGAGTTCGACGGGTCCCACTGGGTGACTTAGAAGACTTGCAGGAACAGTTGGCTGAGCTGAAGAGGACGGGGATTATTCGAGAATCCAGGAGCCCTTACGCTTCTCCAATAGTGGTAGTCCGAAAGAAGAACGGGTCGCTGAGACTGTGTATCGACTACAGAACACTAAACAGAAGGACCATCCCAGATCAATACACCACTACCCGAATTGAAGACGCCCTGCAGAGTCTGTCAGGGGCCAAGTGGTTCAGTGTAATGGATCTAAAAAGTGGATATTACCAAATCCCCATGCACCCTGAGGATCGGGAGAAGACAGCCTTCATCACCCCTGTGGGGTTCTTTGAGTTCAACCGTATGCCTCAAGGGTTATCAGGAGCCCCCGCCACTTTCCAAAGGCTAATGGAGAGAACCGTCGGGGACATGAATCTAATAGAGGTACTGGTATATTTGGACGACGTCATCGTGTTCGGGAGAACCCTAGAAGAGCATGAAGAGAGACTGGAGAAGGTCCTGAAGAGGCTCAGTGAAGAGGGCCTGAAACTCTCCCCAGAGAAGTGTCAATTTTACCAGTCCTCAGTCCATTACCTGGGCCATATCGTTTCTGCAGAAGGGGTGGCCACGGACCCAGAGAAGCTGGATGCCGTCACCTCTTGGCCGAGACCTACCAACGTGACTGAGCTTCGGTCATTCCTGGGGTTCTGTTCTTACTACAGAAGATTTGTAGAAGGATTCACCAAGATTGCCAGACCCCTGAACGAGTTACTCAGAAACGAAGGGGAAGATGATGTTCCAGAGCTGGTCAAACCAGTGAAACTCACCATGGGACCCCGAAGGCCCAAAGAGTCGATTCAAGACCAGTGGACAGGGGAGTGCGAGGAAGCCTTCCAGATGTTAAAGAAGAGTCTTACCACTGCACCAGTCCTGGCCTATGCTGATCCAAAGAAGCCTTATGAACTGCATGTAGATGCCAGCCGAGATGGGCTGGGTGGGGTGCTGTACCAGGAACATGATGGTTACCTAAGACCCGTCGCATATGTGAGCAGGAGTCTGATACCTGCTGAGAAGAATTACCCCACCCACAAGCTTGAATTCCTGGCCTTAAAATGGGCAGTGGTAGACAAACTGAGAGACTACCTATATGGGGCGGAGTTTGTGGTAAAGACAGATAATAACCCGCTCACCTACCTTCTGACCACTGCCAAGTTGGATGCAACGGGACACCGGTGGTTGGCTGCCCTTTCAAGCTTCACCTTCAGCTTGAAGTACCGACCCGGAGTGGGAAATAGGGATGCAGATGCCCTGTCCAGGAGGTCTCATGCCCCCACTGACCCTACCGAAGAATGGGCCCAACTAGACCCAGAGGGAGTGCGAGCCCTATATCAGGGGACAGAACTTCAAGCCAGAGGTCGGTCAAGAGCCGAAGAAATTGGGGTCTCAGCTGTTGGAGTACCGAAGTGCTATTGCAGTGTGACCCAAGTCGAAGGGGAGGGCTTGCCCAAGCTGACAAAAAGGGATTTGAGAAAGGAGCAAGAAGAAGACTCTTTAGGGAAACTCCTGATAAAGGCCCTGGAAAGCCAGCGTCCCGAGATGCTTGAAACAGACTCCCCAAGAGAAGCCCGATTGTTGCGCAGGGAGTGGGATCGGCTACACATACGTCAAGGGGTGGTCTACCGAAGGGGCCCCTCTGACGACTCAGAAGAGAAGTGGCAGCTGTTTCTACCAGCCAAATATCGAGAAGCGCTCCTAGCTGCCCTCCATGACAACCATGGTCACCTAGGGTCCGAACGGACTTTTCACCGTGTACAGGATAGGTTCTATTGGCCCTGCATGCGGGCTGAAGTGGAAGGATATTGCCATTCCTGTGTCCGATGCATTCAAAGGAAGACCTTGCCACGTCAAGCAGCCCCAATGGGCCATCTGCAAAGTCAGGGACCTATGGAACTGGTGTGCATTGACTTCCTTTGCCTGGAGCCTGATCTGAGTGGTCAAGGGAATGTCTTGGTGATAACAGATCACTTTACCAGATATGCTCAAGCATTCCCAACAAAAGACCAGAAGGCCTCAACAGTAGCCAAAGTACTGGTAGAAAAATTATTTGTGCACTATGGTCTACCCCAACGCCTTCATTCAGATCAGGGCAGAGACTTTGAAAGCAAATTAATAAAGAAGTTATTAGACCTGTTAGGCATCCAGAAGACCAGGACAACCCCTTATCACCCACAAGGAGATGCTCAGCCTGAACGGTTTAACCGGACTCTCTTGGATATGTTGGGGACTCTGAGTTCAGAGAAAAAGCAGCATTGGAGCAAGCATGTAGCTGCCATAGTGCATGCCTACAATAGCACTGCCAGTGATGTCACTGGGTATTCCCCATACCGTTTGATGTTCGGGCGGGAGGCTCGGTTGCCAGTGGACTTGGCCTTTGGCATATCGCTGGATCATACCTCAGCAGCATCCCACAAGGGGTATGTAGACCGATTGAGAAAGAGTCTGAAGACAGCTTTTGAAAAGGCCCAAGCAGCATCTGACCAACGGGGGCTGAGAAATAAAAGAAACTTTGACCTAAGAGTCAGAATTCAAGATTTACAGCCAGGAGATAGAGTGCTGTTGAGGAACTTGGGAATTCCGGGAAAACATAAGTTGGCTGACCGTTGGAAATCCCAACCTTATGTTATCTGCAAGAAGCTGGAAAACCTTCCTGTGTACCAAATTAGGCCAGAAGGAAGCATGGGACCGTTAAAGACCTGGCACAGGAATCACTTGTTGCCCCTCTCCGAGGCAGTTCGCATGCCTCCTGCATCTGACTCACAAGAAACCCCTTCAACTTCTCAAGGTTCCAGACCCATCACCCGATCTCAAACAGTGCTTCCAGATGTGAGAGATGGAGACTCTGACAATGAAGGTCAAGAGGAAGAAGAAGCAGAATCTGACTGGTTGTGGTCATCTCAATTGCCAGAACCCATGACCACCTCCCAAATCTCACCCAAAACAGTTGACAATGGAACTCTTCGGGCAGAAGCTCCTGAATTCGTGCCTTCGAACATTCTCATTGAGGAGGTAGCTGATGACGCAGGCTCTTTGTCAATGGAAGACCCAGAAGAAGGGTCGTTGTCTCTATCTGAAGTTCTGGAGCCCAACATGCCTGAACTAGATGAGGAAGCCCCTGAAGAGCTTCTAGAAACAGCCAGCCCCAATGTCCTTGAGAATATGATACCTAAAGAGCAGAGGGAAAGAAGAGTAATTCACCCCCCAAAAAGACTGACGTACGACCAATTGGGTGAATGCTCTGAGGAGGCCATCATCACTTCTAAGAGAACCATTGATCAGTCTAGCTCTTCCATTCCAGATTCAGATTCAGTGGAAGACAACCCCAGCTCCCTCCCTAGCACATCTGAAACAGACACCCAAGTGTCGGTGGTCCGTATACAGGACAACCTCCCTCCTTGTGATAATTGGTGGGAGGTTCCTCTGTCGGCTCTGTGTTATGATATGAGCTGTTTAAGTTTAAATCCTGCTTATGAAAAGGCAAGTTGTTTATTGTCATGCATAAACTAACAAATTTCCCTGCAGGTATTGCCAAAGTATGTGTTAGGTTACATACTGTTGTCCTCTTTGTGGACCAAAGACTTTAAGTGGGGGGAGTGTGTAGCAGGATGTCCATATGTAAGAAGGAATCCGGCTCCCTCCGGTGGTATAAGTGTTACAATGCAACTAATGCACTTTGGGACAGATATCAGCTAGGAGAAAAGACTTTGTTGCTTTTAGTAAAAGACAGACTACATTACCCAGGGTGCATTGCAACACCGCAAAGCATTCTGGGCAGACTACTTAAACCAGGGGAGGGGCCAGCGTCTCTCTCTCTGGATCCAGCTCTCAATCAAGCAGGAAGTTGGCACGGAGGCCTGCTTCCTAAGGATTAGGCCAGAAGCCTGGGCCTAAATTACGGGAGTGCCTGAGTGATTTCCAGCAGAGGATCGTCCACAGCGTCCTGTGATTGCCCAGCAGAGACCGGAGTCGTCCATCACCATATGCTGTTAGTGACGGTCGGAGTCCGGAGACTGCAGCTGAAGCAGAAGCGTGGAGATCGAGTGACCGGGACAAGCCAGAGGAGACTATCTGAAAGTCGGGCCTGTTTGGTGAGAAGGGCACCTGCCCAGAATTGACTACTACCTTAGAGGAAAGTGATTTAGTTAGTGCCAGCCACACTTCACCTATCACGCCACAGCTTGCGGCCTAGTGTATCTCACTGGAGACTATGTGATCAGAGATTGGTGCATCCGTCATTAGTGGGTGGCAGGCACACGAGTACTCAGGTATATTGCGGATAATTACAGCATCTTGTTGAAACCCTGTGGATTACAATTTAACTTGTGCACCGACGGTGGCTAGCGAAGACTTCATTGGAGAAAGGAACTTTGAGTGGGACGCAGATAGGCCTTGCTTACCTATTATAGGGAATGAACACGTGCAAGGTATTGCAACAAAGGGGGAGCTCGCGAGCAACCAGTTAGCCGTGCAGAGACACATATAGATACATGTACATATATATAGCTGATGTTATTTCCTGTTATTACCTAATCTCAGTGATACCTATCCTTATTGGTTTATTGACTCTGCAATGCGCATGCAGAGTCAACTGTGTGTATTAATGTGATTCTTTACCCTTCCCTTTTATACTGAGTAAAGGTACCTTTGATTAAGCATATAACTTGTGTGAAGTATCTCTGTCACTTAGAAGGACTAGTGACCAGCAAAGGTAATAACATTTACAGGTTATTGTGTGATGTATGCAGGATTGTGTCTCCTAATACTCAATAGGTCTCACACTCCTTATTCATATCAGTTGTGCTAAGGGAAGGTCTGAGCCACTTCCAGGGGTTGATAGGCAGGACGTAGACCCAAATCAAACAAACAGCAGCTCCTACGGGGGTAGTGCTACATTTGATATTACCACATTTAGCGATTTATAGGTTGGGTTTTTGGCCTATTTTTATATATTAATTTTCTGGTGTTTGTTCACTTATTTGATTAGCGTGACTTTAATATTTTTATCACTCCTATGTACATGATTATATCTCATGTTTGCGTCGCTGCTTTTTTCTTCACAGTTCTTTCATAGTTATATGTAGCGTGGTATACCACTTCCATTTATATTCTATGCAGAATGCCCTAATCACAGCAATTGAAGACTCACATATGGGTTATAAATACCAGACTATTTCGTTCAAAATTGGGTAGGTAACAAGCAACCCTGCTGTGGAAGAAACTGTTACATTGTAGGCTGGCCCACCCCTGGTACATTGTACATTGGGGTTTTTTCTTTTTTTTTATCACACTTTTTTAATCTAGCCATGCTGACTCTCATTACTACTAAGACTAAAGCCTCGTACACACGACCGAGAATCTCGTCAGGAAAAAACACGTAGTTTTTCTTGACGAGATTCTTGGACAAGAAACTTGTCCTGGCCGAGTGTACAGACGCTCGATTCAAAGAACCCGCGGTTCTTTGAATGGAGCGAATGCGGTGACGTCATCGACTACGACGAGCATGCGCTCGTCACATTTGATGCCGTCGCCGCCATCTTGCTACACCCTAACTATGCCTAGGAAGCTACCGCGCATGCGTCAAAGTCATTTCGAGCATGCGCGGGCTTCCCGGAGGACAGGTAAGTGTACACACACACACTTTTCTCGTCGAGAAACAGGCTGACGAAAATCTCGACGAGAAAATAGAGAGCAGGTTCTCTATTTTTCTCGTCGAGATTCTTGTCGGTTTTCTTGACGAGAAACCTGATAGCCGCGTACACACGACCGATTTACTCGGCAAGAAAGCTCTGCCAGCAAGTTTCTTGTCATTTTTCGACAAGAAACTCGGTCGTGTGTACGAGGCTTTACACTAGCAATCATGTTATGTTGCTCCCTTGATGAGGGTCTTTGGCCAAAACACTGAAGACTCTCTCTCCAGTGAGGAAGTAATGTCATTAGAACAAAATATTCTGTTTAGAGATCCTGTTGGTGGCTAGTTGTCTTCAGCAATAGAATCACTATCGTTGCGTAGCCCCTCTTCGCACCTAAGGACCCTTTTGATCAGTATTTAATACATGAGACATTCAGGCAGTCCTACCCCATTCTCCTTTAACTCCCATATAAGATCTATCTGCAGTTCTCTTGAGTTTTAACAAATGAAAGTACAGTTCATTTAAAATGTTATAAGAACAATTTCAAACATTTAAATAATCATTTTAATTAAGAACATTTTCCTACTGCCAATACTGAAGTAAATCTTCAGAGAAATATCATTAGTAATAAGTAATTATCAATAATAAAAAGGTTATTTAAAACGTTTCAAATATTTTTTTTTGTACAACTCAATCTGATCAACAGTGCTTGCCAAATATATTATTATCATTATACAGGATTTATATAGTGCCAAATAAATAAATATATATATATATATATATATATATATATATATATATATACATACATACACACAGATGTAGCACATGGACCCTTTTCTCCTGCCTACCTTCACTTTGCAGGGATAAATGCACACCGTGCCACATGCCCGTATCCTCCTGGTATAAGAGGTTAAGCGGTGTTCTTACAATTTTGGGTCCTTCAGCGAGTTACCTCCCGTCCATTGGTTCTCGTCCCCAGAATATAGGGAAAAGTCTGTTCTTTTCCCCGAAAGAAGGCCAATGTCCAGACAGTGTTTAAACTCCAAACAGACGAGTTTATTTTATCTTGCTTGAAACAGATTTGGGAATAGGTTGAAGATAGCAACAAAAGCAGGTAGGAAGACAGGTTCAGGCACGCGGCACCCAGTTACCCTATTCTTCACTCAAGCCTGAGTGTGAATTGCTCACCCGGATAGATCCCTCTCACAGTTCTAGCAGCCGGAGTGAAGCACGAACAGTTTCTTTAATTTAGTCCCCTTCACGGACAAGTCCAAGAGATCCTCTGCCACAGAATCCTTTAGTTACTGAATTAGAACTTTGAAACCCCCATAGATTAGTAGAGACCATAGGTGCCAATGGGACACACTACAGGAGCTTTACTGCAACTCACGAATCCTTCCCTCTGATAGGCATCCAGGCCTCTCTTTCACCGTGAATTCCTTCACCGATCCATCGGAAAGGTCCTCCCCCGGTTTCCTCTCCTTCAGAGCGGGCCACCCTCCCACGGGTTCCCTGGGACTCCAGTGTGTTGGCTGTAGACCCAGTTGAAGGTACTGGGCCTACCTGGAACTCTGCAGCCTCGGGCTAAAGGTGCCCAAGACTCCTCGGCCAATTCACGCACCCCAGGCCAGCAAGGCCAACGGGCGCGACTTCGCCACCAGGGGTCCTCCTTGGAATCCCCCCGTCACACCACCCCAATGGGGCACACTCCTCCTTAGATCATGGCGTCTGCCCTTTATGTACCCTCTCCCGGCATGCACAGCAGGCCGAACCCGCCCACCCACCGCACGGTAGCCGAGAGAGGACACCCAATCACACCACAATGCCACCCGCAGTTCAACCCAAGACCTGGGCAACAGCGCCACCACAGGCCCAAGGGAACTATACACCAGGCAACAACATGGCAGAGCAGAGTCCATATTAAACAGAATTGTAGAATCTGAGCCATACTATTGCTTAGGATGCCCCTAAATTTACAGCATAGCGACCCCATTTTTGGGGGATCCGCTACACACATATACAATGCTGTGAAAAAGTATTTGCCCCCTTTCTGATCTTTTATTTTTTTGCATATTTGCCACAGTTAAATTACTCAGATCATAAAAACAAATTGTATTATTACACAAAGATAACCCAGGTAAAAACAAAATGCAATTTTTAAATGATGGTTTCATTTATTAAGGCAAAAAAGCTGTCCAAACCTGCCTGGCTACATGTGAAAAATTAATTGCCTCCTAAACCTAATAACTGCAATCAAGCGTTTGCGATAACTGGCAATGAGTTTTTGTTACATTGCTGAGGAGCAATTTTGGCCCACTCTTCTTTGCAGAATTGTTTTAATTCAGCCACATTGGAGGGTTTTCCAGCATGAATGGCCTGTGTAAGGTCGTGATACAGCATCTCAATTGGATTTACTGTAAGTCCGGGCTTTGACTAGGCCACTCCAAAACCTAAATATTGCTTTGTTTGAACCATTTGGAGGTGGACTTGCTGTTGTGTTTCGGATAATTGTCCTGCTGCATAACCCAAGTGCACTTGAGCTTGAGGTCTCGGACTGATGGCCGGACATTCTCCTTTAGGATTTTCTGGTAAAGCTCAGAATTCATGGTTCCATCAATTATGGTAAGTCGTCCAGGTCCTGAAGCTGCAAATCAGCCCCAGACCATCACGCTACCACCACCATGTCTGACTGTTGGTATGATGTTCTTGTTATGAAATGTTGCATTAGATTTATGCCAGATGTAACGGGACGCACACCTTCCAAAAAAGCTACATTTTTGTCTCATCAGTCCACAGAATATTTGCCTAAAAGTCTTGGGGATAATCAAGATGTTTTTTGGTAAATGTGAGATGAGGCTTTGTGTTCTTTTTGGTCAGTAGTGGCTTTGGCCTTGGAACTGTCCCATGGATGCCATTTTTGCCCAGTCTCTTTCTTATTGTTAAAACATGAACACTGATCCTACCTGAGGCAAGTGAGACCTGCAGTTCTTTAGATCTTGTTCTGGGTTCTTTTATGACCTCCTGGATGAGTCGTCGTCATGCTCTTGGAGTCGTTTTTGTAGGCCGGCCACTCCTGGGAAGGCTCACCACTGTTCCAAGTTATCTCCATTTGTGGATAATGGCTCTCCCCGTGGTTCACTGGAGTTCCAAAGCCTTAGAAATGGCTTTGAAACCCTTCCTAGACCGATACATGTTTGTTTCTAATCTATTCTTGAATTTTTTTAGATTGTGGTATAATGTGTGGCTTTTTGTGATCTGTTAGCGTGCTTCACTTTGTCAGACAGCTTCTATTTATGTGATTTCTTGATTTCTGGCAGTAATCGGGCCTGGCTGTGGCAAGTGAAATTTAACTCAGCTTTCCAAAAAATTGTGGTTAATCACAATTCATTCATGATTCAGCATGGAAGGGGGCAATTACTTTTTTACATATGGCCAGGCAGTTTTGAACATTTTTTTTCCCTTATTAAATGAAATAATAATTTAAAAACTGCATCTTGGATTTACTTGAAGTTATCGTTGTGTAATATTAAAATTAGTTTGATGATCTGAATCATTTAAGTGTGAGAACTATGCAAAAAAGAGGGCAAATACTTTTTCACAGCATATATATATATTTATATTAGGGTTGTCCCGATACCACTTTTTTAAGACCGAGTACACGTACCAATACTTTTTTTCAAGTACTCGCCGATACCGAATACCGATACTTTTTTTTAATCTCATGTGTCAGTATTTTTTTTTATATATATATTTTTTACTATTTTATTTATTTATTTATTTATTTTTTACAATTAATTTTTATTTTATTTTTATTTTATTCTTTTTTATTTTATCAGCCATGTTGGGGGGCTTTGGTGAGATATCAGGGATCTTAACAGACCTCTGACATCTCCCCTTTGAGACAGGGAAAGGGACTAGGGACACAGATTCCCCAGTCCCTTTCTCAGTAGCCTCAGCTGCGCTGAAAATGAATGGAGAGAAGACAGCGGCTCCTTTCCATTCATAAACTGAAACATTGTAAACACAGTTTACGATGTTTCAGTTATGTGAATGGACAGAGTCAGTGATCACTGACTCTGCACATTCCGACAAGTAAGGAGCCGGATTTACCGGCTCCTACCTCTGCTCTCCATCCTGACAGATTGAGGGGGTGGAGGAGGAGCACAGAGGGGGGCGGCAGCACGGAGGGGGACACAGAGGGGGGCAGCAGCATGGAGGGAGATGGCAGCATGAAGGGGAACGGCGGCATGGAGGGGCCACGGAGGGGGACGGCGGCATGAAGGGGAACGGCGGCATGAAGGGGGCCACGGAGGGGGACGACGGCATGAAGGGGAACGCCGGCATGGAGGTGGACACGGAGGGAGAGAGCAGCATGGAGGGGAACACGGAGGGAGGGAGACAGCAGCAAAATGGAGGGGGCTGGAGGAGGATACGGGGACAATCAGCGGTGATCGTGTGTGGGGGAGTTACAAGCACCGATCACCGCTGATTTTAAAGCAACTGAAAGCCGCGCGGGGGGGAGAGAGAAGCGGATAAACAGCTGTCAAACTTTTAAATCTTTACAGCGGTGATCGGTGCTTGTAACACCCCCACACACGATCACCGCTGACTGTACAAGTATCGGATCAGGCATCGGGAACATTTGCCCGAGTACAAGTACTCAGGCAAATGCTCGGTATCGGTACCGATACCGATACTAGTATTGGTATCGGGACAACCCTAATTTATATTTATATATATATATATATATATATATATATATATATATATATATATATACACACACAATGGAACCTCGGATTACGAACCTAATCCGTTCCAGGAGAATGCTTGTAATCCAAAGTACTCGCATATCAAAGCGTGTTTCCCCAATGAAGTCAATGGAAACGAAAATAATTTGTTCCGCATTGACTTTTATGGGATGCAATACCACATGCGGCCAGAGGTGGGGGGCGCCGGAGAGCCTCGGAAACGGCTGAAAAGGCCCGAAGACACTTTGGCTGACCTCGGCAAACCTCAGAAAGACTTCCTACCCGAGATTTGCTGAGGTCAGCCGTGCTGTCCTCAGGCCTTTCCGTGCATTTCCGAACGGCGGCAATCGGCTGCGATCGGCGACGTTCGGCTCTGCTAGGCTCCGGCACCCCCCACCCACCTCCGGCCAAAAGCGGTACTGCACACCACTTTGGCCTGAATCGTGCTCGTTTTGCGAGACAACACTCGCAAACCGAGTCATGATTTTTTTAATATACAGTGCTTGTATTGCGAAACGCTCGTTAACCACGTTACTCGCAATCTGAGGTTCCACTGTATATACTGTATATTCTTTGTAACAGTGCCCTACATAAAATTCATAATAAAGCTTAAATAAATGAAATATTGTGCAAATATACAGCCTAAATTTTGTATATCTGTATAAACATCCTCTCTCCCAATCACAGAGCAGCAGCTGAAACTCTGATTTCTAATACAATCACCAATGCCTGGAAAAGAATAGCTGTGCTTGTAAAAATTTGAAATGCAGCTCCAACACAGAGAGCTGCAAAGAATAATCTGATCAATGGTAAATGTTCAACATAAGAAGTTACACCTGCACTCAGATGCACCATCTCAACTTGCTAGACCGCTCCACTGGTCTCCAAAAATCCTTCTCAGTCAATAGGTACTGTGAGGGGGCTAGCTCGGCAGCGGGTATGTGTGACCCCCGGGATGGGCTCCCCACCCAAAAACAGGCCCAGCAGACGGAGGTTGTGGTTTTCAAAATCAAAAAGGTGCGGTTTATTTTCTATTTACAGTGACAAAAACACAGCAAGGCAAAAAAAAACAAACACAAAATAAATCCTGGTCAACTTGACCTCTGACTAAACTTACAGGTTTCCTAACTAACGACTGGGATCAGCCTAGTGCTGTCCTAGTCCCTGGTTTTAAATGTCCAAGCAAAATATAGCCACACAGGCTTTCTCTCACCGCACAGGGGTTCACTCTCCCTAGACAGTCCACACAGGTCTGCTTCCAGGCATGAGCTAACATCTAATGAATCTGGGAGTTTCTTATAGAGGCCTAAATGAGCTGACAAGGTTCAGCTGGTCTCATCAACTCCCTGTCTGCACGACGCCCAGCCCTCTCCCTAGAGGTATGAGTCATCAATGAGCCCACTAGTCTCAGCTGGGCTTATACAACTCTCCACCTAGCTGTATAAATCGGCGTAAAGCCTGAATCTGGGCGAAATATATCTACCCCCCTGGATGCAACCAGGTGACTTTACCTTCCTGCTGTCACATACCCCCCCCTCTTGTTTTAACCTCGGGGTTGGAACACCAGCAATCAGGCATTCATGTACTCGAGACAAAGCATCCACATTCCCCATTTGAACGCCAGGGCGATGCTTTACTGTGAAGTTGAATTCCTGGAGGGCCAGGAACCACCTATTCACTCTTCTATTTGTTTCCTTGTTTTGAGCCATCCACTTTAACGGAGCGTGATCCGTAACCATGTCAAAGTGCCTACCTAGCAGGTAGTACCGAAGGGAATCTAGAGCCCACTTCACCGCTAAACACTCCTTTTCAACGGTGGCGTAATTTACCTCATGGGACTTCAACTTCCTGCTGAGGTAAATGACTGGGTGCTCTTCCCCGTTCCAGACCTGGGACAATACTGCTCCTAACCCCACATCTGACGCATCACTTTGTACGACAAAGTCTTTAGAGAAGTCGGGTGAGTACAACACTGGCTGGCTACATAAGGCTTGTTTCAAGAATTGGAATGCTGCCTCAGCCTCGGGGGTCCATTTAATCATGACCGACCCTTTCCCCTTCGTCAGGTTGGTTAGGGGCACAGCCTTAGAAGCAAAGTGGGGAATGAATCGCCGATAATACCCAGCGATTCCCAGAAAGGCTCGTACCTGCTTCTTGCTGTTGGGACGTGGCCAACTCTGGATGGCCTCGACTTTGTTGAGTTGGGGTTTTATTACTCCCCTCCCAATGGTGTACCCAAGATATTTGGCCTCCTCCTGCCCAATGGTACACTTCTTGGGGTTAGCCGTAAACCCTGCTTCCCGAACAGAGTCCAGGACTGCTTGCACTTTTGGCAGATGTGAGGCCCAATCTGTGCTATGGACAATTACGTCATCCAGGTAAGCCGCAGCATACTTCCGATGGGGCCTCAGCATCTGGTCCATTTTCCGCTGGAATGTGGCCGGCGCATTCTGTAACCCGAACGGCATTCTTTTATATTGGAACGCCCCGTCTGGGGTTACAAATGCGGTTTTCTCTTTGGCTGACTTGGCCAGGGGGATTTGCCAATACCCTTTTGTGAGGTCAAGAGTCGTCATGTATCGGGCTGTTCCCAGCCGGTCGATCAACTCATCTATACGTGGCATGGGGTAGGTGTCAAATTTTGTAACTTTGTTCAACTGACGAAAATCGTTACAAAATCGCCAGCTCCCATCCGGTTTAGGCACCAACACAATGGGACTAGACCAATCACTTTGGGACTCCTCTATCACCCCTAAGTTCAGCATTTTCTGTACTTCCTCCCGTATTGCCTCCCGTCGGGCCTCTGGGATCCGATAGGGTTTTAACTTCACCCTTTCACCGGGCGGGGTAATAATGTCATGCTCTACCCCAGATGTTTGTCCCGGCAGCTCAGAGAATACCTCCTTGTTGCGAAGCACAAACTCCTTAACCTCCTGTTGTTGGGGTTGTGACAAGGTGGCTGCGATTCCAACCTCAGGAATCACGCAACCAGTTTGAGCTGGTGACCAAGTGTCTGCGACTAGGGACTCTCTATCCCTCCAGGCTTTCAACAGATTAACGTGATAGATCTGTTCGGGCTTTCGCCTTCCTGGTTGTCTGACCTTGTAATTCACTTCGCTCACTTTTTCCATTATCTCGTAGGGGCCTTGCCATTTGGCAAGGAATTTACTTTCAACCGTAGGGACAAGTACCAATATCCTATCCCCCGGGGAAAAGGTACGGGTCTTGGCTCCACGGTTGTACACTCTCTGCTGTGCCAACTGCGCTTGGGCCAAATGTTCCTTCACGATGGGCATTACCTGTGCAATTCGATCTTGCATCAGGGCGACATGCTCAATCACACTCCTGTGGGGAGAACTCTCACTTTCCCAAGTTTCCTTGGCAATATCCAACAGCCCTCTTGGGTGTCTCCCATACAGTAACTCAAAGGGGGAGAATCCCGTAGAGGATTGGGGCACCTCCCTAATAGCAAACATCAAATAAGGAAGTAGACAGTCCCAATCCTTTCCATCCCTATCCACCACTTTCTTCAACATTTGTTTTAGGGTTTTGTTGAATCTTTCAACCAGCCCATCGGTTTGGGGGTGATACACAGATGTACGTAATTGCGTCACTTTGAACAATTTACACAGCTCCTTCATAACCCGGGACATAAAGGGTGTACCTTGGTCCGTAAGCAGTTCTTTACAAATACCCACCCGGCTAAAAACAAGAGATAGCTCTTTGGCTATGGTTTTGGCCGAGGTATTTCTGAGAGGGATCGCTTCTGGATAACGGGTGGCATAGTCCATTATAACCAATATGTACTGGTGCCCCCTAGCGGACTTGATTATAGGACCTACCAAATCCATTGCGATTCTCTCAAACGGGACCTCAATGATGGGTAGAGGGACCAGCGGGCTACGGAAGTGTGGCATCGGGGCCGACCTCTGACACACAGGGCAGGAGGAACAATAATTTTCTATGTCCTTCATCACCCCAGGCCAATAGAATCTCTGTAATACCCTCTCTCGGGTTTTCTCTGTCCCCAGATGACCTCCAAGAATGTGCCCATGGGCCAACTCCAACACCAACTTCCTGTAAGGTTTGGGCACCACCAGCTGCTCAACGGTTTCTTCTGCCCTTTTTGCCACCCGATACAGTAGGTCCTTCTCTACGCTGAAGTATGGGTAAGTGCAGGTATTATCTGGGTTCACTAACTCGCCATCTATTTTCACTACGTTTTCCCGTGCCTTTATTAGGGCGGGGTCTTTCAACTGTTCTGTGGCAAAGTTTTCCCTGTGAACCTCAAGATCAGAAAACTCCACAGACGGTAGGTTTTCGTCTGAGGAGGTGGGCTCCTCTCCAGTTTCTTGAGTCTCCCCTGCCAATACTGACAAGGGAAATTCGGGAGAGTCCTCACCACTCTCAGAGGAGTTCTGGCTATCATATTCCTGGTACATAGGGGCACCAGTGGGGGGCTCATGATCATCCCACAGTTCCCAGAACTTCGGAAAATCCCTTCCCACAATGGCGTCATGCGGTAACTGAGACACTAAGCCCACTGGATGAGAAAGGGTACCTTTGGGGGTCTCGAAACACACTGTAGTCACTGGATACTCTCGGGTGTCCCCATGCACACAAATAACGGCTACCTTGCTATTCCCAGAGACCTCTGTTTTAACTAACTCAGCCTTTATCAGGGTCACAAGGCTACCTGAATCCAGCAATACCACAACATTTCTACCATTAATACACATTTTGCATAAATGTTTCTCAGTTCCCCGAATGGCAGTGCATGCGACTGTCGCACACAGCGACTGACGTCTGCCCGTCAGAAAGTCACACTGCATGGGTTCCTCCAAAACCGGGCAATTTGCTGCAATATGTCCCGCTTGCCGGCAGCGGTAGCAAATGATCCTTCTTGCCGCCTCTTGAGCCGCTGATTTCCCAGGCTGTTCTCGCCAAACTTGGGGTAGAGCTCCCACCCTCTCACTCTCTCCACCCTTACCCCTTGGAATCATCTTATCCGCCCCTGGGGATGGTCTGGTCTTAGGGTGGAAAGTCCGAGTGTCTCTGGAAGAGGCCGTCAGGTTCTCTGTAGCCAAGTATTTCTCCACACGATCCACAAGACCATCGGCCGTCTCTGGGTCTCCATGGCTTACCCACTTTTGGATGGCAGTAGGAAGAGCTCTCAAAAACCGATCCATTACAACACGTTCCACAATCTTTGGTGCGGACAAAGTCTCTGGCTGTAGCCACTTTCTGCTCAGGTGAATGAGATCATACATTTGAGACCTGGGGGGTTTTCCAAGCTGGAAAGTCCAGTTATGCACACGCTGAGCCCGGACAGCCAGGGTGACACCCAGCCTTGCCAATATTTCAGCTTTTAGCATCACATAGTCTTTTGCTTGGTCAGGCTCTAGGTCATAGTAAGCTTTCTGCGATTCACCCGTTAACAGAGGAGCCACCAGTCCAGCCCACTGCTCCTCAGGCCACTTTTCTCTTTCAGCGGTCCTTTCAAATGTGGTCAAAAATACCTCTGGATCATCCTCTCCAGTCATTTTTGTCAATAAACGACTCACCCCAAAGGACGCGGTATTAGTGGGACGGCTTTCCTCACCGGTCTGCGGACGTTGCTGCATTACTGCTTCCATCTGTTGTTGTAGTCTCTGCTCTTGCTTCTGCAACAGGTCTATGAAGCGGGCCTCAGATTGCTGTTGGGCTTGTTGCTGAGCCTCCAGACTCTGTTGTAAAGTTGCAAGGCTCTGTTGGTGAGCTTGCTGCTGGGCTGCAAGGCTCCTTTGCAAACCTGCATTTGTCTGCTGTTGATTGGCATTTGCTAGAGCCAGCTGTTTCAGTATCTCCTCCATGCTGGCTTAAAAAAAAACTGCCACTGGTTCTCCACCAACTGTGAGGGGGCTAGCTCGGCAGCGGGTATGTGTGACCCCCGGGATGGGCTCCCCACCCAAAAACAGGCCCAGCAGACGGAGGTTGTGGTTTTCAAAATCAAAAAGGTGCGGTTTATTTTCTATTTACAGTGACAAAAACACAGCAAGGCAAAAAAAAACAAACACAAAATAAATCCTGGTCAACTTGACCTCTGACTAAACTTACAGGTTTCCTAACTAACGACTGGGATCAGCCTAGTGCTGTCCTAGTCCCTGGTTTTAAATGTCCAAGCAAAATATAGCCACACAGGCTTTCTCTCACCGCACAGGGGTTCACTCTCCCTAGACAGTCCACACAGGTCTGCTTCCAGGCATGAGCTAACATCTAATGAATCTGGGAGTTTCTTATAGAGGCCTAAATGAGCTGACAAGGTTCAGCTGGTCTCATCAACTCCCTGTCTGCACGACGCCCAGCCCTCTCCCTAGAGGTATGAGTCATCAATGAGCCCACTAGTCTCAGCTGGGCTTATACAACTCTCCACCTAGCTGTATAAATCGGCGTAAAGCCTGAATCTGGGCGAAATATATCTACCCCCCTGGATGCAACCAGGTGACTTTACCTTCCTGCTGTCACAGTACTTATTTTAGCCCCAGCCAATGACTCTAGGTGAAGTTGTTCCAGCATTCATAAAGGGTTATTTTCTATGTATGACATCACAGCATCTACTAGTGTAAAAGGATGGGTAATCAGCTGAATGATCATTTAGGGAGTAACTGGAAAGCTGGCCATAGATTAATTGAATCTCGGTTGGTTCGGCAGGGAATGAACGAGATTTGATCTATCGACTAGTACAATCAGCCTTCATATTTTTTTCATGTGATTACTGTCAGCGGCTTTAGCTGCCAGCAATGATCATTGTGTTCTACCTGCAGGGAAGGCTTAAGCCCCGTACACACGATCCGAAAATCGTACGAAAAATACCGCTTTCGAATCGATCGTACGATAATCGGATCGTTAGTACAGAGCTTTCGAGAGCCGATCAGGACAGTTCATCTGATATTATTCTATCGGACATGCATGGAAAAAAAAATCGTACTATGTCAGATCGTACGATTTTCGTTTAATCAGTACAGCTGTCGTTCGAAAATGCAATACAAATGCATTACAACACATGACATCACTTCCGATTTTTTATTTTGTCGTACGAGAATTTTAGTGACTTTAGTAAACTCATCAGATTCGACATGAGATTAGCATGCAATAAAAAACGGACAATCATTCGTCCGATAATCGGATCGTGTGTACCGGGCATTAAAGTGGTTGTAAAAGCCAAAGATTTTTTATTTATTGCATTCTTTGCATTACGATAAAACGCTTTCTGTGTGAAGCAGCCCCCCTAATACTTACCTGAGGGCCCTCTAGATCCAGCAATGTTGTAGGAATGTCCCGGCTGCCCAGGATACCCCTCCTCATTGTCTGAGACAGCAGCGCAGCGCCATTGGCTCCCATTGCTGTCAATTAAAGTCAGTCAGCCAATGAGAATAAAAAGGAGGGGGGGGGCTGGGCCGCAGCTCCATGTCTAAATGGACACACGGAACTTCGGCTCGGCTCGGGTGTCCCCATAGCAAGCTTCTCATTGTGGGGGCAACCAACAGGAGGGAGAGGCCAGGAGCACCAAAGAGGGACCCGAGAAGAGGAGGATTCAGGCTGCTCTGTGCAAATCCACTACAACAGAGCAGGTAAATATAACATACTGGTAGTTATTATTTTTAATGAAAAAAAACAAGACTTTATAATCACTTCAATACACAGCTGCAAAATTAGATCAATAATGCATACCGGGTTTAGGATGGTAAAGAGCTTTCATGCACTGCAGAACAATACAACAGAAAGTACTTCCGTAAAACAGTTCAGAACACAAACGCCCACTGTACTTGCACTTATCCTCATAAACAGTATCCCTCTCATTGAAATCCAAGGCAGCTCTTGTAACACAGGTGAAACAGCTTGAGGGATCCAAGGTCCAGGGCCCACAGGACAGCCATCCTACTGAAACTAGAGTGCCTGGTAGCAATTGGACAGTCTTCGAGAAAAGCTTTATACTATTAGGCTCCAGTCTGGCTGCCTGCACGCCAGTTCTGAATCCACATACATGCAATACAGTGAAAGTGCTAAACAAACCTCCAATAGCCCAAGGCTATTTATGATAAGATTGATTCATAGCACTAAAAAGCCTTGCCACACATACCATTCCTGACGATGAGGGGCCTCTAATCTTACTTACTTGCCCAGCTACCTCTACATCACCAGCTGAGCCTTTTCTGAGCTCTCGAGGAAGGCTAGCTAGGGAACTTCGTTTTCTTGGGAATGTCAAGGAACCCAGGGTATAGTTGTCTCAGTACTTTTTGGTTCCTTCTTTCTGGATATAGTTGGCTGTTGTTGGACTACACCAGGGACTTCTTTCCACAGGGTTTGTGATTGTCCTTTCTAGTGTGTGCCATTACATCAGACTAGCACTCTGTTCTCAGGTTGAAGGTCAAAGTCTGCTTCAAGCTCTCTTAGCTCAACTGATGACTAGTCTTTAACAAACTGCTAGACTTTAGACAGATGTCATTTTCACTCCTGAACACAGGAAGTCAGAATCTGTTCAGGCTCTTTTGTGGGCACTGTGGCCTATAGGTTTTTGACCCCAAGAGGATTTGCCAAACATAATAGGTAAGTGGCCTGTCAAGGAATTAACCTCTCACATGCCCCATTGCCTTGTTGATGCGGGTTAGTGTGCAACTTCTTAATGTCTAGTGAGTGGCACAATTTTTGAAAAAAATGAGTCCCTGGTTTGAATGTATCTTTTGCAGAAAGCCCTAAGGAAGGCAGAAGCGCTTCCGCACAATCTGGGCAGTGTTCTTGGCAGTTTGATCACAGGTTGGTATTGCCACCTTAAACTTTGTAAAGTGGTCCACAGTGAATAGAACATTATAGTACCTGTTTTCCGACATGTCAAGTGTGAGAAAGTCAATGGTCAGTACTTGCAGTGGGGCAGATTTGTGCCAAGTCAGAGGTTAAATTCAGACACAACCCATCCACACTAAACAGACCAACCTTAAAGACTAAACAGTATTGGCAGACTTGTTCAGCCAACTGGAACAGACTCAGACACACGCTTGTCTATTGAACTGAGTGAACATTTTTCATACATCCCTTAGGATGAGATGGGCTCACTCACACAGCAGTTGGTTTCTGGCAGTAGTCTAGACTTTTCTGGGACATGTTTCTATTATAAATTGTAACATATTTATTGATCTACTACGTATACCTATATTGCACTATGCCCAAGCATGTTATAAATAAATATTATGTTTTTACTATATTGATTGATTCATTCTGCCCAAGTGTTTTGTTTCATAAAGTCCCACTACCCCCCTTTTTTTCCCCAATCTCCCTTTCCTTCTCCAAATTGTCGGGGATGGAGGCTTGTGTGCTGGATGGCCAAAACCTCATATAAAGTCCCACCCAACTAGTTTTTAAATTCAGAATTTAAAAATTAAAAATTTTCTGGGACTGGGTCACCACACTAACTGTATCATCTCTATTAGGTGGGCAATCTCTCTCTGTATCTCTTCTCATTTGTACACTTTTGAGACACGGATGGGGTTCATCTGAGGGCCATTCTTTCTCCAGTGAAGTTAAGGATAACTATCTGTTCAGCTTCTTTATCCACATATTCAGTTCTTGCAGGGGGAATCGTTCTACTTTCCCACCCCCCATGCTTGACTCCCGGCAAGTGGGGAATTCTAGTTTAATGGCTTCCTTATGTATGGTTGGGGTAGTCTGTTTGGAGTTTCTTTATACCAATAGCCCCAGTACTGGGATTGTAACCTTGCCTTCTTTGTCTGCCTTTGAGGCAGGTGGTTCCATCGATTTCCCACCTACAGTGGTAATGGGTATTCTGGGCCTGTGTGTCTCTGCTCCTGACACGCTATGGCTGTGTCTAACAGTTTGTGAGACTTCAAATGGGGTTGCTTCTGTCTTTCTCATGCAAGGGTTATCTGACCTTGTCAGACAGCAGTCCATCTACAAAACTTTCCTTTAAAGAGAAAGTAAACCCTGATGGGTTTTACTTCCTCTTTATTTCCCTGAAAAGGTAAAGCATAATAGGCTACTATGCATCGCATAGTAGCCCATTATGTGTCACTTACCTGAAACCAAAGCCTACGATGTCACTGCTGTCTCCACTAGCAGCGAGCGTCCATGTTCACCCCTCTTCCTTCCGGGGCCGCAAACTCCGGCTCTGTGACTGGTCGGAGTTGCGTGACATCACATGCGCACTGGAGCCGACAGTCACGGCATGACCTCCTTTAGAAACGGCACGATCACCATTTCTAAAGTGCACCTGCGCCATTGTCTATGGAACATGTGCCATAGACATCGACACCCGTTTCTATTGTAAATATCTCCTAAACCGTGGAGGTTTAGGAGATATTTCCAGCACCTACAGGTAAGCCTTAATCTAGGCTTACCTGTAGGTAAAAGTGGTTGTACAGGGTGTACAACCACTTTAACCATTCGCCTGTGTAGCGGGGTCTTTAAATTTAGTTGGGGTACACCTGGGGGTAGTGTGACCCAGGTGTGTAATTGTGAAAGGTTCTGGACCCCTTTGTAATTCGTGGAGGATTGGGTGGTGTATTATTCTCCTTGGCCTGTGGGTGGCTGGGTACCTACAGGCTCAAGGTAGAATCACTGCCGCAGCGCTACCCTTTTTGTCCCTTTCCGGAGATGGTACGGCTGGAGCGGGGAACCCGCCGTGGTGTTGATGGGAGGAGATAAAAGGGGGAGGCGCCCTCACCACGAGGTCTTCGAGGATTTTCTCTTCACGCACCCAGGCACCTTAGGCCTGGGTGCGGGCGGTTCAAGGTTCCAGCCCAGGCGCCCTAGGCCTGACCGGAACGAAGTTGGGGTCCATCCCAGGCACCTTCAGCCTGGGGTGAGGTACTATATCGTAGGCCTGGGGCCCAGTAACTTTGACTGGGTCCCGCGAGGGCGAAGTGATCCGAGGGTGCCGCCTTGCGAGGGGACCCGCATCTGAGGTGAGGAGGCCGGGGAGGTCACCCGTCCGGAGATTCCGGAGCAGCATCAACCCGGTGACGGATGGGCCTTCGGTAACTCCCTTAGAGGGACATCTTCCCCTGATAGGGGCCGCAACGCAGCAAAGGTACTCCCATCTATGTTCTATGCAGTTGCTGGTAGAGACTCACAAGTTCCATGTTCTGTTCTAAGCAAAGTTGCTATAACCCCTGGTGAAACCACAGGGGTTTAGATTGAAATCAGGATAGTGCCTCGACCTGCTCATCCCACCGTTTGCGTTATGTTATGGGTCGCAACCAGTCGGCTGTGAAAGAACTGTTTGTTGTGGAAATATAATAAACAAGTGTTGGACCATGCATCGGTGTATGGACTCTGGTTAATGGGAGCAAGGGAGGTTTCAGTATAGCAGGACTGAGCTTCATAACTAACACACATTGGCCCGAGGAATATACTGATACTGGCCTTCACCTCACCCACAGCTATGGGGAGGACATGGGCCGTAGTGCATCTCACCCTGTCATGTGACATACCCCTAGCAAAAGGAGATGGGGTGAGGCCGCTACACGTGGGGGCTCGCGAGTCCGGGATAAAATGTGTGTTGACTTTGAAATTTGAAATGGCTGTGTCTGGACTTTGCTGCCCGGAGGAGGTCCGAGCAGGTCAGCCATGAGATTGGCCAAAGTGCGACCCTGTGCTCGAAGTCGTGGAAATGACCCCAAGACGGGAAAGGCCCATGCAGAAAGAGCGGGAAGAGGGAAAAGCCCATCCGTGTGACGTACTACATGTGGGGGTGTTTGCTGCACTGCGCCATGAGGCACCCCATGACTGCGCAATTCGTGGGCGGGGACTGTGGGAAGCCCGCGAAAACGTGCAAGTCGTGGGAGGAGTCTGGCCATATGTGGAGATACACGTGGAGACTCCGGCGTGTGGTCAGCGCGTGATGGAGCAGCAGGTGGTCGGGATGGCCTCAAGCTCCCCGTGGATGCCGGTATCATACCCCACAAAGATGACTGCTTTTTCTGCTCCCCTTACAGACACGGGGATAAGACTCAGGCCCCGAGGACAGTTGGCTTTGTACTCATGCAGAGACACGGAGGCCCTCGGTGTGATCTGTCCCAGATGCTCGGGACTGGTGGTCCAACTAAAGCCATTTGGGCGTTGTGAAGCGTGTAAAGAATTTCTGTTTGAGGTCGAACCATCCACAGTAAGGCCCCAGGCCCTTCGCCTCAATTGCATCACAGAAACCGCCACTCCGGAAGGGGAGATCCAGGCCTTTGCGGAGGTCCCCGTACGCGCTGACCAGGGCGACGGGACTGCCCAACCAGAGACTGAGAGAGAAAAATCCGAGGATGCTGCTTCGGTCACCACAGATTCCCTGCTGCCACCTCCGAAGAGGAAGATAGGCCTGGTGCAGGCCTCCTGTGGTCGTGGTCGAGCTTCACCCCGCCGCTTGCCGGACCTGGATGGATCCGGTTGGAAGAGTCCTGGACATCCCAGTGCTGAAAAAGGTCCAGGTGAGCCAGGGGCTGGGACTGTGGTGGTGGTTGGAGGTGTCGGGGGTCCACTGGAGGTGGAGCCCGCAAGGGAGGGTAGTTCTCCGTCTACTAAAGACTACCTTCCCGCCGAGATGTATGACACCTCCGACCTGGAATCGCTGTTGGACTGTGGGGATGACGGGGAAATAGATTAACTGTTTCACCGGAAGGGCTGGGACAAATGCCCGCTACCTGTGCTATGCAAACAACAGGATTCCCCTATGTCTATAGAAGACAGCATGCCCCGGGCGCAGGCCCCGGAGCTCAGGAGGGAGTCTAGTCCTCCGACTGACTTTCCACATTCCACAGCATCACCTGCTTTGGTTGTGGGGATGCAGCGCGCGTCATTGCGTGCGCCAAAGGCAAAGCCACCCGAGGTAGTGAAGGTACCTCGGCACCCGGAGGCCATCGTGCAGCCGGGAGAAGGTGAGCGGGATGTCATGCCTCCTTTGGCCAGATTGCAACGACTTTTCTCCCAGAGAGTCGCCCGTGAGTACGGATGGGAGTATCCCTACTTGCCTCGGGACTTACTTTACGAAGTTGAAGTCCTGCGACAGAGATGGTACGACTAATTTGTCTGGGAGAAGCTCAAAGTGCCTCAGGCCCGGCGATACTTGTCCTGTTCGGCGCCTGTGTCCAAGAAATTCAAGGACTGCAGAGCGGATTGGAAGTTGGGGCGCCATATTCATGCTGATAAAGTGCTTATCTGCAGAAAGGAGGGAGAGGATGTTGAATATTCAGTCGAAGTGTTTGATAAGCATCTGAAGCCGTTGTTCTTACCTGATCCGAGGTTTTACTTGTGAGGAGAGACTCATGAGTATGTTTTCAGCTACAAATTTTCCTGGAAGAGCCTTTGCTAGAACGTCTGAACAATACCCTGTTTTTTTATTTGGTTTTTTTTCTTCCCACTCTCTTTTTCTATGAATCAAGGACAGACTTTGGGGTAGAATTAGTGTAGGGACGCATGAAGAGTGAAGGAGCACCAAGTGTCATTACCGCGGCGCTGTCACCAGGTGGCAGTGTTGTGCAACGTTTGTTTGTTTTTCTGCACACTTTTACACCACACTCATTGGAGCAAATGGGTCCCTCGGCTGATGGACCCATTCATTCCAAATTTTCACATAATGTTAGGATGTTGTCTGTTTTATTTTTTGTTGTTGTTTCCCTTCTGCAGGAGATTCGTCGGTCAAGACTACTGAGTATGGGGTGGTTCTTAGACAGTGACGGGAGGGATTATATATGTGTACATGATAGATGTTTTATACAAAAGTTTTATTGTTTTATAGTTCCCTTTCCCCTTGAGCAGGTCTTGGCACACACGGGATTCAAAATTTTTAGGGATAGCCTCTGAGGCTCGCTTCATGTCACTACTCCTTGGGAGACATGGGGTTGCACCAGACGCTGGGGACCAGCGTCAAATCACAGGGGGGAGTGTGTAGCGGGGTCTTTAAATTTAGTTGGGGTACACCTGGGGGTAGTGTGACCCAGGTGTGTAATTGTGAAAGGTTCTGGACCCCTTTGTAATTCGTGGAGGATTGGGTGGTGTATTATTCTCCTTGGCCTGTGGGTGGCGGGGTACCTACAGGCTCAAGGTAGAATCACTGCCGCAGTACTACCCTTTTTGTCCCTTTCCGGAGATGGTACGGCAGCATTAACCCGGTGACGGATGGGCCTTCGGTAACTCCCTTAGAGGGACATCTTCCCCTGATAGGGGCTGCAACGCAGCAAAGGTACTCCCATCTATGTTCTATGGAGTTGCTGGTAGAGGCTCACAAGTTCCATGTTCTGTGCTAAGCAAAGTTGCTATAACCCCTGGTGAAACCACAGGGGTTTAGATTGAAATCAGGATAGTGCCTCGACCTGCTCATCCCACCGTTTGCGTTATGTTATGGGTCGCAACCAGTCGGCTGTGAAAGAACTGTTTGTTGTGGAAATATAATAAACAAGTGTTGGACCCTGCATCGGTGTATGGACTCTGGTTAATGGGAGCAAGGGAGGATTCAGCATAGCAGGACTGAGCTTCATAACTAACACACATTGGCCCGAGGAATATACTGATACTGGCCTTCACCTCACCCACAGCTATGGGGAGGACATGGGCCGTAGCGCATCTCACCCTGTTGTGTGACATACCCCTAGCAAAAGGAGATGGGGTGAGGCCGCTACACCAGCATCACCCCAGTTGGGGCATTCCACTCAGCCCCTACTCGGCTACTATGTCTCGCAGTTCCAGTGCATATTGTGGAATGAATTCTCCAACTGTCTGCTTTCTGCCAATGAAGTAGGAACTAATGTCCCTTAATTTAACCATTTGTCTATACATTGCTTTTAAGTGGCTAACCACACGCATCAGCCAGTTTATTAGGTACACTTTGACAGTACCAGGTTGGACCCCCTTTTGCCTTCAGAACTGCCTTAATTCTTTGTGGCATAGATTTAACAAGGTGTTGGAAACATTCTGCAGAGATTTTGGTCCACATTTGGTGATATAATAGCATCACACAGTTGCTGCAGTTTTGTTGGCCTCACATCCATGATGCAAATCTCCCGTTCAACCACATCCCAAAGGTGCTCTATTGGATTGAGATCTGGTGACTGTGGAGACCATTGGAGTACAGTGACCTCATTGTCATGTTCAAGAAACCAGTTTGAGATGATTTGATCTTTGTGACATGGTGCATTATCCTGCTGGAAGTAGCCATCAGAAGATGGGTACACTGTAGTCATGACAGAATGGACATGGTCAGCAACAATACTCAGGTAGGCTGCGTTGTTTAAACAATGCTCAAGTAGTACTAAGGGGCCCAAAGTGTGTCAAAAAAATATATCTCCCACACCATTACACAACCACCACCAGCCTGAAATGTTGATAAAGGGCAGGATGGATCCATGCTTTTATGTTGTTTACTTCAAATTCTGACCCTACAATCTGAATGTCGCAGCTGAAATCGAGACTCTGATCAGGCAACGTTTTTCCAATCTTCTACTGTCCAATTTTGGTGAGTCTGTGTGAATTGTAGCCTCAGTTTCCTGTTCTTGGCTGACAGGCGTGGCACCCGTTGTGGTTTTCTGCTGCTGTAGCCCATCTGCTTCAAGGTTCAATGTGTTGTGCGTTCAGAGATGGTATTCTGTATACCATGGTTGTAACGAGGGGTTATTTGAGTTACTGTTGCCTTTCTATCATTTTGAACCACTCTGTCCATTCTACGCTGACCTCTGACATCAACAAGACATTTTCATCAACACAACTGCCGCTCACTGGATATTTTCTATTTTTCAGATCATTCTCTGTAAACCCTAGAGATGGTTGTGTGTGAAAATCCCAGTAGACCAGCAGTTTTTGAAATACTGAGACCAGCCCGTCTGGCACCATCAACCATGCCACCATGCCATGTCTTCTACCGGGAGATGCAGGATTAACCTTCTGTCTGCTGAGTGAGCAGAATCCCTTAGGATTGGATTAGACCCTGCAATCAGTTGACCTTATCACCCAAGTCCTGACTTGGGCTTTTGTACATTGGGGAAAACTGGAGCATGGGCAGTGAGGGTGGCAACACTAAAGATAGAGGATCGGCTGGAATAGCATTCCACTCTGAACAATGAACTAGAGGGAAATGACAAGATCCACTAAGTATTTACTATCTAATAATATAGTAATGAAACAAATGTTGTGCAAACAGAGCAATACATTTTAGAGCCAACAACACAAACAGTTTACATTTACTGACACTCTAATATATGTTACTGTGCTACAGTTTCTGTGAAAACACATACACTGACTCTTGGATATAACCATAATTTAATAAACAAGTGACAGCTAGTACTAAAGATGTAACACTTATAATCAAATGGTTTTCTATTATTTTTCATATGGATAATATTATTTTCAATACAAATACACTGGTCTAAAAAATAGCCTCCATCACACTTACTGCAGGTCTGAATACAAGTTAAAATATTTTTTTTTATATCAATATACAACCCTCTCCTTAATCATCAATCATCATCAATGTATCTCTTCTAGAGAACAAAGTCTGCTTCCAGGTTTCCCCCACAGCAAATGGGAAGAGACTTTCATGTTCTTCGTGGCAGGTTTTCTTCAAAGTGGTATTAAACCCAAAACCAAAAATGTAATATATTGCAGCTTTTCAGTCATTAGATGTGGTGGCTGCATTGGTTTACTTTTTTTAGGCTTTTTTCCCTCTGTTTTCACCTGGTGATCTGGCCAGTAACACACCTCATTTGAATAAAAGAGCACAGGGGAGCACATAGAATGCATTAAGTTGAAAAAACATGAACCTTTACAACCCCTTTAATAACAAATTGAAGCCAAATTCCAGCTAATACTTTATAATCGTGTAGCGCAACCGCTTATATATGTTTGGTTCGGTTACTCTGCCTCTCAACCCCAGTAACAGTCTCGGCCCCCTCTGGCAATAGTGTAAGGGCAATAGTGTAAGTGCAATAACCAATGAGAAACACACGTTATGATAAAACACAGAAATTGTCAATGTTTCTGTGGAAAAGAAAAACAGTAATAATATATATGTTCAAGGAATGCAATGGGATAGCAATAACTCAGGTTATGAGCAATATAACTCAATACTATATTCAGGCTACTTTCAGGGGATTCAAAACCTGAGAATAACCCCAAGAGCAGAGGCAAACACTTCAATAAAAATAAATCACAATATGGCAATCTGTACCAGATTGGTTACCTTTACTCGGGTCGGCTCTGTGAGTCCAGGCAGGAGGAGAGCAGAGGAATGACTCTCTTTGTGTCAGACCTCTCTCTTCTGTCCCCTGACACCACAGGCCCAACTTTAAACACTTTATTCAAATCAACATGTAATGGCTTAACTTCCTAGATGAACTGTCCCAAACACCCACTGCATATACAGAGCCCTGAATATATGTGTGCGGGTCCTTATGGCACTAGTAGCTTCAGTCCTTTTGAAGAAAAGATAAAACTCTGTGTCTTCAGCTAGCCACTTTCGTTTGGTGCACTTAAACTCCTGAATAGCAGGACCAAACAACACAACTTGCCCTGATTATCAAGTGAAGAAGGCAGGATCTTTCTCAGCAAGGTGAAAGGACAATTGTGTCTGTATACAGTGTCCCTGGAAATGGATCACCTTATACTTTTAGCCTTTTGGCACTACAAGTGTCAGCAAGATGACTAAAAGCAATGATGTCTGTATACAGTGTCCATTTAACTTCTTCTCTGGTACAATGTCCCTGTTTCCTACAAATGGGAAAAAGCCCCCTCACCCAATCCTGCGGTCAAGGCCCAAACAAATGTCCTGGAATAAAGAAGGCTCTCCTGGCAACCCGGATGTGGATGTGCACCTGGGATCTCCTGGATGTGCACCTGGGATCCGCCTCTCTCAGGCTGGATGTCCCGACTGGCGGCGGAGGTCTAAATCGCGCAGTGAAATCACCTAGCAGGCAGTACCTCTCCCTCAGGTCTGAACTCTTCCTCCGCCTCATGCTGTCTAAATGCTCCTCAGGAAATCAAAATGGAGTATCTCCTTTCCTGCCCTCAGAGCATGCCAGTCTTTTTTAGTTCCATACAGTTAAATCTGAATGTGAACCTTGAGTCCTGGAACTACAATTCCCTGTTGGTAATCACTCTGCTGACAGGATGTGATGACAGAGTCTTAGCTGGCACTAGAAGGGAACAGTCTCATTGCAACAATGTTGCAGAGTGTCTTTTGATACTGCAGGTAAGATAGCCAGCTCCCTCCTACAATCAGAAAGCAAACAGTTTTTTTTTTCCTTTTGGGATAAAGGTTTTACATGACTACATTAATGCTGATCATTGTAAATACCCCTGTTAAATCGTTAAAAGTTTTGTCTTATCCCTCTAACTGCTACATCTGCAGGAGAGGTTATTCTGTTTAAAGCAGACCTTCTATTAAATCTTCTGCCCTTGTTGTTTTAACTTTGGATAGCAAAACATTTTTTTTCTTCCAGTAAATACCTTGTACAGCCCACTTCCTGTTTCTTGTCTGGTAAAAAGCCTAGGCTTATGACATCATGCACAGCTCTCTCTCTAACTCTCTTGAGAGTTTGCCAGGAAGGGAAGGGGGTGAGTCATAAGAGGGCCAATGAAAGCAGCAGGGCTACAGAGCTGGAGGTGTGCCTCTGTGTAAATCCAGGAAGTGAACAGGCAGTAGCTTCAGCTACCCACAGTTAAAATGGTTGCAGCCAGACTCAGTGAAGGGAGATTTCTGCAGCATATTTGGCAAGTACAGAATCACAGTATATATAACATAATATGCAAAGTGGTTGGAGGGAAGCTTCAGAATGGCAAATATGTTTTTATTACAAATTATGTGAGCAGACTGCAGTTATTATTTAAAAACAGCAGACTTACTGGCTGGATCACCGGGTGAAAATCAGAAAACAAATGTAGCCATCATATCTAAAATTTTGTAAGTTGCAATATAATAAATGTTGGGTTTTGGGTTTAATAGTGCTTTTAAAAACACATTTTCTCACCAATGGTGGTTTACAGTTGTACTTACATGGTGTTTGCTCTAAAAAGAAAATGCATAAAAATGTAGTTGTTTATATTTCTTTATCCATTATAGTCAGGATGAAATAAAAAATTTAATTCTTTTTAAAGTTATTTTTTTAAATAACAAGCATGTCATGCGCACCTGTTCTGTGGAATAGTTTTGCACAGAGCAGCCCCAATCCTCCTCTTCTAAAGGTCCCCCGCTAGCTCAGCTCCTCCTCTTCTCCGTGTGCAAGCATAGGAAGCCACTTCCTGTGGTGACACACATGTGGGCTTGATCCCGAGCTGGGCTGTGTCCCAGGTTATGTGCGTCTACAGACACACACAGTGTGGCAGGCCCCGCCTCCCACTCCCTCCTCACTGGATTTGATTACCAACAGCCAATGGCTCCTGCTGCCTCTTCGTGTCCAGCAAGGAGAGAGAGAGAGAGAGAGAGAGAGAGAGAAGGGCAACGCTGCTCTTGGGCACAGTGCTAAATCGAGATCGGGCTCAGGTAGATATGTATTTGTGTGGGATGGGGGGGGGGGGGGGGCTGGTGGGAATTGAACACAGGAGGTTTTTTCAAAATGCAGGGAATACATTTAGGTAAAAAACCTTAAAGTGATAATAAAGTCTTATTTTTTTTTTCTTTAAAAATAACAAACATGTTATACTTATCTGCTCTGTGATATGGTTTTGTACACAGCAGCCTGGATCCTCCTCTTCTCGGGTCCCTCTTCGTTGCTCCTGGCCCCTCCCTCCTGTCGAGTGCCCCCAAAGCAAGCAGCTTGCTATGGGGGCACCTGAGCCGAGCTGCAGCACCGTGTGTCCATTGAGACATGGAGCCGCGGTTCGGCCCCACCCTCTCTCTCCTAATTGGCTAACTGACTTTAATTGACAGGGAGCCAATGGCGCAGCTGCTGTGTTTCAGCCAATCAGGAGGGAGAGTCCCGGGGGTTCCAGGCACTTGTGCACATCGCTGGATAGAGATGGGGCTCAGATAAGTATTAGGGGGCCTGAGGGGGATGCTACACACAGAAGTATTTTTTTTATCTTAATGCATAGAATGCATCAAGATAAAAAACTTTCTGCCTTTACAACCACTTTAAGCCTCCACAAACACTTTAAATTGGTTGAATAAAAATACTGAATGTTACTATTGTGCATTTCGTCCTTTTCACTGTTGCAAACTCTGCTTATAGGACACCTGTAGAGAAAAAAATATACTTGGAAGTCATTGTGGATCTCCTTCCAAAAAAGCTAGTTTCCCAGCATGCGTGCAGATCAGGACAGTCAGTGCGAAAGCAGAATTCCTGATCTGCATACATATTATGCGTAAATGGCTCTCAAAGCATGAGACAAAGGGGTGGATTTTTTTAAAGGCAAATAGACTGTTCACTTTGCAAGGAAAGATGCACTCAATCAAGCAAGCAAAATTGCTGTGATTTTCATTTTCCTTGCACATGATTGCTTATTCCTTGTGTAGCGGGGGGTCCCAATTTAGGGGGCTGCCATGTTAAATTTAGGGGTGATTCGAGTGGTAGTTGGCTCTGATCTCCCAATTTATTCGACTCTGCCTTGCTGCTGTTATCATCTGGCGTGCAGTTCCCCTTTGAAGTATGGGTGGCGCTGTCACTTGTACTCAAGGTTGAACCACAGGTGATGGAGTGGTGATTGGGTGTCCTCTCTCAGCAGCCGTGCAGTGGGCGTGTTCTACCCGCTGTGCATGGCGAGGGTACAAAAGGGGCAGACGCCATTGGTCAGGGTGGACTTACTACCCCGGGGACCTGTACCCGGGGGAACCTACGGTTCGGAAGTCCAAGTTCCAGTGCATGGCCCTCCAGGCTATGGGGCCACGTGCGCCTCAGTCCCAGGCACCTTTAGTCCTGGGATTGCAACTTCAGCCCTGGACCCAGCACCTTTAGCTGGAGCCCACTGGAGCCCACTTCGGGGAGGAAGAATCCCAGGATGACGCATTGCGAGGGGACCCGCATCTGGAAGAGGAGGCTGGGGGAGGACCGTTCGGAAGGACTGGTGAGAGATCACAGTGAAGGAAGGGGCCCAGTAACTCTCTGGAGGGATGTCATCCATCCGAAAAAGGGATCTAACAACGTAACCATTAGGAGGTTCGGAACACTATAGATTCTGTGGCAGGGGATCTCCCGATCGCATCTATCAAGGGAATCTGATTGACTGTTTGAGCTACATGCCGGCTGCTAGTGCCATTGGGTGGCTATCCGGGTGAGCTATACCCGCTCAGGATCGAGTGGCGAAGAAGCCAGGAGTGTCTGATTCTGATCTGCCCTTTCTAACACCTTTCTCTCTTCTCAACTTTGTGGTTATTCATGCATAAGGAAAATAAACTCTACGCTGGATTTGCTACTTGTGTGGACCTTGGAGTTACTTGGGGGTATAGAGACTTGTCCTTTACATTTTAAGGGACGAGAACCAACTTTGAGGAGAACCTTGCTGCAAGACCCGTAAGTTAGAAGTGTGCTTAACCTCTGCAAACCAGAGGGCACGGGCATGGTGGCATCATGCGCCTTTTCCTCCTGTGAGTGAGCCAAAGACGGGAGGAAAGGGGCATGTGTGCTACACTTGTAAAGTGAAATTTCGCCACATTTACTAATCTCTGTGGAAAATGTACTTGCAAAGCACCTATTTGCCTATAGTAAATCAACCTCATTGCATCAGCATTACAGCTGGGGCAACTAGCATTTTCAGAATGAGAGGGCAGCAATTGAGGTTTCCATATTCTGTTGGTACAGGTTTCCTTGAACAGTAAGAGAAGTGTCCAATGTCCTTTCATTCCCCTCCCTGTCTTCCTGTTCTGAAAGCTCTATGCGGACTTGAAATTTTACAGAGTCTGAAAGTAATCAATGTCTGCAGTGCTCTCTCTTTAGAAAACTTATACAGCTTATTTATAAAACCTAGATTTTAATTATATATTTAAAAAATATATGTAGTACCCTCTAGTGTATAGCATAGTAAGGTAAATTTATAGTTATACTATACTATGATAGTAGTTTGTGTGAGTCAGAATTTTCTGTGGGTTCAGCTTAAAGGGGTTGTAAAGGTTTTTTTTTTTTAAATAACAAACATGTTATACTTACCTCTTCTGTGCAAGGGTTTTGCACAGAGGGGCCCCGATCCTCCTATTCTGGGGTCCCCTAGCGGCACTCCTGGCTCCTCCTCTTTTCAAGTGCCCCCATGGAGACCCGCATTCCCTGGGGCACTCGTGTGAGCGCGCTCCCGAGTCCTGCTGCTGCGTCTATTGACACAGACAGCAGGATTCGGCCCTGCCCCCCGGTTCCCATATCACTGGCTTTGACTGACAGCAGTGGGAGCCAATGCTCCTGCTGCTATTAATCCAGCATTGGAACAAGAAAACCCGCCGCTCTAGGTGAGACCAGGAAGCCTAATGACCCAGTAGGTGCTCGCCTCGACTCGCCTCCACACACAATGAGAATAGAAGAAATGGCCACACACCACTGTAGATCAAAATCCTTTTTATTTTGTTGTGGAAAATTTTATTAACGTATGTTGTCAGATGTCACCCAGTGTCGGTTTTGCTGTAATGCGCTCATGTGAGCGTATTCGCACATACAGACGTTGGTGGAAGACCGGTGGCATGAAAATCTTCCTGTGGACACAGCAATGTTTGATCT